>CM019721.1:36518948-37121448 GCA_009760885.1 Achatina immaculata
TTATCGTTTTTTAACACTGCGTCATGTATTTTTATGTAGATAGTGGTTTTTTTAAAGATAATTAAGAGATATACGATACCTAAAATAAATCCACATCTGAACCAGCAAAGGGTATAACGTAATACGGCAGAATCTCTCTTAACCGGCACCCATTTAACCGGCAATACCAAAACAACGACACTTTCGAAGGTCTAAATTTAAAATGGAAATTAGGTCTATGACATAAGAAAAATATGCAGTGAGCTTGTATTCTGGCAACACTGTCGTGTTTTGTATCTTGCCTGGAGGGATGCAAAGAATTTTACTTTACGTTGCTGTTGGCGTAATTTGTGGCCAATGATCATGTTTGAAAGTGACAAGTCAAGTGACGAAGATTTTCCTAGATTTTAAACACGTCCCGTGTCCGAAATCTTGGATTTAGTAACACATTCGGAGAAGGTTAGTGAAGAGAAGTTGCAGGCTTTGGTGGCTGTAGAAATTTCTGTTCCCGTCATTCTCTCTCTCTCTCTCTCTCTCTCTCTCTCTCTCTCTCTCTCTCTGATGACGACGAAATAATCGAACATGAAAAGGGGACAGATGATGAGGAGGAGGATGAAGATGAGGACGACGTCACGCAGACCACGAAAGTTACAAGAAAGCTGACAAAGAATTGCAGACCTTCATAAGATTTGCCGAGCACTGTTCATCTATGTCAGCATATGATGTTATGAAACTTTATTGCATACAGAGTGAATTTTTAAAGCTTCGGCGACAATCTTATAAGCAGGCAGAGCTTCCAAGTTATGTCGTCACACTAATAAGTTCACATCTTTCATGTAATAATATGTACTGTAATTTTTCAATGCAGTTTAAATTTGATTTAGTGAAATATAAAATTACCTGTATGTGTTTTTCATATTTTAATCCATATTATTTTTTTATGTTATTTATATAATTGCCAGTAGATCTAAAAACACGACCAACGAACTTCTTCTGCTGCATTTTCTATAGATGGCACCACAAAACATGAACAGGTTAAGTTCTTGAAATGTATATTCAACTCAATCAATCAAGTGCCATGCCGCGTGGCGTAGGCGATCATTTCTCTCCACAATTCTTTGTCTTTAGACTTGATTGTGAGATCCGCTGGTGACTTTCTTTCTAGCCACACTGACATCCCATCCAGTAACTTCTCTCTCTGTCTTCCTATGTCTCTTTTTCCTTCAATTTTTCTAGTTGCCACAGTGTGTTCCAATTTTCCTCTTCTCAGGAAATGCCCTACAAGTCTCGCTTGTCTGCTTCTGATTTTTTATATAATTCACTTTTTAACTCCAGCCTCTCTTGGTTTTCTTAGCTGTTCATGGTACCTTCAACATCCTTCTTATGAACCACATCTTCATGGCCTCCATTTCTCGCTGTACTATCTTATTCATGGACCATGCTTCACATCCATGAAACAAAATTAGCTCGATGTAACATTTAAGTACTCAGAATCTTGTTTCCATTGATATGGATCTGTTGCACAAGATGTGTGTAATTTTCTGGAATGCTGACTTCGCCTGAGCACGCCTGCTTTTTATTTCGTTGTGACATTTCCCATCAGCTGTTATAATCGTTCCTAAGTACTTGAATCTATCAACTTGTTTCAGATTTGAGCCATCGATGGTAATGTTACATTTTGGTAGTATTCTTTTCTTTGAGATGACCATCACTTCAGTCTTTTTTTCATTCAAGCTGAGACCTTTACTTTTACTTTCACGAACAACGATGTCCAGAAGGGCCTGTAGCTCCCCTTCACTTTTAGCAATCAGAACTGTGTCGTCTGCATATCTTAGGCTACCTGATATTCCTGGCAAGCTCTCTATATTCCTCATTATATATATTCACTTATCTGCCAAAATCTCCTAACCGGAACCGATGAAGTCCCGTTGTTGCCGGTTAAGAAAGATATTCTACTGTATACAGTAGGAATTTAATATTTCTGAAGAAGAATAATATTGCCCAAATTTGGCGCCACTGAAAACTATGTAAGCTAACAAGACTGTCCTCCCCAAGTTCTAAAATGATTTATTTGTGTAGTTTACGTGCGATGGTCCGGAGAGAGAGAGAAAGAGAGAGAGAGAGAGAGAGAGAGAGAGAGGAAGAAAGGAGGAGATTGCTAGAATGACTTTAAAGTAAAGAGTATATATCAATATAAAAGTTAAAGTTCCCGTTTTTTTATATGGTTAAAAAAAGGTAAAAATCGTCGTTTAATGTCATTAAGGCATATTGGGGATACGGTGTTAGGCCCGTATGTACCAGACCATCGTCACATGAAACTATGATGTGGTCAGTGCCAGGCCTAGCTGCATTTACCTTCCCAGATCTCAGGACCCATTTTTAGAGGCTTGGTGGACCCCAGCGCTTTTTTGGTGTGGTGGTACCAGAAAAAAAAAAAATCCCCGCAGTGGGACTTAATCATGCTTGAAGTGGCTGAGTCAAGCGACGAAGATTTTCCTGGTTTTAAAACACGTCCAGCGTCCGACATCTTGGATTTAGTAACACATTCGGAGAAGGTTTGGGAAGAGGAGTTGCAGGCTTGGGTGCTTGTAGACAATTCTGTTCCCGTCATTCTCTCTCTCTCCCTCTCTCTCTCCTTCCCTCTCCTCCCCTCTCTTTCTCTCTCTCTCTCTCTCTATCGCTCTCTTGATGATAACGAAATAATCGAAAATGTACTGGAAAAGGAGAAAGTTGATGAGGAGGAGGATGAAGATGAGGACGACGGCACACAGACCAAGATCATCGGATTAGTAGATCGAGAGCCCAACCACTCAGCCAACCAGGCCGCCATTAAAACTATGCAATCAATAAAAATGAGTATTTAAGTTCTATTATTTGTGTCCATTTAATCTGTTACCATGGTTTCATAGGATTTCTTTGAAAATCAATGCCCAACATATCCATTTTTCTGCCATTAAGATTTTACAAATTTATTATTGTGCATATTTTTCTAATGGCCATACATTTTTTTTAATATAACCAAAAACTACCTACGGGACGCTATATTAAAGTCCAGACTCTAAGCTTGGAGACATCTTGACATCAGCTTTCAAAATAGCTTAATGAATGCCTGAGACCCATTTGTTATCCAGACGTTCCTGTTACAATGTCAAAGAGAAACCTTTACCCTCAAAACACGCTAACATTCGTGACTACCTAATGAAGATCGGTAAAGTATTGTTGACTAGCTAGTCTTCTCGCTCAAACAAGAAACTGGCGTGCTGAAACTCAATACAGAAAAATTTTTTTATCAGATGTAGACGTATACACTATCTGAGTGGTTCACAAATTCACAGATCCAGTTGCAATGCCAACGAACCACAACCATCCAGAACCTACTTCAGCTCATCGCGGTAGTCACAAAATAGCAGTCTGACAGATTTAGCCTGCGGTAGTTATCGATAGAGTTTACTCAAGGAGTTCACTTTATATGTGTGCTAATGAAATAAATTAGAGTCACACTTCAGTAGGCTGCATCTTGAGGTCACCATCACAACAACAGCTACAGAGAACTCTAATTCATAGTTACTGGGAAAGCAAAAACAAGAATGACTGGAGTTTTAAGGTTCAGAGGAATAAAAGAAACTTAAAGAACACAGAGAAAGAAGCGATTCAAGGGCGTGATGGAACCTATAGGACACACAGAAAGAAACACTTAAAGGGAGTATGAAACTTTATAGGACACAAAGAAAGAGAGTCTAAGTGAGTAATTAAACTTTATAGGACACAAAAAACAACAGTCAAAGGAAGAAACAAGACACATAGAAAGAAACACTTTAAGGAAGAAACAGAACATATAGGACACATAGAAAGAAACACTTTAAGGGGGTAATAGAACTTATAAGACATATAGATAGAAACACTTTAAGAGAGTAATAGAACTTCTAGGACATATAGAAAGAAACACTTTAAGGGAGTAATATAACAGATAGGACACGTGAAAAGAAACACTTTAAGGAAGTAATAGAACTTATAAGATACATAGAAAGAAACACTTAAGGGAGTAATAGAACTTATAGGACACATATATATATAAAAAAAACACTTTAAGGGAGTAATAGAACTTATCTTACATCTTACATCCTTCCCGTGCCTCTAAACGTCACATAGGGCTCGCATGGTAGTTCGTCAAGATTTCGCTGTCTTCGGCGAGTTTTTCAATCTCATCAAGGGATGTTATGCCCACTAAACTGGCGTCTCTTAACAATGTCCTCTTTAGAGTTTCACGTGGTCGACCTCTTTTTCTTCGACCTGTTGTGTTCCATTTGATAGCTTCTTTAAGGATCCTCTGATTCTTTCATCTCATTACATGACCGACATGTATTCATCTTTTTCTGATCACCCAAGAGACAGGTTGTTGTTTGCTCATCTGTCTTATCTCTGCGTTTTTCTTGAATTCGTTCCACTTTATACAGAGTGTTTTCCTTAGGTATTTGTTTTCGAAAGAGTCTAATTTCTTGTCTATTTCTTTAGCTGTTTTCCAGCTTTCACGTGCATAAATGAGGGTGGATATTACATTTGAACTGAATAATTTTAACTTGGTTTTTGTGCTCATAAGTTTCGAATGTCGTATGTTCTCAAGATTCTTGAAAGTCAGTGTTGTTTTTGCAATTCGAATTCTAACTTCTTTTCTGGTATCACCATCCTGGTCTATATAGCTGCCGAGATATCTAAAATGGTTTACTTATTCAACATCTGTTTCTTCTATGTATATTTTGTCCTTCGTGGTTAATGAGAAGTTTCATTATTTTTGTTTTATCCTTGTTAATTTCAAGTCTTATTTTGCTAGCCATTGAAGACCAAAAGCAAAGATGGGCTGAACACTTCCAAGAAATACCTAATCGACCACACCCAAAAGAATTGTTAAACCTTGAAACTGACTTACCAGCCCCACAACTAAATGTCAACCTAGATGAAATTACATTGCATGAAATTGAAACAGCAGTGAATTTAATGGCTAACAACAAAGCTGCAGGTGAAGATAAAATAACAGCCGAAATGCTAAAAGTTATCAATAATGACAACATGAGACAACTACAGAGAATGTTTAATAAGATTTGGAAAGAAGAAAAGGTCCCTTCTAATTGGAAGAAAGGAATCATTGTAAAAATACCAAAAAAAAAGGCAACCTTAGTGATTGTAACAACTGGAGAGGAGTAACCTTAATATCAGTTGTATCAAAAGTATTTTGCAAGGTCATTTTGAATAGACTCAATGACATAGTGGATACTCAATGAGAGAAGAACAAGCAGGATTTAGAAAAAGGAGAAGCTGTCTCGACCAGATCTTTACTCTCAGAATAATACTTGAAGAACATATTGAAAAGCAGAAACCATTAATACTGAACTTCATAGATTTCAAAAAAGCATTTGATAGCATACACAGAGATTCATTATGGAGAATTGTATGTCTGTATGGAATACCATCTAAAATTGTCAACATCATTAAGGACTTATACAATGGATATGTTTGTGCAGTCAAGACAGAAGAAGGGATGAGTGAATGGTTCCAAATAGAAACAGGTGTGAAACAAGGATGTATACTGTCTCCTTTACTTTTTGGGATTACAGTAGACTTCATAATGAAAAAATGCTGCACAGGTAACACAGGTATTGACTGGGTACATGGGACCAAACTAGAAGACCTTGATTTTGCTGATGACATAACTCTTATCAGTAATAATGTGAATTCCATGCAAGAAATAAACAGATAGCCTGTCTTCACTGGCTAGCAAAATAGGACTTGAAATTAACAAGGACAAAACAAAAATAATGAAAATTCTCATTAATTCAAATAGAAAAATACACATAGAAGGGACAGATATTGAAGAAGTCAATCAATTTGCATACCTTGGCAGCTACATAGACCAGGATGGTGACACTAGAAAGGAAGTTAGGATCAGAATTGCAAAAGCAGCATCAATCTTCAAGAATCTTGAGAACATATGGAATTCAAAAGTTATAAGCACAAAAACCAAGTTAAGACTATTCTTCTTCTTCTTCTTCTTCGTTCGCACTGTCTGTCTATATCTGCAGTTCTGTCTCTTGGATAAATTTCACTGTTTTTTGTAATTCATGTATGGAACCATAGAGCTTATCTTCTTTGGTGGTTTCACTGGGCCAGTAATTATTTCTCAGTGTCTCGTAGTTGATGCAGTTCTGGAGGATATGTTCCACAGTTTGGGGCACCTGGGCACATGTACATAGATTAGTAGTACCAACCTTAAACTTTGTATACATATGACTTCGGAGTCGGCTGTGTCCTGTTCGGAGACGGAAGATGGTGACTTGTTCCTTTCTGTTTAGCATGTGATAGTCATCATGTGGTGGTGTTTGTGGCTTCCTGTAGGTTTTTATCATGTTTTTCTTCTGATTATAAGTGATTGGTATGTCTGGTTGCTCCATTTCAGTGCCCTCTTTGGCCAGATGGTCAGCTTTCTCATTGCCTGGTATCCCACAGTGGGAGGGAATCCATTGCAAAGTGACTCCATGTTGTAAGCCAATTTTTGACAAGGCATCCTTAAGGTCTGGTAGTTTGTTGCACTGAAGAGCCTCCAGTACTGATCTTGCATCTGTGAGAATTACTACAGGACATGTATCAATTCTGGAGTCTGATAGTTTTTCAACTGCAGCAATAATTGCCCTAACTTCTGCATCAAAGTTGTTGCAGTATTTACCAGTGGGTATGGAAATCTTGTCAATGGTGTTGTTTGGATATTCAGTATATGCTCCTGCCCCTCCATTCTTTATGGCATTATATGCAGATCCATCTGTATACACATGTATCCAGGTGTCACATGGATATTTGTCATCTAGAACACTAAGTGTGGCTGTTGATCTTACAAGACTGCTCTGCATCTCACCATTCTGCACACCTTTCACTTCAGTCTGAATAGTTATTTGTGTATAATCTGCTTCTTTCCATGGTGTATGCTCTGGTACAGATGATAATGGAGCGACTACAGTTGGAAGGTCAGGTATCAGCTTACGCATACGCTTGGCCTGATGAATGAAGCTGCTTCTTTTAAGCCATCCTAATGCCAAGTTATTGAATCTCTCCTTCAGGGGATGGCTTACAGAGCTAAGGAATTTTTCTCCCATGGTCATGACCTTTGTGTCTCTACGTTCCTTTAGCGGTTGAACACCAACTATTTGCTGCATTTCTACTATTGGTGTGGACCTCATGGCACCTGTGATAATCCGTAGTGACTGATTTTGAACCTTGTCTAGATTATGCAGCGTAGTGTTTGATGCTGTGCACCAAGATGTTGAACCATATTCTAAATGTGGTAGAATACTTTGCTGATATACATTCTTGAGGATTCTTTCACTAGCTCCCCATGTGGTTCCACTCAATTTTCTTAATATGGCTAGTTTTCTTCTGGCTTTTGCTTCTGCACTGTTGATGTGTTGCTTCCAAGTCAGTTGTGAGTCAAGAGTCACTCCTAAATAAGTGGGTTGGTTGTCCATCCTTAAGGGTATTTCATTTACAAAGATCTTACCTGCTTTCTGTTTAGATGAGCACTGTACGCTCCTTCTCTGGATGGATATCAATGTTGCAGTCCTGTGCAAACATGCGAGCAAAGTGATCTGCTACCTGCTTACCTGTAAGAGTTTTCCCATCCTCTATTAATGTAACCTTTGTACTTCTTCCAGTACTCTCATCATTTAACTGTTTGATTAGTTTCCACAGTTTCCTTCCATCCTTTTCAAAGTTTAAGGACTCTGTTTTCTCTCTCCAACTTTCCCGTCTGGCTTGCAGCTTTGCTCTCTGAAATTTGGCCTTAGAATGTTGGTAATTATTGTGGTGTTCTTGGCATGGTCTGTTTTCTGCTTGCTTTCGAGCTGCTTCCACGTCATCATGGAGTTTTCTCAGCTCACTAGACCAGTATGGTTTATAGTCCCTGCGAGCTCCTCTGGGAATGGTTTCACGAGCGGCCTGAAGGATACAAGCATTGAATTCCTTCACTATGCTGTTAATATCCTTACCTTCTATGGACAGCTGTCCCACCAGGATACCTGTACGATGTCTGTACATTGTCCAGTTTGCTTTTTTATAGTTCCATCTGGGGAGAGGGTTACTGGTGTTAAGGAGTTCATTTTCTATTGTCAGGAAGACTGGTCGATGGTCGCTACCTCCAAGTTGTTTTCCAACTTCATGTGTAATGTTCCACTTCAGATCTGGAGAGTGGAATGCCAGATCTGGTGTTGATTTTGTATGCCACGCCCTTCAGTAAAATGTTGGGGCATCCATTGGCTGGTTGATCAGGAGAAGTCCATTATCATCCTGCCAGCTCTCAACTTCCTCTCCTCTCTTGTCTATGTGGTCATAGCCCCAGCTCTGGGAATGACTGTTAAAATCACCACAGACCATCAGTCTCTCTTTGTGTGGGATTGTTTCTAAAGCAAGTGGGCGGTCATTAGGACAGTAATAGTTAAGGAGGTGGAAATCTGTATTACTACTTTTTAGATGGATCATCTGGTATTCGGCTCCTTCCATGTATACTCCCACCTGACATGCGCTGATGTTATTCTTAACAAGTGTGAGTACTCCTCCTTTTCTTCTGTCCTGTCGGTCTGATCTAAAACACTGGTAGCCTCTGATTTTAAAGGCGGCATCTTTGGTTAGGTGTGTCTCCTGTATGCAGCATATACTTACCTGCTCTGCAAAAAGTATGTTCTCTAGTTCAACCTTTTTGCTATAGCCATCTCTAACACTGCTGACACCCTCAGCATTCCACGGCATTATTTTAAGTTCTTGCTTTTTGGCTGTTTTCTTCTGTTGTATTTTTTGGCCAGTAGCTCTACTCTCATGTCTCCTGACTCCACAAGACGAACTGAGAGGACCTCCAGTAGCATTGGGTGGACCCTTTCGAAGCAGGGGGCCCGGCACTGCACCTGCCTGGTTAGTCTTCACAGGGCAAGCACCATGTTTGAAAATTGCAGATAGAGACATTTCATTAGCGATAATGCGTGTTACCCTGATTTTTGCGATGCGCCTTTTCGCTGGTTAACTCCGACTTCAGCACCTTTCCTTGCTAGGGCAGACTGTGGTCTTGCTCGGACTGCCATGAAGACAGTGTGACTGGCTTGGCCAAAACTTTGTTTTCCAGCCTCTGGTGGCTGTACTTAAGCCCCTTCTCCATGTCAGATGGTTTTGAGACAGTTCCACAAAGACACTCTGACTTTGAGATGAGGAATCTGATGAGTGCTTCAACGATATCCATTCCCCGCCACCCATAGTCTACTGGCTCTGTTTTGTTTACATCATTCTGTTAGCCATTGTTGTAAAGACCCATAGGCTTGTCACGTCCTGGATTCATTGGTTTCACACCAGACTTCCCTCATCCCCGCCAGAGATCTCCATGTCCCCATCTGTCCACCAACCTGACATTACATTTTGCAAAAATAACAATTATAATTAGTGTTGATTGCTACAAGTTTCTGGGCTACAGAGGTAGGTCAGAGTTTTTAAGCAAACAAATCTATGTTCCTTGTCTCACAAACACTATGTTAAGATAAGTGTGCTCTTAACACAGTTGTTCCCAGGGGATAAGACTATTCAATTCAAATGTAATATCCACCCTCATTTATGCATGTGAAAGCTGGAAAACAACTAAAGAAACAGAAAAGAAATTACACTCTTTTGAAAACAAATGCCTAAGGAAAATACTCGGCATCAAGTGGAATGAATTCAAGAACAATGCAGAGATAAGACAGATGACTGAACAATAACCAGTCTCATGGGTGATCTGGAAAAGGAGATGGACATATGTTGGTCACTTGATGAGAAGAAATGATCAGAGAATACCAAAACAAGCTATCAAGTGGAACACAACAGGCCGAAGAAAAAGAGGCAGACCGCGTGAAACTCTGAAGAGGACATTATTAAGAGAGGCCAAATTAACAGGCATAAAATCTGATTGTAAGATTGGCTATACTGTACTCAGTCAATGCCCGTTTTCCCTGTGCAGAATTTTTTCATTATGAAGTCTATGGCAATTCCAAAAAGCAATGGAGATAATATACATTCTTGTTTCATGCCTGTTTCAATCTGGAACCATTCACTCATTCCTTCTTCTGTGTTAATTGCATAAACATATCCATTGTAGATCTCACTAATAATGTTAACAATCTTAAATGGTATTCCATATATTCTTAAAATTCTCCATAATGATTCTCTGTGTATGCTATCAAATGCTTTTTTAAAGTCTATGAAGTTCAGGGTTAATGGTGTTTGCTTTTCAATATGTTCTTCAAATATTATTCTTAGAGTAAAGATCTGGTCGAGACAGGTTCTCCCTTTTCGAAATGCTGCTTGTTCTTCTCTCATTGCAGTATCTACTATATCTTGAATTCTATTTAGAATAACTTTGCTAAATACTTTTGACACAACTGATAGTAAGGTTATTCCTCTCCAGTTATTGCAATCGCTAAGGTTGCCTTTTTTTTTGTATTTTAACAATGATTCCTTTTTTCCATTTAGAAAGTACTTTTTCTTCTTTCCAGACTTTATTAAACATTCTTTGTAGTTGGCGCATGTTGTCACTGTTAATAGCTTTTAACATTTCGGCTGTTATTTCATCTTCACCTGCAGCTTTGTTTTTACCTAATAGATCACTGCTGTTTCAATTTCATGCAATGTAATTTCATCTAGGTTGACATTTAGTTGTGGTAATGGTAAGATGGTTTCAAAGTTTATCAATTCTTTTGGGCGTGGTCGATTAAGTATTTCTTGGAAGTGTTCGGCCCATCTTTGTTTTTGGTCTTTACTTGATGTTAAAAAAGTGTGCCAGTTTTGCTAATGATTGGTCTTTCTTTGGATGCAATAGGACATGTTAGCCTCTTTTGTATGTTATACAAAGTTTTGCTGTCTCCTATTTTTGCTGCCTTCTCTGCTTCTTTCATCATAATGTCCATGCATTCTCTTTCATCTTTTGTAGCTGAACTTTCTTCTTTATTGTCTAGTTCTTTCTATGTTGCTTTTGCCAAATCTCTTCCAAGATCTGTCTTTACATTCAACATGGCTAATTTGGCTGCTCGTCTTTCATGACTGGATTTCCATGTGTTATCTGATATCCATGCTTTTCTATTTGTTGTTTGCAGTCTAGAACTTGTTTTAGGTGCTGTAATTATGGCTGTGCTGTAAGAATGCCATAAGTCATCTATATCTGTCTCCTCTACCTCACTGAATGCAGCAAACTGTTTGGTAAGTTCCAGATTAAAATTACTCTTAGTATTTTCATCCTGTAGACTTTGACTGTTTATCTTTCTGAGTATTGCTTTCTTGTGTTGGCTTTTCAGTTTTAGTCTTATTTTCCCTATACACAGATTGTGATCACTGTTGACATCGGCACTCAATATGCTCTTACATCTATCAGAGATGTTATGAATTGCTTTCTAATACAAAAATGAACTATCTGATTTCTGGTTCTATCATCTGGAGATATCCATGTTGTTTTATGTATCCCTTTGTGTTGAAATACTGTTTCTCCAATGACCATGCCCTCTGTTAGACATATTTCAATTAATCTTTCTCCATTCTGATTTACCGTATCAATCCCTCCCCCAATTATTTTTTCAAGGTCGGTGTTGTCTTTTCCTACCTTGGCGTTAAAATCTCCCATGACAACTAAGAAGTCGTGTTTAGGGACTTTGTTAATGAGTTGTTGTAGTTGGTGATAGAAATTGTTTTTTATTTCGTCATCTGCATCGTTCGTTGGTGCATAGCACTGTATGATTGTCATTCTTCCGTCTCATATTTGGAATCGCGCTCTTAATATACAGCTGTTCACTGGTTCCCATTCTGGAAGGCTCTTTGCCGCCGCAGTTGACATAACTATACCTGCTCCTTGATATTTCCCAACGTCCCTGCTTGAATGTATGATTAACTTACGGTTTTCGGCCGGTCTTTTCCCTGCTTCTGGCCATCACATTTCACTGATGCCCAGGTCGTCTATGTGATATCTGTCTATTTCTTGGATTACCTGAGCAGTTTTTTATGTTGCGGGCATTGTTCTTCCGGTCCAGAATCCGATCTTTGTCACATAATTGGGGCCTATGAATGTGTTCTTTTGGCTTTCTCTGAGTTGGTATCCCTGATGCTCGACTGAATTTGATGCGAGTTTCCGTAACAGTTGGTTTTTTTTTCCCCATCTAGAGTTGCCTCTATATAGGTCTCAGGATAAGGTTGTTGGCCTTATGCCCAACTCCCGTTTTACGATATGTGTCGACGTAAAAGATTCATACTAAAGTATGCCGGCAGAAACGTTAAAAAGCTTCCGCCGTTTTTACGCCACTCGGAAGCATACTTATAGAACTTACAGAACACATGAAAAAGCAACAATTTAATGGGGTAATAGACCTTATAGGACGAATGAAAATAAACACTTTAAGGAAGTAATAGAACTTATAGAACACATGAAAAGAAACACTTTAAGGAAGTAATAGAACTTATAGAACACATGAAAAGAAACACTTTAAGGAAGTAATAGAACTTATAGAACACATGAAAAAGCAACACTTTAATGGGGTAATAGACCTTATAGGACGCATGAAAATAAACACTTTAAGGAAGTAATAGAACTTATAGAACACATGAAAAGAAACACTTTAAGGAAGTAATAGAACTTATAGAACACATGAAAAGAAACACTTTAAGGAAGTAATAGAACTTATAGAACACATGAAAAGAAACACTTTAAGGAAGTAATAGAACTTATAGAACACATGAAAAGAAACAATTTAAGGAAGTAATAGAACTTATAAGGACACGTAGACAGAAACACTTAAAGGAAGAAATAGAACTTATAGGACACTATAGAAAGGAACACTTAAAGGAAGTAATAGAACTTATAGGACACATAGAAAGGAACACTTTAAGAGAATAATAGGACTTATAGGACACATAGAAAGAAACACTTTAAAGACACCGAGAAAAAAATAGTTCCAAGGAGTAATGGAACTAACAGAACACGGAAAAAGGAACGGTTTAAAGCAGTAAGTGAAATTATAAGGTGAAAAGAAAGAAATGCCTTCACAATTGAAAGAAATTGTTAAGCGTCTCCATTTCATGTAAAAGCACTTGACATAACCAGCTGTCAAAATGTATATGCGCTTCAGTGTATATGATGCAACAATGAAATTCCAAATCATATAGGGTACTCAAATTAAATGTGTTTAACTTCAGATGTTTCCGAAATAAACACAAACAGATGAACTCAGAACGGTGAAGTACAAGAGGATTCTGGCCCGTGGTGTGCTCACACCAAGACCAGAGAATTGTGTCTGTAATAACTAGCACACATGTAACAGCTCACACCAAGACCAGAGAATTGTGTCTGTAATAACTAGCACACATGTAACAGCTCACACCAAGATCAGAGAATTGTGTCTGTTTTGTAGCAGCTAACGCACATGCAACAGCTCACACCAAGTTTAGAGAATCTTGTCTGTAATAGCTAACACAAACGTTATAGTTCACACCAGGATCAAAGAATTTTGTCTATAATAGCTAACACACATATGACAGCTCACTCTAAGATCAAAGAATTTTGTCTGTAGCAGCTAACACACATGTAACAGCTCACGCCAAGATCAGAAAATTGTGTAGCACCTAACACACATGTAACAGCTCACGCTAAGATCAGAAAATTTTGTAGCAGCTAACACACGTGTAACAGCTCACGTCAAGATTAGATAACTGTGCCTGTAATACACACATGACAGCTCAAGCCAAGATTAGAAAATGTATGTATGTAATAATAACACATGTGTAGCACAAAAGACTCGATTTCACTCTTCCATGGGACCTGTCCTTCACGGAACAGTCTCTTAATAGCCGGTCTGAAAATGCCTCATTGTTTTGTCAAGATTCTGCAAATATGGCCTTTATATGTCAGAATTTACTGGGGCTATGGCCTTCATGAACCTAATTTCTCTATTTCTAGAGTACCAATCCCTGCATTGTTGCTATCTCTACGGTATCCTGATAAGGTTACTTTCTTTTCTTGACTGAGCCGATGAACCAGTTTTCATCCACGCCCAGTCCTTCTTAAATGCATCTATGACTCCTCTTAAGCGATACTCGAAGGGCTTTCCTGTAATCTTTCATCTTGAATATATGGTCCTCTTTTCGGTTGCATAAGACAATGTCCACGATTTGCTAAGTCCGCATTTGCTACTGACAAGATGTAGCATCTGAGAAATGTTATACATATATATATATATATATATACTCGTATATGTTGTTTCTTTGCCATCTGTTTTTCATTTGTATTAAGAATTCGGTCTTACGACTAACAATTATATGTTAAGATTCTTGGTCCCCTTGGCGATAGTCCATGATAAACAGAAAAATACGCAAACAGCTTGTTTCCTCGATAAAAAAAAATGTTTAATGCTCAGACTTCGACAGTGCACAATAAACAGACAGAACTCGAAATTCTGTAGACGATGATAAACAGACAGAACTCGAAGTTCTGTAGGCAATAATAAACAGGCAGAACACGAAGTTCTGTAGCCGATAATAAACAAGGAAGAGGATTATAGGAACCTCTACAGCTCAGGATAAAGCGATGAGAGAAATACACATAAAATGTCAGGAGAGCAATATTTTGCAGTACTGTATTGTCTGCCCATTTCGACGGGGAAAACTGATAAAAAAAAGTTAAACCACATGTGAGGCCTACAGTACCACCGCATTCAAGTACCTAAACCGATAATAAAATAAAATCCTACAAATAGCTTCATTATGGAAGATTTGCTGCAGTTTCCATGTTTGCGAAAATTCTTGTCGTCAATGAGCAGTGTGTGCACTTGTTTGTTTGTTTTGCTTGAGTTTGATTGATTGCGTTTGCGCCAGTAACACACACACGTGTGCAGTCAAGCGTGGAAACATTTTCATTCAGGAGGTAAACGATCGTAATTCGTCAGAACCCATGAAAGCGAGCACTAAGAGTAAAGTTGAAAGCATTATATCGCCATATATATATATATATATATATATATATATATATATATATATATATATATATATGTATATATATGTATATATGTATATGTATATATGAGGGGCGTTCAGAAAATATTGCACCACATTGTTTTTCTCAGGAGCTGTTTATTCAAAAAAAGCTTGAAATTTATACACAATATACATGGATATGTCATTTAAACACCGGTATTATTCAACATAATCCTCATAACTGTACGGCTTTACGCTAGCGCGAAACAAGTGCATGTATTTCTAGCCCGTACCAGATTTTCTCTTGATTATGTAACCATTTCTTCGCTGCATGAATCACTCTTTCGTCATCTTCAAATCTTACCCCTCGGAGTGCATCTTTAAGTGGACCAAACAGATGAAAATCAGAGGGTGTCTAATTTTGACTATAGGGTGGATGCGGTAGTACAGTCCAACCCAATTTGGTGATTGCTTCCCGTGTTGCCAGATTTGTATGAGTGCGCGCATTGTCGTGAAGGAGAAGCAGGTCTGCTGGATTCTTGTGCGGCTTAACTCTGCGAAAATGCTGATTGAGTTTCTTTTCAATGTCTTAAATTAAAGCTTCCGAATTGATTATCTCTCCTTTTTGGCATAACGTCCACAAGAATCATACCTTCAGTGTCTCAAAAGACAGTGATCATGACCTTTACAGCTGAAGGAGTTGTCTTGAATTTCTTTCTCCGTGGTGATTAGGGATGATGCCACTCCACTGACTGTCTTTTTATCTCAGGTTCAAAATGATGAGCCCAGGTTTCGTCACCTTTTATGATCTTAGCCAAAAAGTTCTCTCCCTCGGCATTGAAACGCTCCAACAATTCAGAAGAAATTGCTTTTTTTTTTGCAATCAATGTTCATTTGTGAGACTTCGAGGAATCCATCTTGCGCAAGCCTTAAAAAATCCGAGAGCTTTTATAACTGCATTTGCACTACCATTGCTGACTGACAGCTTTAAGGCCAATATTGAGTAGTGATACGCCTATCAGTAAGAATAATGCCCTCAGCGCATTTCAACATTTCTGCCTTGGTGACTGTGGCAAGACGTCCATAGCGCTTCCGATCGTACAACTCCTTATCTCCACTTACTGATTCTTTGATTCTCTGAACCCAGCGACTGACTGTACTCCTGTCGACTGCAAAACTCCCATACACATCACATAGATGCTTGTGAGTGTTCACAACAGTTTCCTTCTCTGTAACGAGAAATTATATCACGTTTCGCTGCCTATACCGCAAGTTACTAACACGTCCCATTTCAATGGTTAGGGCAGCCATATTCTTAGGCCGGTTGAGATGCAATTTGGTTCACACAATCGGCACATGCCATATTTAACGTGTGCAAAATTCCATGCTTTATCTTCATTATTAGCTGAAAAAAACGATGTGGTGCATTACTTTCTGAACACCCTCGTGTGTGTGTGTGTGTGTGTGTGTGTGTGTGTGTGTGCGCGCGCGCGCGTGCGCACACGACCTGGTTAGCTGAGTAGTTAGGCGCTCGGTTTACTAATCCAGTGTTATCGGGTTCAAGTCCCAGCGGTGGGAATTTTTTATGGTCCACGCCAGAAAGGCTCCGGGGTTCACCCAACCTCTAAAAATGGGTACCACGAAATCTGGGAAGGTAAAGTGATACTGACCACATCAGACTTTCATGTGCCGAAGGTCATGGAAATGCGGACCTAAAAACATATCCCCAGTATGCCTTAATGGCATGGAGACTTTACCTTTATATCTATGCCCGTATGTAGGTTACGTTTATCTGAGGACAAAATCACATTTGCTTTGAAATCATATGTGGTTAAAAGCATCCTGAGATGACATAAATATATCAACATGCATATAAACAGCAATATAACATAGAGAGCAACTTAAAAACACAAAGGAAACGAAGCTTTCACAGCAAGCAACGTGATCAGTCATTTCCCCCCGTTCGCTGACAACAGAATGCTCATTACATGGCATAAAAGAAACAAGAGAGACAATGATGAATACTTAGAGATTAGACAAAATAAGGGAATAAAATGATGCATCCATTTTGCACAATGAGGAAAAAGGAGCTCTGTATTATCATTAGTTCAATAATAGCGTAAAATAACACACAAAAACACACAATAAAAAAAACACAACTCTCAGCTGAACGCACAAATAGGAACAAATAATACAAAAGCATTCTTTCGTGTATACTTCATTAACGAATATAAGAATTTTTGACAATGATGATGATGATGATGATGATGATGGTGGTGGTGGTGGTGGTGGTGGTGGTAGTGGTAGTGGTGGTGGTGATGATGTCACTGCCACATTTACACACTCACAAACACACGTGTACAACCGTAAACATGAAAACACACGCAGAAGCAGATTTGCAGAAAACCTGGCCACGAGCTAGACGGGTGCCGGTACGTGCAGGATCTGTTTGTTCGCTTTCATTGATTTCTGCTACCAGCTAACAGACACATCCAAACATTTCAGCTGTAACTATACCCCACTGTGCATGAGACACAATACTCAGACGACTACGGCAGTTGAAGCATGAAGAATATGTCAAGACGAAAGACAAAGTGTCAAATATTTGTTCCTAATATGTTTGCTCTGATAACGTTTAAATTATTTAATGGCTCCGACCATAATTCTGAGCATGCGCCTTCATGTCCTCACCCATATACACAAGTAATATCAAAATTTACATTTAAAAAATGTACGCTATCACACAGATAAGCGCATAGTCAGTGTCAGGTAATTTACGCATACACACACGCGCGCGCATATTTATGCATAAAAAACCATACACTAAATATTTATATATAAAACAACGCATACACATGCTCCCACTTTCACACACACATACACACACACATGTAAAGTGTAGTGCAGGTACAATAAACATCCATAACATCGTTTAGAGGTTCCTTATATGTGAATAACACCTGAATTCATATACTTTGACCTGGTGAATTAAACTAAATCCACAAGCTTGTGTTTGGTGAAATGAACTAAATTAACATACTTCGATTTGATGGACTAAGTTAAATCCGTGTGCTCCGACTTGATAAAGTAAATTCACATACTTCGAATAGTTGAATTTTAATTCCCAAACTTTGACTTGATGAGCTAAATTTACGTATCTCATTTTGGTGAGCAAAACTAAATTCACATATATCTCGGCTTGATGAACTAAAATAAATTCACATATCTCGACCTGGTGAACTAAAATAAATTCACATATCTCGACCTGGTGAACTAAAATAAATTCACATATCTCGAGTTGGTGAACTAAAATAAATTCACATATCTCGACCTGGTGAACTAAAATAAATTCACATATCTCGAGTTGGTGAACTAAAATAAATTCACATATCTCGACCTGGTGAACTAAAATAAATTCACATATCTCGAGTTGGTGAACTAAAATAAATTCACATATCTCGACCTGGTGAACTAAAATAAATTCACATATCTCGACCTGGTGAACTAAAATAAATTCACATATCTCGACCTGGTGAACTAAAATAAATTCACATATCTCGAGTTGGTGAACTAAAATAAATTCACATATCTCGACCTGGTGAACTAAAATAAATTCACATATCTCGACCTGGTGAACTAAAATAAATTCACATATCTCGAGTTGGTGAACTAAAATAAATTCACATATCTCGACCTGGTGAACTAAAATAAATTCACATATCTCGACCTGGTGAACTAAAATAAATTCACATATCTCGACCTGGTGAGCTAAAATTTCAGAAACGTATTTCCAAAACCTAGAGAAAACATGACTGGTGATAGATTTCTAGATGTTTCCTGGACATGATGATGAAGCGTTTGAAATACGCTGTCAGAATCTTTTTGTGGCTCACTCTGTATTCCCTGTGTAAGTGAGAGCTATGGCAAAACTCAAGAAACATATTACTTACATAAACACGTGTAACAGGTGTGATGCAGGCAACACAGTCGCACTATTGTACACACGAAGACAAGAAATTCTGAGCACCAACTCTCTCGACGTCATCCATATAATACACATAAACACATAACATATGCCTAATGTTTCTTCATCGCACATACACACATCCACACAATGCAAAGATATACATATGCACAGAGCGGGACACATTCGCACAACACAAACACATGTGCATAAAAGTACGAGGATCTGGGCATATGTACAAATACATACACATAAACACTGTCGTGCACCGGCACACATACTCACAAAGGACACTTAGAAAACAACACATATGGTTGCAACCCGTGTTACGCAAACACATGGGTGAAATCACATGCATGTTTATATCTAGTCTTAGATGAAAATCAATATTCCTGGAACACTGTCACCCTACGTTGATGAGCTGTTCTGTCCTAATATATCACACCCTGCAAACTTATTACAGTTCTCACCTCCACAACACCCGGAAAGGAAGGAGTAGGGGGTTGTATTAGAGTTGGTACAGCCTTTGGAATAAACTTAAATCGATAATGCTACCAGCAGCGCATATTTGTATGCGAGGTAAACAAAACAATTTGACTGACAGGTACTGGTTATTTTAATAATCGTGTTCTTTTCTTGACATAAAACTACTGATACTTTGAAAATATCAGTCTTTCCCTCAATAAACTCTCTGAAAATCAGTCTTTTCCCTCTACACAAAACTATTAACTCTTCGAAATATTAGTTTTTCCCTCTGCATAAAACTCTCTGAAGTAAGAAATATCAGCTTTTCCTCTCCATAAAAGTATTACCTCTTTGAATTATCAGTTTTTCCCTCTATATAAGACTATGAATTCTTTGAAAATCAGTTTTCCTTCTACATAAAACTATAAACTCTTTTGAAACATAAAAGAAATGACAACTGCGGTAAAGCTGGTTCTAGTAATGAAAACAGATGGGTGTATGGTACAACTTTACAAAAAGATAGAAAGGGTGGGCAAAAACATGAATGGCAGAAAGCGAAATGAGTACATATAAATGAAGGACATATCCTATATTTCGGCAAAATCCTTTTTCGGGGATCACATACAAAAAAGACACAACAGATAAAAACACAAAAAAATGTGTGAAAAATATACAGACTTAACCGTTTGGCTTCTTCGGTGTAAGAAAGTTCCCCCCGCATGAATTTCGAAATGCGAAAATGCCGGACTTTCTTACAAGAAGAAAGCCAAAAGGCTGAGTCTATATATTTTTCATACATTTTTCGTGTTTTTATCTGTTGTGTTGTTTTTGTCTTTGAAATATCAGTTTCTCCCCTGTATATAAAACTAATAGCTCTTTGAAACATGGGTTTTCCCTCTGTACAAAACTGTTAACTCTTTGAAATATCAGTTTTGCAATACATTTTGTTCAATTACATTTTACCTTTCCATTTGTTTTGACAGAATTTTATATTTCATTATGACAGCACTTTAGAAGCGACAAAGGTGATTCTCACACACCGAAGTGTGTGTAGGCTGCATAATATCGATCTCAAAGCAAACAGTACTTTAATAGCAAAGCAATTAGTAATTAACGGATATATGTGACAAGACATCACAAAACAAGTCTGGCGCAGGTTTTCTGTGAAAGTGTATGAAAGCCTGGCCTGCGAATTATTCCAATATTTTCTTTCGGGGCAGATGCTCGTGAACAAATCAATCTTGAACACTGCCAGTTGTCTGGGACCACTGGTATGTTTATGGTGAACGCATTGTTTCTTCAAAGGCGTTTTTATACTAAGCCCAAGAACTTTCACACAAGAAATTTTTTCCTGTCCTGTCTTGGTCTATAATCCATTTCAGTTCAATTCAAGTACCGTGCCGCGTGGCGTAGGCGATCATTTCTCTCCACAATTCCCTGTCTTTAGACTTGATTATGAGATCCGCCGGTGACTTTCTTCCTAGCCACACTGACAGCCCATCCAGTAACTTCTCTATCTGTCTTTCTCTGTCTCTTCTTCCTTCAGTTTTTCCAGTTGCCACAATGTGTTCCAATTTTCCTCTTCTCAGGAAATGTCCTATAAATCTCGCTTGTCTGCCTCTGATCTTTGCTATAATTCGCTTTTTAACTCCAGCCTCTCTTAAGACTTCTTCATTGGTTTTCTTGGCTGTCCATGGTACCTTCAACATCCTTCTTTTAAACCACATCTCCATGGCCTCTATTTCTCTCTGTACTCTCTTATTCACAGACCATGCTTCACACCCATAAAACAAAATTGCCTCGATGTAACATTTAATTACTCGGAATCTTGTTTCTATTTATATGGAATAATATAATCCATTGCTGCTGATATAGAGGAGCTTCTTGACATTCATTTTATACCCCGAAGAGGGGCGGGGCGGTGGGGGATGAGGGGCAATGGCGCTGTCCTATTTGACAATTAGCGACCCAAGGGCTGATATTCTGGCGTCAGTGTTGGCAAACCATAGCCAGTCAAGACCTTGTTCCTCCCCCCACCACCCCCACGCCCCTTTGGTACCTCCAGTAACAAGCCTACTAGCCTGGCAAACGGGGATGGAATAACCTTAGTTCCCCTGACTGTGGAGCCTGGTTAAGTGGTACTGAACACCCTCTTTTTTTTAAAACTTCAATCAAGGACTGAAAAAAAGCCGTCATAACTCACTCACAGTCCGACGCGATGCTATGCTTCACTTCTGTATACGTGCACTACTTATACATGTATCGTGCATCTGTCTATTATTACTGTGACTGCTAGTTACAGACACGGCAATACTTATAAAGATTTGTATTACTATCATGAAACTTCTGCTATAGAAATAAACTACCAAGGACAAAACACATAGTGAACAGTGTGAAGTAAATAACAACTGGTGCCAACATAAACTCACACTTTATTGATGGAAAAGATGGATGATGATATCGTGAGGGTGAGAGGTATTTGATAACATTCAATACAGCAGTATGACAGGAACTGAGCCAATTCTACGTATCAAGATACATCAAAAGACGTCGATGGGCCTATATCGGCCACATTCTCAGAATGGACGAATCCACATTCCCTCGCCAGGCCCTCACGTGGTCATCGAAGGGCAAAAGAAAGCAAGGCGGGCCAAGGGCGACTCTACGTAGAAGCATCACTGGAGAGAGTACAACTTTGGGATTCAAGTCCATCCAAGACCTACAGCGGACGGCGGCGAGTCATCAGACATAGAAAAATATGATGTCCACCCTATGAGCCAATGTTGGTCCTAAAGGAATGTCAATCAAAAATCAATACAGCAAAAGGAAACAGGCTAGTCTTCTTCCCAACAAAATTTTGTTTGCCAAATGGGAAGGGATAAACGAACTCTCACACTATATAGAAACAACAAGCATACAAAAATATGTAGTACAACATACGTGCAACGCTTACTGCATCAGAATATAAGTACAGAGGTCGCACAACCATCACAGAAAACCTCTAGATCCAAAGGTCTATACAAATAGCCCAAAAAGGAATTAATTTCACATTCTTTGGTTCAGCATAGTTATGACAGGAAAAGAAATCTTCACATTATGTCACTAACGAGTACCTGAATCTTTACTGAAATCATAGTAGGAAATAATCTCATAATGTTTCCAAAAGGAGCATTCTATACACAAGTCAGCTGCATAACAAAAATCACTAACATAGTGCACTAAGGGCTAGAAAAATCACATTCTCGACTAATCATGCCTAACAACGATCCTAACATATTCTCAACCGAGACTTAATTCAAACTCATTCTAATCTCATAATCATAATCATAATCATCCTCTTTCTTTCACACTCCTTAAATATGTGCTATCTCCATAAATCTTCCCGAAGTTTCTATCCCGAGAATCACTAAACCCGTGATTCTACCTGTTTATGACCTTCAGAAGAAAACTATCTGGACATTCCGAATTTAACTTTTCCGTTACAAACATGTCAAGGATAAATTCATAAAAATAATCAAACATCTCGTGGAATTTAGCATATCAAACCTGACCTTTCATTGAACAATGGTACAACAAAATACCAAGGGCTTTAAATCAAATGGTCAAAATATTAAAATATCCTGGATTATATCCCTTATATGAGAATCAAACCGTCGTAACAGTAAATTTTCCAATATACTGTTATACTACAATGACTGGAAAGAACATCATGCTTAAGTTCTAAGAAGAAGAAGAAGAAGAATGATTGATTGATTGATTGATTGATTGATTGATTGATGATTTATCTTTATTTCAAAAGGGTTAAGAATTGGGCACGCAGGCCCGTCTGACATTCTGCCCTTTAGAAGAAGAAGAAGAAGAAGAAGAAGATCTCGAGGGGGATTTCCAAAGAACACCGTTTGCAGCATATTCCCCATTTTGTTTCGTTGATAAAAAATGAATATTTTAATACATTTAATTGCCTTAACAATTTACAGAATTTTAATTTGTAAACTGGCTTTGCAAGAACGGGCATAAAGACTAGGGTTACATAATTCTGTGTTGGGATAAGAAGCTAGATTCGTAATAAAACAACACAAATCTCTACGCCCTTGACACTCACAATAATCTTCAAGCTCCCACATTTTTTAAGAATAAAATTAAGAAATAAATCTCAGCCCCCTGAGAATTTCTTTTAGAGTACAATAACAGATACTTACTTGCAGATAGTTTACACATTTTTTTTTCTGTCAGCCGCGTTGAAGGTACTATCCCGGCTTCATAAACCGTTCATGCGAAGCGGGTTGAGGCAACGCTCGAATGTGTTGAACAAATGAGCTCCTCTCTCTGACGTGCTAGATGCAGCCTCGGTTGTTGTAGTTTTTTTTTTTTTTCAGAATGCAACTTCTACTTGCTGGCAGCCGAACATAAAGTTTCAGCTGTTAAGTTTGCTGTCCACCACGATATTTTCGAACATGTCAAACAACGCGACTTTTCTCTTGAAGAACGGAAAAGATATTTCTTCTAAATGTTCTCTATTTTTTTTCTAAATAGTTTCTAAATATGTTTTGTAAATGTTTTCTAAATACGTTTTCTTTGTTTTCTAAATAAGTTTTCTATATTTTTTTCTAAATCTTTTAAAAATGTTTTATAAATGTTTTCTAAATATGTTTTTAACTATTTTAGAAATGCTTTCTAAATGTATTCTAAATATGTTTTCTAAAAAAAAAAAAGTCGGAGCTCCAAACTGAACTGTTTTAGGAAGAAAAAGTTTTGAAGTTCGGCATAAACTATTGCATAATAAACATACAACCACGTACACATTTAAACATACACTGACACAAACATAATACACATATATATACATAAGATTTAGTTCTTTACTACCGTGCATGTTAAACATAGAATCTCTAACATATCTGGCTCTAACATTTAAGCAAACCCACATGGTTTTAACCTTTTGAATACTCGATATGTAGATATGTAAGGTTTTTCAAATATTATAATATTATGAAACCCTTAACTCTTCGAATGCATGTCATTTTCACTTTATATATAAAATATGTCCTACATTCCCAGCCTCATCTGTGTTATATCTTTTGGGCAGTTATACATCAGAGCGGAATTAAGTGCGGAGTATATTCTATATATATATATATATATATATGTGGAAAAAAGGAATCATTGTTAAAATACCAAAAAAAGGTAACCTTAGTGATTGTAGCAACTGGAGAGGAGTAACCTTAATATCAGTTGTGCCAAAAGTATTTTGCAAGGTCATTTTGAATAGACTTAAAGATATAGTGGATACTGCAATAAGAGAAGAACAAGCAGGATTTCGAAAAGGGAGAAGCTGTCTCGACCAGATCTTTCTCTAAGAATAATACTTGAAGAACATACTGAAAAGCAGAAACCACTAATATTGAACTTCATAGACTTTAAAAAGGCATTTGATACCATACATAGAGATTCATTGTGGAGAATTTGAAGTCTATATGGTATACCATCTAAAATTGTCAACATCATTAAGGACTTATACAATGGATATGTTTGTGCAGTCAAGACAGAAGAAGGGATGAGTGAATGGTTCCAGATTGAAACAGGTGTGAAACAAGGATGTATACTGTCTCCTTTGTCTTTTAGAATTACAATAGATTTCATAATGAAAAAATGCTGCACAGTCAACACTTGACTGGGTACATGAGACCCAACTAGAAGATCTTGATTTTGCTAATGCATAACTCTTATCAGTAACAATGTTAATTGCATGCAAGAAAAAAACAGATAGCCTGTTTTCATTGGTTAGCAAAATAGCACTTGAAATTAACCAGGATAGAACAAAAATAATGAAAATTCTCATTAATGAAAATGGAAAAATTCACATAGAAGCGACAGATAGTGAAGAAGTCAATCAATTTGCATACCTTGGCAGCTACATAGACCAGGATGGTGACACCAGAAAGGAAGTTAGAATTAGAATTGCAAAAGCAGCATTGATCTTCAAGAACCACGAGAACATATGGCATTAAAAAAAGCACAAAAACCAGGCTAAGACTATTCAATTCAAATGTAATATTCACCCTCATTTATGCATGTGAAAGCTGGAAAACAACTAAAGAAATAGAAAAGAAATTAGACTCTTGAAAACAAATGCCTATGGAAAATACTCTGCATCAAGTGGAACGAATTCAAGAAAAATGCAGGGATAAGACAGATGACTGAACAACAACCAGTCTCATGGGTGATCAGGAAAAGGAGATGGACATATGTTGGTCACGTGATGAGAAGAAACGATCAGAGAATCCCAAAACAAGCTATCAAGTGAAACACAACAGGCTGAAGAAAAAGAGGCAGACCACGTAAAACTCTGAAGAGGACATTGTTAAGAGAGGCCAAATTAACAGGCATAAAATCCCTTGATGATGTTGAAAAGCTCGCCGAAAACAGGAAAATTTGGTGAACTACCTTGCGAGCCCTATGTGACGTTTAACGGCACGGGAAGGATATAAGATATAAAATAAGATATATTCTGCTATCTGTCATTAAAAATCAATGCAGGAGTCTGTTTAATAAATAACTACCTTAAAATTTATAATTATTCTTCATCATGCACTCACATAAAACCCAGATTATGTATAAAAAATCTCAGAAAATGCGTCACAAAATCCAGTGAATGCACAGTCTAATCTTGTTCATCTTATCTTTTTTTTCCTATCGATGCTATCTTTTCTTGATCTATCTTAATATTTACCGGATAAAAATGCCCATCTCTAAAATCACTACAATTACTACATGATGGATTAATCATATGAACATCCATCTTCGATTTTTAACCCCTTGAAAGTAAATGTGACTGCGTATCAATAAAATATGTTGATCATGGACAGAATCATGAAGAAGAGCGATAATTAATATTTTGGAAAATTTGTTCTTCTCATGCCTATAAAGACTCCTCAATAATTTTTTTAACTCAAACCATCGTTTTATAAAATTAAAAAATAAAACAAAAAAAACAAAACAAAACAAAACGCTATGCTCTCGGTTGGAGACAAAATGACCTTATGGAAATCATGTACAGTATAGCATCACTCATTTACTTTATGAGTTCCTGAATAACATTCGCGCACAGTACTCATTACGTATCATATGTCAATATAGTTAACTCACAGCTAAGAGATTTCTAATCACGGATAATAAGGCGTCATATTGTAAAGAGCACAGCCATTGGTCGAGCGGCCGGCGACATTGACTGTGGAACTCTGCTTAGGAGTACAGGCTTAAAAAAATATTTTCTGTTCAGTTTGGGATGTGCGACCGGTGAGCGAGCTGTCGTTTAGTATAACTAGATGCTGTTGTTCTTCATATTGCATATATGCAGTGTTTTTGTGCCCTGCAGTGATCATGTTGTATATAAATCTGACCTGTTGTTGTATGCTATGAGCACCCCGAACTCATTAGGTTGATTGTGTATGAGTTTATTATCCATTTATTATCTATTTATTTTGTACTGATGATAGTATAAGTGCTGGATGCACCCATGGGTATATACTGCAATACTGTTGTATGAGTTGTCATGGTGTTTTGATATACAGTATATATATATATATATATATATATATATATATATTTCACATTAGCTGATGTTGTGTTGATATGCATAACAATACTGAAGTTCTATGCAGACAACGTGATATGGTTTATTATGGAAGAAAAACAGAACAGTGGTTTCAGTTATGCATTTTTGCCATGTGTTGATATCGTTTTGCTGTGCACACACAAACACAAAAATCACACACATACACACATGTTGAGATATGATATGATCCTTATGAACAGCTGTTCTGCACTTTGGATGGACAGTTTGCTATGTCCTTGTGTTTATGAAACGCTATTGTGAGTGCCCTCACATTTTGATAATGCTTTATTTGTGCGATGTTTCTTCGGTATCTACTAACCGTGGGGTGAGAGATTGATTACAAAGATGACTTTTGAGAGATTGCTTTTCTACAAAATGATTCAGGGGAATTTCTTGCTAACTTCTTAATGTCCCCCATATGACTGTGCATGCAACAGCCTTCATAGCACATCAGAAGTAGCTATGCTGTAACAAAATTTCTTACTAGGGATTTCCTTAATCTTAGTACAAACCAAACATGTCTTGTCCTGGCCACCAGATGTAGCTAATTTGCATCATTCTGATGATGAAAGTCTAGACTCTTGACCCTCTGTGCAGGTGTTTCAAAGGGCTTGTTCAAGCCTATATAATTTGAAGTTCAAATTGCCTGTTCGGATTCTACTGGCCAGTTCAGCTTTTAACATATTTTTTACGCGGATGATATTTTTCATCAGCTTTCGATTCGCTTTCTCCGTATTTTTACTTCTTTCATTGAAGTCGGGCATACTAAACTACAGTTGCTGTAGATGTAACAACAACCTTCCCTTCGTCTGTCTGCCTGCCTGCCTGCCTGCCTGCCTGCCTAGCTCTCTGCCTGAATGTCTGTCTATCTCCGCCTGTCTGCCTCTCTGTCGACCTGACTATATGTTGTCTCTTCGTCTGCTTTTTGTCAGTTTGCAATTTTTGTTTAAAAATTCATCTGCACGGTACATACTTTTTATGAACCTGCCTAGTCATCCATCAAATCATCTTTCCAAACATCCAATTTTTATCTTCTAACACACTTTATCTCGGTCACCAATTCACTTATCTACATCACACATATCTATAAAACTCTGTATGTATCTAACACTGTTAAATTCGCTTAAACCGCAGAATTCACATACAGAAAGAAAAAAGAAATCATTCATCGAGTTCTTATTTTAACATCAATTACTTTTCTCTGAAGGCGATAATGAAGAAGAGATTTGGAATGCTTATGGATGTATCTAGAGTGTCGCTTGGATGATTGTCCTTCTTAACTAAGTAACTAACAACATTTTAACTGACCTCTATATAACCGTTCCGCTGGATTCGCAAGCAGCAAAACCATTTCAACTCCAAAAGTCACGCAAAACTTCAATATTTACAGATAAAATCCAGTTCTGAATACATAAGGATATGTTAATAGAATTGTTCAACACTGATTATAATCTGATCCATTAAACAACAGCAGAAGCTCGTAACGTAGACTTATTTTTCAACTTGTTACACAATCCTAACATTCTTACGCCTGCATGAGTGACTGATTCCGCCTTACCATGTCAGCTCTCGTTGGTTCGGACAATAAACCATTTGCTCTCTTGTCTGTGGAAAACATTTTCCTATAATAGCGCGCGAGTTCTGCTGCTACGATTTCGTGCGAGCGTGCTGAGATATGCCTGGATGTTGCATTTATTCGACAGTGTACAGCGGTACTTGTGGTTGAAATAGTGTAGGTGAAGATTCCACTCCCTAAAATAGAATCTAGAAGCCCAGATTCTTTGATCTAAACAAATTATCAAAAGTGAGCGTTGGTAACAAAATTACGAATGAAAAATAAAGAGGATGGGAGGTGGCATTTTATGTATATTTTATCCTTTATTACCATGTCGTCATGTTGTACCAAACTTTGACCTAGAAATAGTTCGTCTTCTCTGAGCTGGTGAGCCGGGCAAAGTAAATTAAACAGATCAGGTGAATTATACGACTCTTTGGTCAGAACTTCGACAGATGTAGAAAGAAGAAGAAGAAGAAGAAGTATGTGAAGACTTTTCTTAACAGCAACAAAAAAAAAATGTTCTTTATTTTCGTTGTCTTTGCTGATTCTGGTTAGCTGGTCATGGCTGCTGTGCAGTCTCTTTGATACAATCATATTTGCTCACTAGTTAGTCCAGCTGTTTCTTTCGTTTATTTCCATAACAAAATCACTAGTTTATAATTTTTTTTAAATCCTGAGTGTACAAACAGCCTGTGCGTGTGGACCCTGCAACAGAACGTGTTATGTTCCAAATTTTTATCTTCGCTCGTTATCGAGTACTTTTCAGTTAAACCAGAAGAGCGAATACTGAGTTGAACATTTAATCTGTGTCGAACGTTTACAATACATTCTCCAACCAGTCCGTACGGCCGCCCGGTCGTCCAGGGAAATATGAAAATGTGATCTTTGTGTTTGCTGAGTTTTTGTTCTATTTCATTTGCAAGGAAAGAAAAATAAATAAAATATATCTCATTTTTGCAGTATTAGGTAATTAGGAATACAATATTTTTTTTTGTAAAGAACAAGAAAGGGGAATGGATTGAAGGAAAATTTCACATGTGGGAAGAAGAAAAACTGGAAGAGAACAAATAAAACAGAAACAGCGGAAATGAAATGGAAAGAAAAATGGAAGTAAGGCAAGGAAATGAGGACATAAGGAAGAAAATTCAGTATGAAGAAAGAAAACAGGGAAGAACAGGGAAGGTGGGAGCAAGCGGAGATAGGTGGAAAAGTGAGAGAAACAAAAGTGTTGGGAAACATTTTGAAATGAAACAGAAACATGAAAGGGACATAAATATGAAGGAAGAAAACAGGGCGTTTTGGGGGAGGGGGGTATCTAAATGTCTATGTTTCGTAGCATTTGCAAGAAACAAGGATTTGAAATGTTATTGCATTCAGATTTCTAGGCCACTACAACATTTGGGGTACTGATACCAGCCCCTGCCCTCGCTGCCTTTGTTTCCCTAAGGAAACCCCAGGGACCTAGTTTTTCTAGGCTGGGTTGACTCTGGCGCCGGTCGGTCCGAACAAAATCGGCCCGAGTGCGAAATCGAACCAGGGACCTTCTGATCGGGGCCAGTGCACCACCGCGGCCGACGAAAGAGGGGATAAAAATGACAAAGAGAGAAAAGAAGACTTAGATGTGAGAGAAGAAGATGAGCTCTTTATTTTCGTTGTCTGAAAAAAAGGAAATAAAAAGAAGTAACCAGACAGACAACCAGGCAGGCAGATAGATAGATAGATAGATAGATAGATAGATAGATAGATAGATAGATAGATAGATAGATAGATAGATAGATAGATAGATAGATAGATAGATAGATAGATAGATAGATAGATAGTGTTTTTCATTGAACACAGTGATCTCCCTTTTTTGTCAAACATGAAGAAAACATACATCACTGATAAAACCAAGTACATATGCTGTTTGTACAACAGCACAATCTGTTCTCAATTTCTCTTCTTAAACATCCATCAGGCATTCCGTTCAGATACTGGAACGGCCAAGGCGCGGAGAGACACAGCGGAGATACGGAAGATAAATCATGAAAGAATTACCAGTCTGGCGTGCTGACATACTGGAAGACAGACAAGCATGTAGCTGGACAAGCAGGCAGACTGGCAGACTTATGAATATACAGGCTATGTGCCTTAATATTCAGAGCTGAATAATATTTGCAAAAAATAATGATTAAAGCTGTATAACGGGAGACACGTATATAAGGGAGAAAGACACATATGCCTCCTGCCTTAGTATCTCTAAAAGATCTCTATTTCGTATCTTAAACAAGTCAAAGCATTTCTTATGTTTCCGAAGCAACGCTGGTGTTATAGAAACCTGTTTTCAAACTAGAGCATACTAACTCGTTTGCCAGCATCTCTTGCATAGCAGCGTCTCTTGCATTACAGCCTAGATTTTTCTTTCCTTTTTTTTTAAATTGTTTTCCCTGTGAACATCAACCACTGGTGGCCAGGTAGAACCCATGTGCCTCGCGGAACCAGGTGAGGTTTCTATCACAAACACAGCGCGCGTATTATTAAACTAGCGAGCACAACCTACCTGGGGATAGAAGGAGAGATATAGAAACTTCATCACTTCTTACTGTTCTGAGCCTTCGCTTCTGACATACCGTAGGAAAAATCCTTTCCAGCAACTTATTTTTTTTTAAATCCTCTTTCATCCTGTTTCTATATTTTCTTTATCCTTGCCAGATTTTGTCACAACTCTGAGTTTTTCGTAAATTTTTGACTTACACTTGTTCCTGGCAAACTGTATCATCTCTAATCTATAGATTAGAAAATAAACAACAGATTAGAAATCTACCGTGACAGTTCTCAAGAAACTGCTGGCACAGGATGCTGATCTCTGCAATAAACTCTCATAATTCAGATGTCTGAGCAGACTTTGAATTTAGATTTAAGATATATAAAATTGATAGAGACTTCACAAATAGTATACATTTATGTGTGTGTATGCGGACGCGTATGTGTATGTGTAAATAAATATGAAATGCAAAATAGTCAACTTCACATACATGAAAAATAGAATATATTGCATCTAACCATAAAATCACCCCCACTCCCCGGCCACGTGCTCCATCTGTCTCACCGTAGCCACGCCTCTGCATACAGGTTACACAACAGTCTCATTAAAAAGATATCACTTCATGTTTCTCTGAGAAAAAAACGTAACTGACTTTTATTATTTCGCCATTAACAATTATTGTGCCTGCCTTTCTTCTTTCTTTAAGAAATAATGGCGTTATCCAGAACGCTATGAATCCCATTGTTTAAATATGTGTTGCTTGTTACAGTTTATCACTATTTTACTCTATGTCTGTTGACGCGGGCCAACTTCCAGCAGCAGCAAACATCAACAAAATCAGAAAAGCTAGCGTAACTTGAATTTGATGGAAGAAAACAACTTCGCTTCCATGAAAACAACTATTATTCAATCATTTTATTTATACCGAGGATGGTTTTTTCATCCACGTTTCCGAAATCTCGGTGTTTCGTTTCGTTTTCCAGCAAGATTTCATGGAATGTTAACTGGATTTCGCAGAGAAAAACTGTGATAATGTGAATCACACCGCTTGCAAGAAAACATTTGATTGACACCAGCATAAAAAAATGATATACTTTTGTTGTTTTGAAAGTGTTGTTACATAAAATGTTTCATTACAGCTCTTATCAGTAATAGCAGTCCCAGTGTTTGCAATTGTTAATGTATGTTTTTGTCCGTTTTAAAGCAAAGCTAGTCAGAAGCTAATCTTTCCTATGAAAGGTACGTGTCGGCAGCCGTATGTTAAGATGAATTGTTACTAGAAAGATAAGACAACAATCTTGTGAACGTGTCTATGATTCCTTTGCGCTGCCTCATGTCGTACACCTTTCAACACCTTTGTGCTGCCTCATGTCGTACACCTTTCAACACCTTTGTGCTGCCTCATGTCGTACACCTTTCAACACCTTTGTGCTGCCTCATGTCATACACCTTTCAACACCTTTGCGCTGCCTTATGTTGTACACCTTTCAACACCTTTGTGCTGCCTCATGTCGTACACCTTTCAACACCTTTGTGCTGCCTCGTGTCGTACACCTTTCAACATTAACTGCCTAGCGCGAGGTGTCCAAACGCCAGATTATGACAGGTCGCTGCGACTAAATGAAGACCAGTGTTAGCAACATCTTCACAACGCCAGACTTTACCAGAAGAGTTCTCTGTAGCTTTTTTCTGCAAGATTTCAGCTTGCATCCGTGTAACGTCTGCAGCAGAACATAAATAAACTTTTAATTAGTATTAGCATGACCATCAGTTGACTTATGAACTCTGGATAAAAGGAAGAATCTTCCCGCTTTGCAAAAAAGCTTTTCTCAAATCACGACTTTCCCGCGTATTCTATGCAACAACAACGGCAGTAACAACAGCAACAACAACAATAACAACAACAAAAAAGTTGATACACTGGCAAAGATTGACGTGTTCCTCACGATGGTTCTTCGAGAAGCTAGTTCTCCAGTCCTCTCTGGGGACATAGAGAAAGTTATATCAATAAACCCTCGTCCATTTCTCTGTTTTCACTGCAGTCTTCCACGGCGTTGACTTCCAAGATCGTTCTAATTCACAAGTATATACACCAACAACTATTTGATAAAACATATTATTTTCATTGTTAACGACGCCGATTTGCCCTTTTTGTCAAGGATATGCAAGTTTATCCCTTCTTATTTTATTAATTTTCATCATTTCTCTTTTCATTTCATTTTAATTATTTAAACATGTCGCTTTTCAGGTGTTCATGAACAAGCTGACTTTATTCACTACAGACGTTACATATTCAATCTAAGCAGCAGGCCATTTACCTTCTTCATTGTGAAAATCATATATTAACGTCATGAAAATTCTTCTGAAGACATCAAATGAACGATATGCTAAAGACAAATATAACGTATAATATTTCAAAGAAACTTAAGTTCCACGTTTAAATGGTTTATTTTCGTTATTTTCTCCCTTCCTTAACTACAGTACTTGCAGAAGCCGAAGAAAAATATGTTGTTTTTACACTTTCAAAAACCCTGCAGTTTACATATTTACCTTTCGCAATCTGTTGAGCTGGAACTGCCAGGTATTTACTAGAGTTCTGAATTTTTCATACAAAATAAACCTCATTTCTGCTGCTGTATTTTTACAGCAGGGATACTTTCCGTGTATGCTTTCTGCACACTTTAGGAAGATAAATTCAGAGAGAGAGGCCAAACCAAGTGCCTGCTTTTATGAGTAGTTCTGAATGTTCTCTAGCCGACACTACATATAGTAGTAGTAGTAGTAGTAGTAGTAGTAGTAGTAGTAGTAGTAGTAGTAGTAGTAGTAGTAGTAGCAGCAGTAGTAGCAGATGCAGCAGCAGCAGCAGCAGTAGTAGTAGTAGTAGTAGTAGTAGTAGTAGTAGTAGTAGTAGTAGTAGTAGTAGTAGTAGTAGTAGTAGTAGTATAGTAGTTTTTCAGCAAACTTTGCCTGATCTGGCTGTTGAAGAACTGAATCTTTTAAAAATACGAGGTTGTTTCTTAATAAAACACTAATTACTAATGTATAAAATTGTTTTCATGCTTCTGTGTTAAAAAAAGCATTAGCATTCGAATGAATTAATAGCAGACTATATGTTAATTCCATGACTAAAGATATTTAGCACACGTTACAACTGTGTCCTCGTTAATTAATAAAGCTGTTCCTACTTTTTCTCCCTATGTTATACTTAAAGATAATTAGCAATACTCTTTGTTGATGCATAAACTGGTATACAAGGATGTTCTATAATTCCGGCATAGGGTGGCAGTTTTTAAACCAAATGCAACGACCAATGCACACAACGACCAATACATACAACGACCAATGCACACAACGATCAATGCATACAACGATCAATGCACACAACGACCAATGCATACAACGACCAATGCATACAACTACCAATGCACACAACGACCAATGCATACAACGACCAATGCATACAACGACCAATGCATACAACGACCAATGCACACAATGACCAATGCATACAACGACCAATGCACACAACGACCAATGCACACAACGACCAATGCATATAACGACCAATGCATATAACGACCAATGCATATAACGACCAATGCATACAACTACTAATGCATGCAACAATTAATTAAACTATATTGTTGTTTTCTGTTCATAATTTGGTTACCATGAACGCCAAGAACTTGCTGAATAAGACGCGATCGGTTAAAAGCTAATGGAAGTAAAAATGGGTGAAGTATGTATCTAAAAACAATTAAAACAACTGGATTCAGTTAGTTATGCGAGGAAAACAATTATTTCCTTGAAGAAATAATTTCGTCAAACAAACACACACACACACACAAAATCATCTAACAACAGATACGGTTGGGCGCCACTGATTACAGTAAAGCATGAACAAATAATATCGATACTAGTATATTTATAATGATAAATGAGCTGAATATTTCGGTACTGAATACTTCTCACAATCAACTGGAAAAACAAATTCACATGTAGCTAGAGCCCTGTTCGCGTAGAAGAGGAAATCGATTTCTCTCTGGGATTTCTCTTCAGCGACGTTCATTTATTTCCTGCATCATTTGTTGAGACAAAAATCTAAGAGAAAGCATTACTTTTCAACAGCGTGTGGCCGCATACATTAAGAATCGAAATCAGCTGAGCTATATTGACTTAGCTAGTCGATATAATCTAAGAGTAGAGAGAATTTGAAGAGAATATTCGTCGTGCACGGTGTGTTCCTCCTGTAACATTCAAACACTTTTGGGGGCCATTTGTCTTTCTGACCTTTCTTTAACCAATCATTCCATCGTTCCCTACGCTCCTCATTTAAATAAAAACACGTTCCATAACTCTCTAAGCTATCATTTCTCCCCTTGGATGAAATGGATTCCGTCGGAGATACGTACAGGCACTTTTTGTTCTGTGTGTGTGTTTTTTTTTCAACTTTCTTGTTAAGTTTCATTCTTCGTGTCATCATCTCTTGTTTTCCTGAAGATTTCTGGATGCTTTGCCCTCTTCTGCTGAGCGAGTCAAGAATGTGTTTTTTTTTATTTTGTATTTTCATGGAGTCCTACATATTCCACCGATATATGGAATATCAAGTTATCTTTCAGTGTTCATAGTATCTGAAATAAGATGTTATCGCTCAGTGTCAGTGATATACAGAACATGTGGGTATCCTGTAATGCTCATAGTCAGGGCCTCCCAGAGAAATTTTGTAAGCTGCTACAATATACCTCCCCCCCCCCGGGGCTCATCTGTTTTCATCCATTACGTAAGCCCCCCCCCCCCAACCCACAAGCCCTTCTGATCCATCCTTAAACAAGGAAAACTCTCCATGCTCACCTTTAAATGAAAGAAAAACCCCCGGGCCCCGGAGAGATGCAGTGACCCCCCCCCCCCCCCATGTAGGGCCTGCTCATAGTATCTGGAAACAGAACGTTATTTTTCAGTGCTTGTTTTTAGAAGATGAAATTATCTCATGCGCGCCCAGTATTAAGTGACATTTATTTTTCGGTGCTTGATTTTAGAAGACGAAGTTATCTCATGCGCGCCCAGTATTAAGTTACATTTATGTCTCATTGCTTGTTTTTAGAAGACGAAGTTATGTCAAGCGCGCCCAGTATTAAGTGATATTTATTTTTCAGTGCTTGTTTTTAGAAGACGAAGTTATCTCATGCGTGCCCAGTATTAAGTGACATTTATTTGCTTCAGTTGTGTTCTTATTCTTTCTGTTTAGACACAAGATATCTGTCTGTCGTCCTTTCGAAATCCACATACGGTACATCTGTTTACAGGAAGAGAAAAATCAATACTGGCTTTATTAGGGCTCTTGTTCTGTCTACGTCAGACGATTGGAAAGTTTGTTACTGTAGCTACGTTTCTTCCTGTTTGCGAATTAAACTGGAGGAGTTTAGTTCGTGAATATTTTCAACACTTGAGTTTCTCTGTCGCTTGAATTCTTTCTCCTGATGGCAAATTTACGTGTTGTTTTTTTTCTTAAATATCATCAGGTGCCGTGCAGTAGGCATTGAGTGTCATGTTTCTCCACAGATCTTGTTCCTTGATATTGTTCATCAGCTCAGTTTGTGCTTTTTTTGTTGTTGAGTCATAGTGTTAGACTGTCCATGATTTTTTCTTAGTCTTCTCCTGCATCTCTTCCCATTTATTTTCACTGTTAATATGATGCTTTCAAGCCCTCTTCTTCTCATTATATGTCCAAAGAATGATGACTGTCGTTTTCTTGTGGATTTAACTAAGTTCCTATCTACATTTGCTTTTCTTAGACATTCCCTGATTATCATCTCAGCTGTCCATAGTATTCTTCTAATGAATCACATCTCTGGTGCCTCTGATGATCTTTGCGTCGATATTTTTATTGTCCATAGCTCATTTCCATTGAGTAGAATAGGCCCAGTGTAGCATTTTAGAGCACTCTTTCTGATTGCACACGATGTTTCTCATTTGCTTGAAAACTGTTTTGGTTTTGCATATTCTATTCTTGATTTCAGAGATGCATTTTATGTTACTTGAGTACCCAGATATTTAAATGTATGCACTTGTTTCAAAGTTATTCCTTGCACTTTAAAATTGCATTTAGATGGATTCTTCTTTCGTGATATTACCACTGTCTATGTGTTCTTGCTATTTAGAATGAGTCTTTTCTTCTCACTTTCTATCATTGCTATATCTAATAATTTCTGTAAGCTTTTTTCGTTTTTACCTGTATCATCTGCATATCGTATATTATTCTTGAATTCATGGTTTAGTTTTGATTTCCCTCGTGAAATGTTCACTATACAGTGCGAATAAATCTGATGGAGGATACGATTTGACCTAACTCTTTGGTATATTTGTTGATATTTGCCTGTCATATTTTCTTGATTCCAATAGATATTATTTATTATTTTCAGATCGTTGCTGTCAATATCTAAATTCTATAACATTTCATGATTTGTCATGCTTTACTTTATAAAATGTTTTCGGCATAATCAATGAAGTATACAAATAAGTCTTTCTTTACTTCTAAAGTTCCTTTTGTCAGAATAATTGGAGAAAATATGGCATTATGTGTTTTTTCCCTCTACAAATCCAAATTGCTCATCTCCTATTTCTGTCTTTATTCTGTGTCTAGTTCTCATAATACTCCTCAATATTAGTTCTGTGAAATGGCTTATTGTTCAGAAGTCTTCTTTTTTGCTCAAATAGAAAATTAAATAATACCAGCAACATCCCTTGTCCACAGAATGTTAGACGTTATTGTAGGCTCCGGGAATAAGGAATAAGAAAGTAACAGGGCGAAGCAGGTGAACAGAGACGCTGGAGAAAATAGAAGATGATGGGAAAGACAAGATTTGTTTTTTTTTATAGATACAGAATATGCTTGGTATAATGTATGCACGAATATTTACAGAATTTGCATGTAGAAAAGCAGAGATTAGAGATTAACTTAACGTTATTATCTTGAAAGAAATACAGACCTAGTGACTGTGTTCAGCATTTTAGAAGTATATTCAAACACTGAAGACAACGCCAGACCCAAATACGACTAGGTAAAGTTATATAACGCTGATGATAGGGAATATGTGCACTGCGAAGGTCTAACAGCACAAAAAAGATTTAGGAGGGTTCGAACCATTAGTCTTATGAGCCATGTTACCAAAATCCTGCTTCGTATTGTCATGAGAAGAGTCAGTGGCAAAATAAAACTAGAGATCGCTGAAGAACAGTGTGGCTTCGTCGAAGGAAAAGGCACAAGTAACGCCATATATGTAGTGAGAACATTTATGGAAAGATCAATAGAAGTAAAGACGGACCTATACTTATGCTTCATAGACTACAGTAAAGCATTCGATAAACTGAGACACACAGAAATTATAAGAATGCAGGAAGACATCAACATAGATGGGAAAGATCTGAAACTCCTCAAAAACATATACTGGCACCAATCAGCAGCAATGAAGGTTGAGAACCAAGTAAGAGCTTTCAAAGACATTAAATTGGGAGTGAGCCAAGGATGTGTTCTATCTCCTGACCTCTTCTCCTTGTACAGCGAAAACATAATGAGAAACATAGAGAGCTTGCAAGGAATATCAATTGGCGGGTACAACCTTAACAACTTAAGATATGCAGACAACACAGTTCTAATTGCTAAAAGTGAAGGGAAGCTACAGGCTCTTCTGGACATTGTGGTTCGTGAAAGTAAAAGTAAAGGTCTCAGTCTGAATAAAAAGAAGACTGAAGTGATGCTCATCTCAAAGAAAAGAATACCATCAAAATGTAAGAACACTTATAACAGCTGATGGGAAATGTCACGACGAAATAAAAAGCAGACGTACTCAGGCCAAGTCAGCATTTCAGAAAATGAGAAACATCTTGTACAACAGATCCATATCAATGGAAACAAGATTCCGAATACTTAAATATTACATCCAGCCAGTTTTGTTTTATGTGTGTGAAGCATGGTCTATGAATAAGAGAGTACAGCGAGAAATGGAGGCCTTGGAAATGTGGTTCATAAGAAGGATGTTGAAGGTACCATGGACAGCTAGGAAAACCAACGAAGAAGTCTTAAGAGAGGCTGGAGTTAAAAGGCAAATTGCAGCAATGATCAGAGACAGACAAGCGAGATTTGTAGGACATTTCCTGAGAAGAGGAAAATTGGAACACATTGTGGCAACTGGAAAAAATTGAGAGAAGAAGAGACAGAGGAAGACAGAGAGAGAAGTTACTGGATGGGCTGTCCGTGTGGCTAGGAAGAAAGTTAGCGGCGGATCTCATAATCAAGTCTAAAGACAGGGAATTGTGGAGAGAAATGACCGCCTACGCCACGCGGCATGGCACTTGATTGAATGACTGATTAAGGGTTCACCAATGTTTATTTTGTTGGGTCTTTTTTTCTGGCCAGAATATTGCTTCTTACACTTTATTATTTTCCTCATTTCGTCTCTTACCTGTTTATATTTTGTTTAAAAAAACTGTAACATTTGTCAACTTTTTATGTTTAGCCAAGTATTTTTATATCCGTCTCCTTATATAAAATATTCATATTGGAAAATTAACTCTCATATTACCATGAATATTACGATGCCATAACAGTTGGAGGTTATGAAATACCAGAGATTAGATATGCTGATGACACAGTATTGCTGTCCACAACACAAGAAGGAATGGAAAAACTACTTATGTCAGTCCGCAAGAACAGCGAAGAGCAGAACCTCTATTTTAATGCAAAGAAAACTAAAGTGATGACAACTGACAAAACAAACAAGGCAACTGAAATATGTATCAATGAGGAAAAACTGGAAGAAGTGGAGAGTTTTGAATATCTTGGATCACTACTAACTAATAATGGAGATACAATGAGGGAAATTAAACGGAGGACATCTATTGCTCTTCAGAAAGTAAAACAAATAAAGAATCTGTGGAGAGGAGCAGACAGAACCACAAAAATAAGATTTTTAAGGGCATGCATCTTTCCTATCGCAACATATGCCTGTGAGACCTGGACACTTAACAAAACAGCTGAGAAGCACATAAATGCCTTTGAATGTAAATGCTATAGAAGAGTTCTCCAGATATCGTGGACACAAAAAAGAACAAATATATCTATACTACAAGAGCTTAATATTGAAGAAGGCTGGCTAGTAAAGAGGATTAAAGAGAGAAAACTTAAATATTTTGGCCACATTAAACGTCATGATAATTTAGAGAAGACCGTATTGGAAGGATACATAATGGGAAAAAGAAAAAGAGGAAGACCGAAACGAAGATGGCTGCAAGACATCGTTGATGATCTGGAAATGGATGCAGCAGCAGCAGGCCATCTTGCTCACAACCGAGAGGCCTACAGGAGTGCTGTTTGGGAGGCAAAGTTCCGCAAGGGCCATGCAAAGGAATGAATGAATGAATTACCATGAACCTCTTAAATGACTTTCTTGTTAAAAACCGCACACAATAACTGTGGTTGTATGCTTTTGTTCCATGACCAAAAATTCATAAATTGCCATAAATACTAAAAATAGGCATTGCGTCAATTCTCGGTAAAACACTGCATACATGATATCTGACAACTAATAATGTGTTTGGTTACGTGTGCGTGCGTGCGTGTGTGTGTGCGGGTGTGTGTGTGTGCGTGCTTTGTTTTGTGACCCAAAAGTTAGAACAATAAAACAAGGAAAAACTGCTCTAGCACGACATTATAAATGATATGAATGAGAGGGTGTCCGTGGGTGTCTCAGAACTGTAAACACTCATTTTATCTGCCTACATTATAGGCTTGAAGGTAATGTGATGCAAAAAAGTAATTTTGCATGATTCTCGTTAATTTTTTAATCTGTTATTAATATTTGGTCCGCTTCCAAACTTCTCTTTTACTTATCTTTTGGTGTCGGCTAGTTTTGGTTTGTTTTGTTGTTGTTGTTGTCTTGTCTCATCCTGCCGTTTCGCCTGCAGTAGTGCATCACATATCTTAGTCTAGTAGGTTGAAATCGTGTATTGTCTCAGTCTAAAATGCTGGAATCGTGTATCATATTTCTCTAATCAGCAGGCTAGATATTTTGTATCACAGAACTCTGCCAAGTAAACTGGAATCATGCATCATGAATCTCTGTCTAGCAGGTAGGAATAACATATCATACATCTGTGTATAGCAGGTTTAAATAATGTTTCATACATATCTTTTTTATAAAACAAGGGGACCGTCAGGATTGCATGCTATATGCTTATTTATTTAACATATACTAAAATGAGGAATGTTAGAGAAGATGTAGGCAAAGAATATTATGATGCCATAAAAATTGGAGGTTATGAAATACCAGAGATTAGATATTCTGATAACACAATATTACTGTCCACAACACAAAAAAAATGGAAAAACTTGTTATGTCAGTCCATAAGAACAGTGAAGAGCAAAACCTCTACCTTAATGCGAAGAAAACTAAATTGATGACAACTGACAAAACAAATAAGGCAGCTGAATATATATATATATATATCAATGAGGAAAAATTGGAAGAGGTGGAGAGTTTTGAATATTTTGGATTATTGCTAACTAATAATGAAGATACAATGAGGGAAATTAAAAGGATGACATTTATCGCTCTTCAAAAAGTAAAACAACTAAAGAAGGTGTGGAGAGGAACAGACAGAACTACAAAAATAGGATTTTTAAGGGCATGCATCTTTCCCATCGCAACATATGCCTGTGAGACCTGGCACTTAACAAAACAGCTAAGAAACATATAAATGCTTTGAATAAATGCTACAGAAGAGTTCTTCAAATATCACGGGCACAAAAAAGAACAAATATATCCATACTACAAGAATTTAATATTGAAGAAGGCTGGCTAGTAAAGAGGATTAAACAGAAAAAAATTAAATATTTTGGACACATTAAACATCATGATAATTTAGAGAGGACCATCATGGAAGGGTACATAAAAAAAAGAAGAAGACCAAGGCGAAGATGGCTGCAAGACATCGTTGATAATCTGGAAATGGATACTTCAGCAGCAGGACATCTTGCTTACAACTGAAAGGTCTACAGGAGAGCTGTTAGACAGGCAAAGTTCCACACGGGACATGCAAATTACTGACTGACATATCTGTTTAGCAGATTAGAATAATGTATCATACACCTGTCTAGCAAGATGAAACAATGTATCATACATCTCTGTCTATCACGTTGGAATACTGTATCATACATCTCTGTCAACTAATAATGTGTTTGGTTACGTGTGCGTGCGTGCGTGTGTGTGTGCGGGTGTGTGTGTGTGCGTGCTTTGTTTTGTGACCCAAAAGTTAGAACAATAAAACAAGGAAAAACTGCTCTAGCACGACATTATAAATGATATGAATGAGAGGGTGTCCGTGGGTGTCTCAGAACTGTAAACACTCATTTTATCTGCCTACATTATAGGCTTGAAGGTAATGTGATGCAAAAAAGTAATTTTGCATGATTCTCGTTAATTTTTTAATCTGTTATTAATATTTGGTCCGCTTCCAAACTTCTCTTTTACTTATCTTTTGGTGTCGGCTAGTTTTGGTTTGTTTTGTTGTTGTTGTTGTCTTGTCTCATCCTGCCGTTTCGCCTGCAGTAGTGCATCACATATCTTAGTCTAGTAGGTTGAAATCGTGTATTGTCTCAGTCTAAAATGCTGGAATCGTGTATCATATTTCTCTAATCAGCAGGCTAGATATTTTGTATCACAGAACTCTGCCAAGTAAACTGGAATCATGCATCATGAATCTCTGTCTAGCAGGTAGGAATAACATATCATACATCTGTGTATAGCAGGTTTAAATAATGTTTCATACATATCTTTTTTATAAAACAAGGGGACCGTCAGGATTGCATGCTATATGCTTATTTATTTAACATATACTAAAATGAGGAATGTTAGAGAAGATGTAGGCAAAGAATATTATGATGCCATAAAAATTGGAGGTTATGAAATACCAGAGATTAGATATTCTGATAACACAATATTACTGTCCACAACACAAAAAGAAATGGAAAAACTTGTTATGTCAGTCCATAAGAACAGTGAAGAGCAAAACCTCTACCTTAATGCGAAGAAAACTAAATTGATGACAACTGACAAAACAAATAAGGCAGCTGAATATATATATATATATATCAATGAGGAAAAATTGGAAGAGGTGGAGAGTTTTGAATATTTTGGATTATTGCTAACTAATAATGAAGATACAATGAGGGAAATTAAAAGGATGACATTTATCGCTCTTCAAAAAGTAAAACAACTAAAGAAGGTGTGGAGAGGAACAGACAGAACTACAAAAATAGGATTTTTAAGGGCATGCATCTTTCCCATCGCAACATATGCCTGTGAGACCTGGCACTTAACAAAACAGCTAAGAAACATATAAATGCCTTTGAATAAATGCTACAGAAGAGTTCTTCAAATATCACGGGCACAAAAAAGAACAAATATATCCATACTACAAGAATTTAATATTGAAGAAGGCTGGCTAGTAAAGAGGATTAAACAGAAAAAAATTAAATATTTTGGACACATTAAACATCATGATAATTTAGAGAGGACCATCATGGAAGGGTACATAAAAAGAAAGAGAAGAAGACCAAGGCGAAGATGGCTGCAAGACATCGTTGATAATCTGGAAATGGATACTTCAGCAGCAGGACATCTTGCTTACAACTGAAAGGTCTACAGGAGAGCTGTTAGACAGGCAAAGTTCCACACGGGACATGCAAATTACTGACTGACATATCTGTTTAGCAGATTAGAATAATGTATCATACACCTGTCTAGCAAGATGAAACAATGTATCATACATCTCTGTCTATCACGTTGGAATACTGTATCATACATCTCTGTCACTCACGATGGAAAACTGTATCACACATCTCTGTCTAGCATATTGGAATAATGTATCATACATATCTGTTTAGTAGACTGGAATAATGTAGCGCACATATTTGTTTAGCAGACTGGAATACTCCAGTCTACTAAAAGGTATGTATGATACATTACTCCAGTCTACTAAAAGGTATGTATGATACATTACTCCAGTCTACTAAAAAGTATGTATGATACATTACTCCAGTCTACTAAATAGGTATGTATGATACATTACTCCAGTCTACTAAACAGGTATGTATGATACATTACTCCAGTCTGCTAAAAGGTATGTATGATACATTACTCCAGTCTGCTAAAAGGTATGTATGATACATTACTATAGTCTGCTAAAAGGTATGTATGATACATTACTCCAGTCTGCTAAAAGGTATGTATGATACATTACTCCAGTCTACTAAAAGGTATGTATGATACAGTTTAGTAGACTGGAGTAATGTATCATACATACCTGTTTAGTAGACTGGAGTAATATATCATGCATGCATGTTTAGTAGACTGGAGTAATATATCATGCATGCATGTTTAGTAGACTGGAGTAATGTATCATGCATGCTTGTTTAGTAGACTGGAGTAATGTATCATACATGCCTGTTTAGTAGACTGGAGTAATGTATCATACATACCTGTTTAGTAGACTGGAGTAATGTATCATACATACCTGTTTAGTAGACTAGAGTAGTGTATCAAACATACCTTTTAGTAGACTGGAGTAATGTATCATACATGCCTGTTTAGTAGACTGGAGTAATATATCATGCATGCATGTTTAGTAGACTGGAGTAATGTATCATGCATGCTTGTTTAGTAGACTGGAGTAATGTATCATACATGCCTATTTAGTAGACTGGAGTAATGTATCATACATACCTGTTTAGTAGACTGGAGTAATGTATCATACATACCTGTTTAGTAGACTAGAGTAGTGTATCAAACATACCTTTTAGTAGACTGGAGTAACGTATCATACATGCCTGTTTAGTAGACTGGAGTAATGTATCATACATACCTATTTAGTAGACTGGAGTAATGTATCATACATACTTTTTAGTAGACTGGAGTAATGTATCATACATACCTGTTTAGTAGACTGGAGTAATGCATCATACATGCCTGTTTAGTAGACTGGAGTAATGTATCATACATGCCTGTTTAGTAGACTGGAGTAATGTATCATATATGCCTGTTTAGTAGACTGGAGTAATGTATCATACATACCTATTTAGTAGACTGGAGTAATGTATCATACATACTTTTTAGTAGACTAGAGTAATGTATCATACATACCTTTTAGTAGACTGGAGTAATGTATCATACATACCTTTTAGCAGACTGGAGTAATGTATCATACATACCTTTTAGCAGACTGGAGTAATGTATCATACATACCTTTTAGCAGACTGGAGTAATGTATCATACATACCTTTTAGCAGACTGGAGTAATGTATCATACATACCTTTTAGCAGACTGGAGTAATGTATCATACATACCTGTTTAGTAGACTGGAGTAATGTATCATACATACCTGTTTAGCAGACTGAAGTAATGTATCATACATACCTGTTTAGTAGACTGGAGTAATGTATCATACATACCTGTTTAGCAGACTGGAGTAATGTATCATACATACCTTTTAGCAGACTGGAGTAATGTATCATACATACCTGTTTAGTAGACTGGAGTAATGTATCATACATACCTGTTTAGCAGACTGGAGTAATGTATCATACATACCTGTTTAGTAGACTGGAGTAATGTATCATACATACCTGTTTAGCAGACTGGAGTAATGTATCATACATACCTGTTTAGCAGACTGGAGTAATGTATCATACGTACCTGTTTAGTAGACTGGAGTAATGTATCATACATACCTGTTTAGTAGACTGGAGTAATGTATCATACATACCTGTTTAGTAGACTGGAGTAATGTATCATACATACCTGTTTAGTAGACTGGAGTAATGTATCATACATACCTGTTTAGTAGACTGGAGTAATGTATCATACATACCTGTTTAGCAGACTGGAGTAATGTATCATACATACCTGTTTAGTAGACTGGAGTAATGTATCATACATACCTGTTTAGTAGACTGGAGTAATGTATCATACATATGGCAAGCCCTGTGAGAGGGGATCCAGCTGATACATTACTCTGTGGCCCGAAGGGTTTTCATCGTTTTAAGGGTCCGGGGGCTTCAAGGGGCTGTAGTGATTGAGAACAGAGGAGCGAGAGAGGCTTGCACGGGGTTGTAAGCATCCATCTGTTCATCCACCCACTTACCTTTCCTTCCATCTGTTCATCCATCCACTTATCCTTCCTTCCATCTGTTCATCCACCCACTTATCCTTCCTTCCATCTGTTCATCCATCCACTTGTCCTTCCCTCCATCTGTTCATCCACCCACTTACCCTTCCTTTCATGTGTTCATCCACCCACTTACCCTTCCTTCCATCTGTTCATCCACCCACTTATCCTTCCTTCCATCTGTTCATCCACCCACTTACCCTTCCTTCCATCTGTTCATCCACCCACTTATCCTTCCTTCCATCTGTTCATCCACCCACTTATCCTTCCTTCCATGTGTTCATCCACCCACTTATCCTTCCTTCAGTGTGTTCATCCACCCACTTATCCTTCCTTCCATGTGTCCATCCACCGACTTATCCTTCCTTCCATCTATTTATCCACCCACTTACCCTTCCTTCCATGTGTTCATCCACCCACTTATCCTTCCTTCCATCTGTTCATCCACCCACTTATCTTTCCTTCCATCTGTTCATCCACCCACTTACCCTTCCTTCCATGTGTTCATCCACCCATTTATCCTTCCTTCCATCTGTTCCTCTACCTCCTTGTCGATCTCATCATGTACTTCATTCACAATTATATCTTTCTACTTGTTTTTCCTGCACACTGTCTTACTGTTAAATAAGAAATAATGAAGGATCTGGGTATATCCCATCTTATGTGATTGTCTGTTTAATTATCTGTCAGTTTGTCAGTCCGTATATCTTGCTTGATTATTGATTTTTTTTCAAAACCTGCAGAATCTTCTTATCACATTTAGATTATTTTTCCTCAATCGATTTTGCCTTAAGAAACTGTATTTATGCCAGAAGTGTTAAAAATGGGCTCATAGATCTTAACGTTTCTTTCTGGAGAAAATTAAAGATCGTGCGGTACACCTGTATACGAGTGTGGGTGTGTGTGCGTGCGCGCGCACGTGTGTGTATAGGGTGTATAGTTGTATGATAGGGAGCAGAGAAAGTCTGACGTATGTATACTATATGTTCGCAAGTTTGTGCGTGGATATCGACGAGGGGTTGGGTGGTTAGTGATACGAGGAGTGAATGATAAGTTCTCGGCATAAGGTACAACGGATTATTTGTGGACAACGTTTTTGGGTTATTTCTCAGCATAGTTCCCTTGCAAGTTTATGCACTTAGTCCAGCGACCCTGGAGCATACGGATCCCTTCTCTGTAAAAGTCAGCATCTTGTGCCAGTAGAAAGTGGTCTACAGGATGAATGACGTCATCATCTGAAGCAAATTTGCGACCACTGAGCTCCTTTTTGGAATTTAAATAGGTAATAGTCCGAAGGGGCCAAATCTGGGGAATAAGGAGGATGTTCAAGAAGCTGAAAGCCGCATTCATGAATGGCAGCCTTTACCACCGCCGATTTGTGAACTGGAGCATTGTCTTGATAAAAGATGACTCCTCTCGTCAACTTCCCTCGATGCTTTTCCTTCAGTCTGACCCGCAGTTGCTTCACAAGATTAGCGTAATAGGCCCCGGTGACTGTTCTGCTCTTTTGAAGATAGTCTACCAATAGAAACACCTTCTGAATCCCAAAAGATGGAAGTCATCACTTTGCCAGCAGACATAACCACCCTTGCTTTCTTTGGAGGTGGGGATCCATGATGTTTCCATTGCTTTGACTGCTCTTTGGTTTCTGGTTGAAAATGATGAACCTAAGTGTCATCCATAGTTGTCACAAATTGCTGAAGAAACTTTACAGGATCTGCAGAAAAATGGCCTAGACATGTTGAGACGCTGTCGTTTGTGATTAGCTCCAAGAAGTTTCGGGATCCATCGAGCATAGACCTTTGTCATTTGAAGATCATTGTGAATACTGGCATGAACACGTTCCTGGGAGATACCCAACTCAGTAGCAATGTCCTCCATTATCATGTCATGGATTCTGCCGGTGGTTTCATCAGTGGTTACCTTTCTTGGTCTTCCTGGACGGGGATCATCTTCCAGACTCTCTCTTCCATGTTTGAAATGAGCTGCCCATTTCTTCACTGTGCTCCAAGAAGGGGCACTCTTCCCTAGAGTCTCTACCACACCCTCATGGATCTCCTTCGATGATAAGCCCTTGATGCAGAGGTAGCGAATGACTGCTTGATGAGAAATTTTTATCCATTTTCTCAGTTTCTGCCATCCCTTACCACTTCAGTAGCCTGTAAAAAAAGAAATTGGCTGCAGTTAATTTCTTGAAACTTGGTTTTTTATCTTACATTAACTTGATCTACAAATGCACCTAATATCAATTGTGTGTTTCAAGTATTTGTACCTTATGCCGAGAACTTATCAATCACCCTTCGTATATTCATTTCTCTCCGATTTTCTTTTACAGGAACAGATATCAGGTCATATATATATATATATATCATCATCATCATCATGTGCCGTGGCGACTGGCGTTGGCTATTATGCTTCTCCAGAGTACGCGATCCTTCATGCAGGCCATCAGCTCAGTTGGTGATCTCCTCTCACACCATCCCGTCAGACTGTCCAGTATCATTTCTCTTGGTCTTCCTCTTGATCTTCTTCCTTCTATTTTTCCTGTTGTTATAATATTTTCAATGCCCCTTCTTCTCATTGCATGTCCTATGAAAGTACATTTTGTCTCTCTCTTATCTTTTTGACAAGGTTTTTTGTCTCTCCAGCTCTTCTCATACATTCTTCATTAGTTATTTTTGCTGTCCAGGGGATTCGCAACATTCTTCTAATAAACCACATTTCTGCTGCTATATATATATATATATATATAGACGGGCAGGCAGACAGATAGACAGACAGATAGATAGATAGATAGATAGATAGATAGATAGATAGATAGATAGATAGATAGATAGATAGATAGATAGATAGATAGATAGATAGATAGATGATAGATAGATAGATAGATAGATGGATGAGGATGGATGGATGGATGGATGGATGGATAGATAGATAGATAGATAGATAGATAGATAGATAGATAGATAGATAGATAGATAGATAGATAGATAGATAGATAGATAGATAGATAGATAGATAGATAGATAGATAGATAGATAGATACGAGCACTATTCGAACTACACTCCTCTGGTATCAAGGATTTGATCGCGAACTCCGCCTACTTTGTTGTAGCACCTGTTAGGATGATTTGACTCACTTTTGGTCTTTCTGCCACGTTGACTTTGATTGTGGCTTGAAGGATTGATTCAGCATACACGACTTGCTCGTGGTTATGAGACTCAAACCGTGACCATCTCGTTGACTCAACACTGACTCTGTAGTTGAATTCTCATGGTTATACAAAACATATAGTCAAAGTTAAGTTCCTCATTCAGCTTCTAATTTTGCTTTTGTGGAAGAGACTGATTCTCTCTCTCTCTCTCTCTCTCTCTCTCTCTCTCTCTGAACCTTAAGTGCCCAGGGCACATGGGGCTTCCGCAAGGGTTTTCCACAAATGCCTGTCCTTCGCCTTTTTTTCTGCTCTTGCCCAGGTGATCCCTCTATTGCTCAACATCCTTTCTGTTGTTCTTCTCCATGTCTCTTTTGGTCTACCCTTACTTCTGTTCCCCTGTGGTGTCCATCTTAGTGCTATTTTTGGTAGTGAGTTATCAGTCATTCGGAGCACATGTCCCAACCATCGCCAGCGTCTTTCCTCAATAATTGTTGTCAGTGGTTTCATCTGCATTTCTGCTAATAAGATGTTATTTCTTATGGTGTTTGGCCAAAATATTTTTCTAATTCTTCGTAAACATTTAGTTTGGAAATAATTCAACTTGTTTTCTATGGTTTTGGTGATTTCCAGCATTCACTTCCATAGAGTAGTACACTTAGAACATTACTCTTAAATATCCTGATTTTCATATTTATGCTTAGTTTTTTTTTATTTCCATATAGTCTGCAGCATAGCAAAAGCCTGGTTTGCTCTAGTAAGTCTGCTGTTGATGTCCTCTGTGCTGTCTCCATTTTCTACTACTCTGCTGCCAAGGTATACAAATTCGTTGACCTCCTCCACTAACTTGTTATCTACTCTGAGTACATTTCTGTTGTTCACATTTTGCTTCATTAACTTTGTCTTTCCTTCGTTGATCTTTAGTCCTATGTTGTTTGCATTCTGAGTTTGCTTGTTTATTTTATCTTGTATATCTTTGTGACTGCTTGATAATAGACATATGTCATCCGCAAAGTCAAGGTCCTCCAGCACTGTGTCAAGGGTCCATTGTAATCCTCTGCGTTTGCCTGATGTTGCCTCCTTCATTAACCAGTCTACTGCCAAGATAAATAATGTTGGTGATAGTACACATCCCTGCTTCACTCCTGTTTGTACCCTAAAGCTGCTGGAGGTATGTTCTCCATAGATCACTTTGCACTGAAAACCCTCATATAGGGCTTTGATTACATTTACTATCTTATGGGGGAGGCCATGCCATCTTAGGATTTTCCACAGTGCATCTCTGTTGACACTGTCAAAGGCTTTCTCAAAATCTATGAATAATGCATATGTTGTGCTATGCCACTCATTTGCCTGTTCTAATATTTGTCTAAGTACAAATATGTGGTCTATGCATGATCTTCCTTTCCTAAATCCTGCCTGCTCTTTCCGAAGTTTTTCCTCAAGTGTTGGTATAATTCTGTTGATGATTATTCTGCAAAATACTTTTCTGGTGAGTGGCAGTAGGGTAATGCCTCTCCAGTTCCCGCAATCTCTGAGGTCACCCTTCTTTGGTAGTTTTACTATAAGCCCAGTTTTCCACTCCTCTGGGGCTTTTTCTAGATCCCAAATTTGTTGTAATATCCGGCAAAATTGTTTTGGTGTTTCTATTTCTTCTGCTTTCAACATCTCAGCAGTCACTTCATCTTCACCTGGTGCCCTGTCTGATTTTAGCTTCTCTATCGCCTCCTTTACTTCACTTATTGTTATTGGTCCTGTATTGATGTTTAGTTCCGTTTTTGCTTCAGGTATGTCTATTGTTTGTGCTGCTTGTGTTCTGTTTAGTAGGGTGTTAAAGTGTTCCCTCCATCTTTCAATTTTTTCTCTTTCTCCACTGACCAGTTGTCCATTTTGTGTTCTTACTGCACTTTCACATCTTGTGCTGAAGTTACCTGTCATCTGCTTTGTGATTTTATATATGGTTTTCATGTCATTTGTAAATGCTGCTTTCTCTGCTGTTTCTGCTAAGTTGTCATAATATTGACGTTTATCTTGACGGCATGATTCCTTCACTTCTTTGTCTTTTTGTGCATAATTACTTAAAACTTGTTCTTTAAGCCGTTATGATTTGGTGTTCAGTAATTTTTTCTTGATTTCTTTTCTTTGCTCTATCTTTTCCCATGTGGTCTCACTTATCCATTCCTCTTTTCTCCTTTTCCGATATCCCAGCACCTCTTTTGCTGTTTCCTGTAGTGTTTTATTGAACTCTAGTATGGACATTTCTGCTTTGTCTTGTAGGACACTGAAGCGGTTCTTAAGTACTATTGAGAATTCATTTCTTGTTTGCTGGTCTATCAGTTTTCTTGTATCAAAATGTATCTTTCTGTGTTCTCCGATTTTGGCTTTCCTTAATTTTAGTTTTATTTTTGCTACCAGAAGGTTGTGATCACTTCCTACATCTGCTCCTTTCCTTGCTCGCACATCTTGTAGTGTTGTTGTTTATTAGTATGTGATCGATTTGGTTTTCTGTGGTTTTATCTGGTGACATCCAAGTCACCTTATGGATGTTTTTGTGTTGGAAAATTGTCCCTCCGATGGTCATCATGTTTTCTTCACAGAAACTGCAGTCTTTCTCCATTTTCATTTATTTCTCCGATTCCTTCTCTTCCCATGATTCTTCTTCTATCTTCATTTCCTTCACCTACTTTTGCATTGAAGTCGCCCAAGATGAGTAGCATATCATGCTTGGGTATTGTTTCTACTGTGGCTTGGAGGCTGTTGTAAAAATCTTCTTTTAATTCCTCTGCAGCTGCTTCAAGAGACTGATTCACTGACAAGAAAATGTGCAGAACTCCCGCAATCAGACTTGAGTGCATCGTTTAACGAAGCCAAGACAGTCATCTAAATCAAATATAAGCCCAAGTTGACAAGAGAACATCCAGGTTATCACAGAAATTACCCCCTATCACTATCTGGACAGATAAGAACAGGTCAAGATTCTCAGACTCGAAAAAAGGCTACAACAGACTAAATGTCACATAAATGACAAGCGCAAGATAGGCATAACTGATGAGTGCACTTGTGACAATGGAAAAAATAATAGGAAGACTGCCTTGATTATGAGTGCAAAGAAAGCACACGTGGCCTTCACCAGTACCAATCCAGATTAAGCTGGATGGTGACGATGACTTTTTCTTCATCTTCTTCTGCGTTCGAAGTTGTTGGTCACATCAAATCCTGATCCCTGTCGGCATGGCAAAGCCCGCAGTCCTCTCCAGATCCTGATGAGAATCCCAAAGCTTTTGCCCCAAGCTTATGCCCTATGGCCATGTCTCGCGCCTCGGGTCTGCGTGTCTTGGGCACTGTTGATATTGACTCGAAATTGACATCCCGAGCAGATCGCAGCATTCTTCATGCAACTTGTCTGAGAATGTTCCAAGAAGACGTTTTTCGAATTAAATGGAACTAATAAAATATTACCTGCCTGGGTTTCAGAATTTTAAGACGAAATATTTTTTACGTTCACAAAAAAAAAAAAAAAAAAGAGAGAGAGAGAAAGGACAATGTTTGGAAATGTTCTTTTGTATCTGTATCCCATAAAAGCGCAGTTTTCAAGCAGGCTGTAGATGTACTGACCAGCGATAATGACACGTAGAAGAATGTAAACAACATCTTGTACTGCGTGTTTTTGGTGTATTTGTTTATGAAAGGAGTGTATAGTGAGAGAGAAGGTGACAAGAAGAAATGCTGGCATTTTTTAACATTATTCCTTTCATGTTATCCTAAAGGAAAACAAATGTCAAGTGGCCTGTAGAAAATCCGATGACCTTCAAGATCAGGATCTGTCACAGCCCTATTCTCTCTTCTCTTTTCTTATCTGTCACAGCCCTATTCTCTCTTCTCTTTTCTTATCTGTCACAGCCCTATTCTCTCTTCTCTTTTCTTATCTGTCACAGCCCTATTCTCTCTTCTCTTTTCTTATCTGTCACAGCCCTATTCTCTCTTCTCTTTTCTTATCTGTCACAGCCCTATTCTCTCTTCTCTTTTCTTATTTTTCGGCTTTGGGCGCCCTTTCTTCCCTGTTTAGTTTGGGTTAATTTAATTCATGTTCATATTTCATTATACATACATTGTATCTCGTTATTTTATCGGATGCTCATTAACATTGTAATATGAATATTATGCAGTTTAAAAATAAATTTTAACAGAAAAAAATGTTAAGCCTGGTCACTTTGGGCATAACCATATTTCATCCTGAAAAATGTAGACGAAAGTACATTTTTATGACATTTGTAAACTAAAATCTGTCTCTTCTACGATTTAATCACTGAAATCTTCCTTCAATACAATATTTTATGGTCCTGTTAATTCAGTTTTTAACATATTTTAAAATTCTCACTCTGGTCTCTATGAAATGCTCATTTATTAATTGTGTCCTCATTTAAGCTCGTTTTGATTTATTACTTTTTTTCAGTGGCTCTTGTAAACTGCACCTTTTTTTTTTGGACTCAGAATCTTGTTACTGTCACCTGTTTATTTATTGAATGTGTTGAAGTTTTCTTTCCCTAATGTGCTGATAACAAAATTTTAATTTTTATAATTTTTCAGAACAACTATGACACTGTAAAAGTAAGTAGTATACCACAGTTAGTGTCTAGAACAATGAGAAAACTGACAAAGCGAAGTAATGAAACGAAGTCTAAAACGGTGGTTCTCAATATTTTTTTCCAGATTGTGGCATTCTTGACAATGGACATTTATGTCACAATACATCTGTGTTGTTATTGCGAGACTCTCCTGTAAATTAACCGCAAATTTATATCATTTTATAGTTTACCCTGCACTGACTTTATGTAGATTCTATTAAAATAAATATTTTTATAGTATGACATACCAAACATTTGTGAGAGATTTTTATGTTTGCTTTGTACATGCCGTTTCGCACTTTAAAACATGATATTTCTTGGAGATAAAGATCTCATGGACGAATACTGAAAATAAATATTTGGCCCGAAAGTCTTTTTATAAGCAACTGCACATGTAAGCAAAAGTGCCCTGTAATTTTAATGAAAATGTTTTTATTTACTAAAATGATACTGCTAACGTTACACTTCTATTCCAGAACCCTCACTATAGGTTACAAACTGTCCATCCCAACCACATTCGTCTATTCCACCCATCTTTCTCTTAGCTTGGGTACCACTATGTCCCTCTCTCGCCTTTCCACCTCTCCCATCCCCTCTTTACCACCAACCTATCAGATCTCACCACCTCTCCCATCCCCTCTTTACCACCAACCTATCAGATCTCACCACCTCTCGCACCCCCTCTTTACCACCAACCTATCAGATCTCACATTTTTTTGTTGAACATTCACAATACTCCACCACGCTCATTCCCGGACGCAGTATCATGCAAGTCACAACTAAGTGCTCCCATTTTTTTCCCTATTTTTTTTTCATTCTTATATCATTCATGTGAATATACATTTTAGCTTCTTTCCCCCATCTCTTTGTCCTGTATGTTTTTGTATCATCAAGATGTAAACCGAAATGTTACAACTGTGTGCTCGCTAATTAATAAAGTCGTTCGTAATTTTGTTTTAAATTTTGAGATGATGGAGATAATATACTAGAAATATAATATACTAATACACATACAAATATGTGTACTATTGCAACTATTTATAAACAGACAGCTCATGAACTGTTCCAAAATTTACTGTATAGTTTACGAAAATCTGCGATTAAACAGATAACCAACAAATGGTGCTAACGAAGTTTATTTCCTGCATTTCTCAGTTTTTATTCAACTCCACAGCCTGGTTAAACGATGTACGGTTAGACCAGAACAAATTGATTCACAGGAACATACCTCCAAAACAATGAAAGGAAAGATACATACAGCTCATTCTACACAAAACTCTCGAGAGATTTGTCTCATTTGTCAACTAGGAATCTGCGCTGATAGCGTTTTATTTCCATCATTGTTATCTCTGTATTGGGTTTCTCCTAAGCAAGAAGCGCCCTCTTTCTATGTTTCTGGCATGTGGCATTCAGATTAGGTTATGATCTATCGGCCATAAAAAATGTTATGGCATAGATAGCCCTTTCCTCTCCCGCCTCGATCCAAACCTGTGTAAATTAATTTATTTTACTCCAGAACTCTTCTCATATGTTTACATTTCTGGTTCCTGCTCGTCACGTGAACATTTTATTATGTTTATTGGCAATCAATTATATCGCTGAACTCCAGGTCGCTTTGTAGCTTGCCTTAGTTTATCATAGGCTTTTATTAAAACTCAACACACAGTAACATCGCATGTGCTCAGAATTCGCTACTTCAGCAACTTCCAAAAGTTTTGTTTGCTGTATGAATCAGTTGTTTAATGCTATTTGTTCAGTTCTGACGCAGATTTTGATGTGAGCAGAGCGAGGTCCAGTTTTCATAATACTTTTATTATTTTTGTACATTTAGCAGTAACTGGATGCAGCTAATCCAGCCTTGCTGCTTCCCTTACAATTCTCCGCCCCATCAAAAGACAGTCTACATCTTCAGGTAGTTTCTGCGCTCTGCCTATATCCCCCCCCCCCCCAAAAAAAGTCATACATTAATGTCTCTTTTCGTGCCACAGGCAACAAACTCGAACACACAAAAAACGCAGGTCTTGATATGTATAATTAACAGTTTCAGATCTCACAGTATCCGTTCTAGATATCCTTTTATACACTTCACTATAAATGTTCCTCTCAATATTATATCCCACTTGATTCATATCTTGATTAACGCGTGTCCAAATGTAACAGATCAGCATTCTAGCTTAAGTTGTATCTGCTTATTTATTAATAAGCTTTGTCCAGGGGTTTATCATATTCTAGCAACCCTAAATGCAGTACCTCTATTCAAGTAACTGGCTTTTTTAAAAACCTTATTAAAGCAAAAGGTTTCTGAAAAACTATTATTGTACCTTGCAGCTTCATGTCAGGACCAGGCAATCACCAAGCTCAATAATCTCACTGTGCAAAGTTCACTTGAGCAGACAACTTTGATTAGTTTCAGCTGTGTCCACTAAGGACTCGGGAGAGTAATTTCCTTGACCTTTTGACTTGTAAAAGAGTTCTTCGCCATACTTTTGAACAGCTGAGTCAGGATGTTAGCAGAAGGGAGACATATGGAATCATTAAACGCCAAATTTAGTTTTATGAGATGGATATAAAAAGACGGAGAATAAGAGAAGATAACAGCAAAAACTACTGGTATTTTAGAATAAAACTCGCAGAAAAGCCAGAATACTAACTCCCAGTTTTTTGTGTTGTTTTTTTTTTTTGGGGGGGGGGGGTTCTCTCTGAAGTCAACACAGTTTGAGCAAGTCACTATGATTTGTATTCTCCTTTTATCTATTGTAATTCCTACATATTACAGGTATCAGAATTCTTAAATATATTCATGATTGCATTTACTTTTTAGATATCACTCATGCATAATGGTTCAAGTACCACTCATGTGTGATATAATGGTGACATGGAAAATTTTATAGTAGATTTTTACTGTCCGTTGTTGCCAGCCCAAATTGGTCTCTTGTAGATGTGCTGACACTAAACTGATGCTGTTAATATTGAGATACTGCTGACTTTCCACACTGGGGTTCTCTCACCTTAATTTCATCTGAATAAAAGTGGCTGTTTGTCCTCATGGCCCAATAAGGGAGCTCTGTATTTTCATAAAGATGAATAATAGCCACTGCTAACCATTTACAGTAACACAGCTCAGTTAGAAAAAAAACATGGAATATGGTCAGTGATGTTTGCCTATTTGGCCTGAAAAGATACAATTAGTCAATCTTCCTTCAATATAAATCATCTGGCATCAATGTTTTTTTGTCAATAAAGATATCAGGAAACCTTTAAATGTTACAGATTTTGATGTTGTTTCTTTTTTTTCCTCATTTTTTTCAAAATTACTTATTCAGTTTAACTTCCAACCTTTTTCAGATTCTCAATATCACCCACTTCAAGATGACCGACAGAAAATGTTGCTGAACACAAAGATATTTACATCAAAGACAATGCAGAGAACTAAAGCTCCAATTCTGTTGGTAAAAATTTATTTGAAAAATGCTGTAAATATAAATAGTTTCTGACATAACACAACATATTAAACACGCACAGATGTACCATAACACACCATCACCTATACTTTGTATACTAGCAACATGCTATATATTTATATTTTGAATCTAAATGCAGTTTAAAAATAAATTTTAACAGAAAAAAATGTTAAGCCTGGTCACTTTGGGCATAATCATATTTCATCCTGAAAAATGTAGACGAAATTACATTTTTATGACATTTGTAAACTAAAATCTGTCTCTTCTACAATTTAATCACTGAAAGAGTTAGAAAACATTTTACTAAAATGTCAGAATGTCACTAAAATGTAAAAAATTTCCTTAAAATGTAAAAATATATATATTTGTCAACAAAATCATGAACAACAGCCTGAAAGCACATATGAATGAATTTCACTTTGAAAATCTAAACTTATATCTGTTGCTCTCAAGACAAAAAACTTTTCCTTGTAAAGAAAGAATGTAGAGTAATTTACATGCATTTATGAAAGCCTTGCTATCTTGAAAATCCCTTGAAGTGTGTCACACTTTGGGCACATAATTTTCCAATCGTTCCAAGAGAGCATCAGGATATCCCGGAGAATAGTACCTGAAAAATGACAATATTAAAATGTCAGGCTCTCTAAATAGTCATAAATATCACTATCTGTCTTCTTCCCACAACACACATTTTGAAAATGATGTTTGCAGATACAAATGCAGTAATGTAATGTTCTTTTTCCATTTTATGTTTAAAAGATCATTATGAGAAACACAATAAGCATGAACAAAGGCTGTGAAAGAGAAATATAATTCATATTTATGTGTGAGAAACAAGCATCTTTACCTCATTTTAATTCTACATATAATGTGAGTCTTTGTCTCAGTTTTAACTATAAAATACTAACTTTACAGGTCATTCTGAATTTAAAAAAGACCTACTTACTTAACAATTTCCTCTGGGTAACAGCTGTTGATAATATTAATGTACTCAGCCAAAGCTGAGCCTGGGTCTGCCTTGATCTCTTGAACTTTCTTCAGACCTCCGCTTGTAACAAACAGTTTACGAGCTTTGGAATCATTGGGAAGGACCTTGCTGAACTGGCCAACCACATGTTTGAGGATATTTGGTGGAGCATCATGAAGGAGTGACTCCAATGCTGGTAAGTACACACACTTGTGCAGTATATTCTTCAGGGCTTTTTTGCTCTAAGGACATACATGAATATGGTTTGATATTATATTTTTGTTCAATGTTCTCCAGTTGTCCAAGTTCTGTTAATGTTCTATGTTGCAATTACTGTGGTTTGCTTATGTTTCCTTTGGTACATTAGTTGGATGATGATCTGGTATCACCTGTTGCACATGATTGTCCCTACCGGACGAGGTGATTCCACTGGAACCCCCATTATTTCATAATGAAATAAAAAGCAGATATGCTCAGGCCAAGTCAGCATTCCAGAAAATTACACACATCTTGTGCAACAGATCCATATCAATGGAAACAAGATTCTGAGTACTTAAATGTTACATCGAGCCAATTCTGTTTTATGGATGTGAAACATGGTCCATGAATAAGAGAGTACAGTGAAAAATGGAGGCCACGGAAATGTGGTTTATAAGAAGAATGTTGAAGGTACCATGGACAGCCAAGAAAACCAATGAAGAAGTCTTAAGAGAGGCTGGAGTTAAAAAGCAAATTATAGAAAGATCAGAGGCAGACAAGCAAGATTTATAGGACATTTTCTGAGAAGAGGAAAATTGGAACACACTGTGGCAACTGGAAAAATTGAGGGAAGAAGACACAGGGGGACAGACAGAGAAGTTACTGGATGGGCTGTCGGTGTAGCCAGGAAGAAAGTCACCTGTGGATCTCACAATCAAAGCAAAAGACAGGGAATTGTGGAGAGAAGTGATCGCCTGAGCCATGCAGCATGGCACTTAGAATTTAGAATTAGAATTATATTTTTTTAGCCACTACAAGTTATTTGAGTGACTGAAATATGTTTCAAAGATGAAAGCAATAAGATAATTGTGATAGACCAATCATCACAGACACCAAATAAGAACTGGTTCTGATCCTGCAATACCTTCCTTCAATGATCTCCTACAATTTGTGTTAATTTAATCTGGCCTAGTAGTATGTACCAAAGTGTTCCTGACGGTGGTGGAGTCCAGTAAGAAGTCTGCTTCTTGGAAAAACTGATAATTAAAGACACCCACGGTAGCACACACCCCATCCAATATGACATTTGTATTTCAAGATCTTCACTGCAGCGTCCACTGCTGACAGTTCACTAACTAAACAACCGACAAAAAGTTACATCCAAATACATCTTGTAGAAAGTTAATATTTAACAAAGTGGGTAAAAATTACAAAAGCTTTTTTATTTTTCTTACCATAACATTTAAAACATTTTACAACCTTAACAAGAATTTAAAAGAGTTTTGTATGAAGAAGATTTAAAATTTTTCAATCATTTTTTTTTTAATTTCTGAAAAATGTATTTATTTTCCATTTTTTCTCAGACAAAAATTATACTTATCTGACTCTTTTTTTTAATTCTAGCTAATCTGTTTACCAGTACGTTCATTTGATTGTCACAGAAGCCAGTAAAGATAAATCACTGTTCATCTGCATGAGTGTTTCCAAAACCTTTCTTTCCTCTAAAGAACAATTATACATGACCCATGGAAAGGATTAATAAAAATTATTCAAACTGAAAAAAAATTAAGTAATGCTATATCAAAGCCTTTAACATGATGTAACTTTCCCCAACACTAAGTGAAATGGCACATTCAATTTTCCTAATATATAGAAAGCTCAGTTCTGTTCCATTGGCACACACTATTTGTTTCATATTTAGTACATTTCAGTGAAATGTAATGAGTGTGATTGTTGTTATTTTAACTTTTAGATCTGACAACATAAAGTCAAATTTTCCCAAAATCCTTGTTATTCTTTTTAATTTTAGCTACTATTTTTTTTAAAATTTAGACTCTTTTGAAAACAAATGCCTAAGGAAAATACTCTGCATCAAGTGGAGCGACAATTTAAGAACAATGCAGAGATAAGACAGATGACTGAACAACAACCAGTCTAATGGGTGATCAGGAAAAGAAGACGGACATATGTTGGTCACTTGATGAGAAGAAATGATCAGAGAATCCCAAAACAAGCTATCAAGTGGAACACAACAGGCCAAAGAAAAAGAGGCAGACCGCGTGAAACTCTGAAGAGGTCACTGTTAAGAGAGGCCAAATTAACAGGCATAAAATCCCTTGATGAGGTTGAAAGACTTGCCGAAGACAGGAAAAATTGTCAAACTACTTTGCGAGCCCTATGTGATGTTTAACGGCACGGGAAGGATATAAGATATAAGATTTTTTAAAAATATTTTTCAAAGTATCTTCTTATGATTCTGTCCCCTTTCAAACCCTAATGGCATCACCTGGGAATCACTGTACCATACCACTGAATGACAATAATAAGCCTAACTTTAGACTTATACATACTTATGTAAGTAACCATATTCAGACAGACCTTATATAACATACTTATCCATACTAACACAGACCTGTTAAGACATATTCAATCTTATCCACTCAGACCTGATATGACATATTTAATTTTGTATACAAAGACCTTATATGACAAGCATTCTTTCACCAGCCTGTTCCATCTCCTTTCTTGATTCTGTCCTGATCTTATATGGGTAATTTCTGGCTTGTTACCCTCTGCACTCTATTACACTCTAAGGACACATTCTTCTATAAGTTAGTGTACTTTCACTGTAAGTTAGTATACCTTTAACTGTAAATCCTCTGTTGCATTTGTTCTAAGGAAACAGTTTAAAAGTTTGGGTAGGACATTGGCAACAGCAACTGCTTTTGCATGCTCTGGAGAATGTCGACCAATGTGCCCTAGAGCCCAGGCTGCTGCTGCTTGTACATGATCCTCCGACTCCTCAGAAAGAGCAATGGCCAGCTGCATCACACCCTTGTTTAATATCAGGGACAGAAAATACGAGACTATAAAAAACAGTCAGTGCCACAACAAAAATAAAGCAACAAAGTCACACGTTTTCACTTTCTGATGGTTTTTAACACATTTAAAAGCAACAAACAGAAAAAAATCTACTTATAGTAGGGGAAAAAACTTATTGTTGTCAGATAAATAGCAAAAAAAAAACACCAGTACAAATCTTAATTTGTTTTTTTTTAACTTAAAAAAATATAACACACAGATCAGGATAGAGAGAAAATGCAAAACAAAAACAAAATCCTAAATTCATCAGTTAAACTAGTCAGTAATGTCTTGACTAGATGAAGAATTCAGACCATTGTCACTGATATACAGTAAATGAATAAATCATTTTGGAAAAGGAAAAACAATGTAAATTATAAAGATATGCATGCAGGAAACTCTCTACCGTAGAAAGCGGAACAACAACACAACTCCTTCAGATCATCAGAGGAAGTAACCCCCCCCCCCCTCAGACAAGTGTTTCGGTCCTTTAAACTCCTGACACTCTAAGGGGGGTGGGCCCCTCTGGGTCATGACTCCCAGAGGTCTTGTGAGTTGTTGCTTTTTTTTTTTTTTTTCCCAGTTACGGGATTGAACCCATGATCTTCCAGTTGCCACTGCACTTTTTTTTTAAGTGCATCTTTAGCGATTTAGCTACGGAGGACTGATATTGGTTGTGGCAAATGAAATTACTTATGTTCCCAATGCTTGTTTCGCATACTCCAGCATGAGGCCTTTTCTGCTGTTTCTGAAAGGCTTCTCAATGCCCTTGCTCTTGCTTGTCCCTTTATGCCCAGTTGCTTACATAGGTCATATGCTGATGTTGCTACGAATCCTCTTGCTCCCACTTCTACAGCTATCACTTTTGCCCTGATTCCTGTCCCCTGCCTCAGTTGCTTGACCAGATCATTGTACTTCTCCAGTTTGAATAAATGCTGGTCCTCTATTCTAGTTTCATATGGGACCGTAAGCTCGATCATTATTAATTCCTGTTTTTCTGTGGAGTAAACTACAATGTCCGGTCGCATTCATGTGTTCTTGATGTCAGTCGGGTATTCTCTTCTTCCTGGAAGGTCCGCTATCACATCCCAGCCATTTGTACCATCTAGCAGTGATGGTAAGGGAATGTCCCTGATTTCAATATTTGATGTCGTACCAGCACCTATGAAGTATTTAGTTGGGACCTCAACTCTTTTGCTGTTATTTGCTTTATCGTTTGCCCTGTCTACGATGGCTACTAGTTCCTGCAACACTCTGTTGTGCCGCCAGGTGTACCGTCCTTGCCCTAAAGACACTCTACATGCTGACAGCACATGTTCCAATGTTTGCCTTTCGTTGCAGAGAGGGCACTTTGTATCTTCTGATACACCCCATTTGTATAGGTTGGAGCCTGCAGGCAGAAGGTCATAAGTAGCTCTGATGATGAAGCTGAGCCTCAAGGGTGCCATTTTCCAGATGTCATTCCATGTTAGTGATCTCTGCAGGACTTCCTCCCATGTTGTCCACTGCCCTTGTTGTGATTGTTAGACTGCCTTCTGGACCCGCTTGTCATCCTCTGAATTCCTTACTTCGCTGATGATCATATCCCTTCTTTCCTTGCAGGAGGCCTTTGACAACCATTTGATTTCACCATGACCAAATCCCCTTCTGTTGGTCTGGGTGTACCCTATTACTTCTTTCAGCTCCTGCGTTTCCCTGGCTGTGGTCACTTCCTCACCTACTTTCCATTTTCGTCCAGTTTTAAGTGTTGGCTGCACTTCTCGTACCACCGGATCTGTAGATTCTTGTAGCATCATTGCAAGTCTTGTTTTTCCTACCTTGTATTCTTCAACCACAGATTTGAATGGCAGCTGCAGCTTGCTCTTCTTGCAGTACAGCACTACATCAGTTAATCCTGGTGGTACGCCCAACCACTTTCTTATGGTTTATTTATCTTTCTTTCGACTGCCTCTACTGTGCTGGTACTTACTTCGTAAATGAGTAGTGGCCACATCAGTTTTGGAATCAGCATGAACTGGAGGCACCATATTTTGAACTTGCCCAGTAGCCTGCTTTTGTCTATGATGCTCAGTCCATTATGTGCCATTTCTATAACCTGCTTCACAGCACATGAGTCCTTCATGGATGCATCATATACTCTGCCAAGGCTCTTCACTGGCTCTTCCCCTACAGTCAGGATTATTTGATTTGCCACTATGTATGATCTTTCTATCACTTTCCCTTTCATAAGTAACAGGCTTCTTGACTTCTTTGGCTTGAAGCTCATGCGGCACCATATGATAAAGCTGTCCAAACGCTCTAACATCTTTCGTGCCTGTGCTTCACTGGTTATTATTACTGTTGTGTCATCCATGACTGCTTTTAGTGGTGGCATTTGACATCCATTTCTGAATTTTGGGCCTTCTGCTGTTCCTTCTGCTGCTCTCAGGATTACTTGCATGGCTAGTACGAACAGTATGGGAGATATTGTACAACCCATTGCAATTCCTACCTGGAGCTCGATCCATCTTGTAGTATATCCTGATGTTCCAAACCTCATGAGGAACCCTGTGAAGTACCTTTTCAGCATATTTGTGATTTCTTTTGGCACATGATACATGTCTAGTGCTAGCCATATCATCTGGTGCGGTACTGAGCCATACGCATTGGCTAGGTCAAACCATATTACCTGTAGATCTTGCTTTCCAGATTTTGCCTGCTGAATAGCTTCCCAAATCATTGACGCATGCTCGAGACATCCTGGGAAACCCTTCTGCACGGATGTATCAACATAACCATTGTCTAGGAGGTATGTTGTTAGTCTTTTTGCCATCACAGAGAAGAATATCTTTCCTTCCACATTCGGTGAGATCGGCCTGAACTGGTTGATTTCAGTGGAATTCTACTCCTTGGGGATGTATACTCCGTTAGCCTTTTTCCATTCTTTACATATGACTCCTTTAGTCCATGCTGTTCGTAGGAGTTTATGAAGCTTCTTTAGTACTTCAGGGCATCTTTTGTATAGTATGTAAGGAATGCCATTTGGGCCTGGTGCTGACTTGCCTTTAGCTTTTCTTACAACGCTCTCTACTATATATAAAGTGGTATTTTAGACCTGAGATAAAACAGTCAAATTAAATTTTAACTCTTTCCGTGCTTATTGTCAAAGCGGTGATGCTTCCTGTTTCTGACATGGTGCCTTTAGTCACTTAGGTGACATTTGGTTTGCTTCTTTAAAAAAAACTGGTGTAAGGTTTAGATTGTAAACATTTAGTGCACATGCCCCATGACCTTTTTCATCATGTCCGAAAGCGTGCTTAGTAACGAGCAATGTCAGGCATCAAAAAGTGAAGTTTTTGATCAAGAAATTTCAATTTTTGGTAATGTAGATAGGGGTATGGACATGGCCTGTGACCAGACCACTGTTCTTGAATGTATCCCAAGTAGATCTAGACATATTAGGCGACTGGAGAAGTAGTTAGAAGATTATTTCAGACATTATTTTAGTGATAATGCAATATAGAATTATAATACGAGATCGACAGGTAGTTCTAGGCATCTCAGATGGTACATACTGTACTTCTAGACCTATTCAATGGTAAGCTGGATGCAATCATTGTCTAAAAACATCACATTACTTCTTTTTTCCTAAAAATCTCTACATTTATGAAACCTTCATACATTTAGTTATATTCTGAAACATAATAAGTACACAGACACAGAAGTACATGGAAATAGTGTGTTTCATTCAATTTTACAACTATACCCCCTATACGTATCCAAGACCTGTGCTTTTACTCTGGCGCCCAACTGAACGTCTGTGTCTACTCTCCGGCACGGAAAGACTCAAATATGAGATAATGTGGTCAAACTGATATTTTTGACTGGACATAATGTAGCCAACCTGACATTCTTGACTTTACAATATAGCCTATTTTTTTAAATCCCCATTCTGAGAGAATATAGCCAAAATTATAACAAAAATGTTAATTATCATTATGAAAAAGAAACTCACTAAAGTACATTTCATTAATGCATTCTTTAATTTCCTCTAAAAGTTTCAATTACTTTTAAATTATTTATTAAAAATTATCTTTAAAAAATTACAGTGATTAATACTGCTTGGATATGTAACAAGATATAACTGTTGAATATGTCCATAGCAAGGAAAAAAAACCTTGAGCTTTTCTTAATTGATATTTGAAAGAAATCTTAGACAATAACTGTGTCACTGACATGCTAAATCAATATAACCTTTGACATGATGACAGCCATGGAGAGGTTTTCAGAATGAGCCGCAATGTAACCCAGCGTCATAATTCCTGGCAACCTAACATTACCCTTTGTCTCTCCCAGATAGTCTACCATGGCTGCACAGCCACCAGCATTCACAATTAGCTGGGCAAGCTGACAGACAGAAGTAAAAACTAATTATTAAAGACATATTACTGCATAAAACAGATATTAAAGCAAATTCACTATATAGATAATAAAACAATAGCATAATACAAAAGAGATGGTTAAACAATAATACTATAAAAAATTTTGTTTAAATTAATAATACACAGCAGGCATAAATGATGTCCATAACATTACTTTTTATAGTGTATCACTTATATCTTAGAAAAGAAAGTTGTCCACCAGTAAACAAAATGGTCTTTTGAATGCATGGAATTATTCTGTGAAAATATTTAGCTTACTTGGCATCTTCTTGCTTCAGGATAATTACAGCTACTTTAAAATACTACTTATTTGCATTTTTATATAATTAAACTGTTTTCCTGAGTCTGTTAATTCTTCTGAACAACAAACATGTTTATATTGCCTTCTAACTTATTTATTTCTACATTTCCAGTATGTGAATTTGAATGTTTTCCTGAGTCTGTTAATTCTTCTGAACAACAAACATGTTTATATTGCCTTCTAACTTATTTATTTCTACATTTCCAGTATGTGAATTTGAATGTAATACCAAATACAATGAAGTGGTATTTCTAAGAACATATCTTAATGTTATTTATGAGATTATGTTAGTAATACTTATAAGAGCATATGTTTATTCTTTAATGCACTAACAGCCACTTGCACTGTGTACCATCCCTCATTTTTGTCTTCTCATAAAAGGCATTCACCAGTTCTGGAAACTTACACTAGCATGTCAAGTTTCTATTTCTACACCCTGTAGAATTAATTGAAGCACAAAACTAGTAGAAGTTTCCAGTCAGCTGCCTTTGTATGTGAAGCAATTCATTACAACTAATGTAGCCATGCACTCCTTAAATAAATCTCCATCAATCATTAATATGTAGATGAGGTATGATTTTTAACTATTTAATTTTTTTCCCCTACTTTCTATCCTTATGTGATGACTAAAGTTTAAAAAAACAACTACCAAATTAAAAAAAAACAAATTAATATAGGCTTTTTTTTTTAACCTCAGGAGACTGCTTTGCAATTTCTCTGATAAGAGTTGCCACATTTTTCTTCACATATTCATTAGAATCTTTCAGGCAAGTAATCACTACTGGGAAGATCTCAGCTTCAACCACCAGCTCTGCAAGGTCAGCAGAATGCTTGGCAATTTGGCTCAAAGCTGAAAACAGTTGGCTCTGTAACAAAAATAAATAAATAAAAATGCAAAAGGGTTACAAAGATTGCTTTATGTAATGTAATGATAAAATAAAATTAATACATGTAGAATACTGTACAGAGATATGCAGCTTAAGTGATCACACAAAAATTTAACGATAAGAAACAATCATTTGTACATATTTTTATGTCTTATTCTAAAAGCCAACCTTGACTTTTGCATCTGGATTTAGGATCAAACGACATAAGTGTGAAATGCCTCCAGCATCAGCAACTGCATATGATAACTCTGGCGTATGTTTACATATATCACTAAGGGTTGATGCTACCGTTCGTTTTAGGGAAATTTCAGGTTCTTGTATACAAAGGACCAGTAGTGGCACAGCTCCTGCATCCACCACAGCTTGTGCCAGTTCTGTTAAAAAAACAAAAAAACTCAAGCCCTGAACAAAGCAATTAACATATTAAGCTTTGTCTGCCCCAACCCACACATCACAGATACACTCAACACACAGGAGAACCACACTTGGCTTGCTGGAGATAGCTCCACTGAAAATACCTGCAAACATCAGTTAGCTTTGTTCTGCTACAATAAATTCAGCCATTAAAGCCATATGCTACAGACAAACTTTTTCCCTTGTCTCTTAACATCCACTTACAGTTTTCCCACTATAAATTTTTCATAGCTGGTTTTATGTCATCTTCTTCAAAATGATATGCGTCTTAAATTTTGCTTTGCAAATGCTAAGATTCTTTGGCAGCAGTCATTTTTGCCATAAGTGCCAGACATTATTTCATGTTCAGTTTTTGCCAGGCTAGCAAATTCTGTTTGATTAACATCATTCCACATCTACTTCAGTATTGAGCTATAATGGTCTGACAATTAAGTAATGAGACTAATTCCATTAAAAAATAAAATACACAACAGTTGGAGATATAAGCTGTATTTTATTCAAAGTAACCCCCTTGTGCATTGATACAGCACGATTTAACAAACACTGGAATGACCTCTGCAGTTCTTCTGTTGGCATGGCCTTTAAACTCGATGTTACAGCCCCTTGGATGTCATCAAAGAAGTGTCCTTTCAATGGTAACTTTAATTTTGGGAATAGAAAATAATCGCAGGGAGACAAATCTGGGAAATAGGGTGGATGATTGTGAGCACACACTTGTTTTTGTGCCAAAAATTTCTGTACAACTACCACCCAGTGAGCCGGTGCATTATCATGAAGAAGGAAAAAACTGCCAGGTGTTGAATACTTGGGTCGGGCTTGGAGAAACTTTTTCACTAGGCATTTCAAAATACTTAAACAAACTTTGGCAGCGACAGTCTGTCCCTCTGGAATAAATTCTTTGTGAATAACTCCTTTGCTGTCATAGAAGCACACCAACATTGTCTTCGCTTTCAACTTTTGAAGAAGAAATTTTTTGCCGAGATATCTCCATTTTTGCAATGAGTTCCTCATTATGAACAGAAATTGGGCATCCATGTCTAGTTGCATTTGTAATCGTTTCCTCACCACTTTTGAATCATGAATACAACCTGAATATCTGTGCACAAGATAAACAATTATCCACATAAACTTGTCACATCAATTCAACTGTCTCATTGGCGTTTTTTCCGAGTTTTAAACAGAATTTAATATTAGCTTTTTGCTCCATGCTGATTACGTGACAATGTTCCTCTAACTAGGTCAACAAAATGGCAGCTCGTTTGTCATCTGCTTATCAGGCAGCAATGAAAAGTTGCCAGATCATACATGATAGTTGCCTCTTTGGATTCCATGCTTTGATTCATAGATGGCATTTTTTTCTTGGTCATAATAAAATCAGTCTCATTACTTAATTGTCTGACCTTTCATTTTCTTACCATATAGTTCTACCAACTGTAACTCATCAAAAATTAAAATACAGGAAACAAAATGTGATTTTTACTTACAACTATGCACCTTATATAACCAAAGCAAAAAATTAGTCCAGTCTGGGATTCTTTTCCCTGCTGTCCCCACACTACCTATGTTCTTCACACAACTCTTAGCCCATAGGGTAAAGTCAAAACTGAAGTATGTACTGAAGATCAGATTAAACAAATTATTTTAGTTATGTTACATGCCAAAGTTCTGTAGTCAGTAGTGTAATGTGAAACAGTCTTGAATTTGGCTCATCAGTGTCTAAAATAGTAGCAATTTTTTTTAATGACATACTGTCATTCTGGCCAAGCAGTTAAACTTTACAAACTGAACAGCAGAAAACCTGTGCTTAAATATTATTATGTTATTTAAAACACTCATATAAAAATATGAAAACTGGCCTAACAAAAATATGATATTGTAGAATGATGCAAACACTCTTCTTAATTCTCATAATTTCACACAAGGTGGGTAGTGGTTAAAGCTTAATTTTAAATTTTAACTTAAGATTTTCAGCAGAATGCAAGATTTATAACTTAACTTTGAAATGTGTCAATCAGATCTACTTGTTGTACTTGTGTATTTTCTTCAAGATAGCATCATTTTCACTAAGATAATTTTAAATTTGGGTATTTTTGAAATATGCAACAATCAAAGATGACAATATCGGATTTGTTTTTAAACAGGGGACATTTAGGTAACCTGACCGAAATAATATGACTGCTGGGACAATCCTTAAAATACAGAAATGACAGTTGGTCGCTTTACCTGCTAACTACACCACACTAGTACAGGCAACTTCGCTTCTTTTTCTAATCTTATATTCACATAAAAAATCTCACCTTGATGTGAACCTCTTTGTTACATTTATTTGCTTCATTTACTGTGAAAAGGCCAAGTAATTTTAGCATCATTTAAATGTTTATCATGCAGGACTGTCTTTTATTTTTTTAACACTGCTCTGTAGGCTATTTACAAGCTCCTTTGTTAGATTACATTTTTTTTTCTGTTCTGCTCATTTCTTTCAGTACTTACCTCTTGTCAAAAATTATTTTATATCTTTCCCTTGAATAAGAAAAGGAAAAATAAAATAATGATTTTGTACATTTTACCAAACCTGCACTGTGCCTTGCAACATAACCTAAAGCCAAGGCTGCAGACTCTTTAACCATGGGATCAAACTCCTCCAAACAAATAACTAGTGCATCAAGTGCTCCACAATCAACAACAGCCCTTGCAAGCTGCGGGGAGTGCTTGGCCACTGCACGCAGGACAAATGCAGCTGACTTTTTGTAGAAGCGCTGAAACAATTATAATACTGCGACAAAACAATACTGATAATGAGTCACCTACAATGCACCATAAAATAGTTGTTTTATTTAACAGTGGTACTGACGCTAGACTAACTGCAACTTTTTGTTGCAGTAAAAAAACTAACTGAAACTGCTGCCATGCATTTTTTCAGTTATTTCTTTCCTCTTCTGGCTTTTTTTTTTTTTACATCAAAGGCCTTAGAATTGTTCTTTTAATAATTTATATGCATTTATATCCCAAAACAAGCTATCAAGTGGACCACAACAGGCCGAAGAAAAAGGGGCAGACCGCGTGAAACTCTGAAGAGAACATTATTAAGAGAGGCCAAGTTAACAGGCATAAAATCCTTTGTTGAGGTTGAAAGACTCGCCGAAGACAGGCACAATTGGCGAACTACTTTGCGAGCCCTATGTGACGTCTAACGGCACGGGAAGGATATAAGATATAAGATATAAGATAAGATGCACACTTAACATGAGAAAGATATTTCTGTCAACAAATCCTAAGCATCCATAAAAATGAGTGAAAGAAACCGTGGCAACAATACTAGATTAAAAAAAAGAAACTCTGTCGCTCTTAATTCCTGATTAAAGATTGAATTATATATTTTATATTACTATAGTATTAAATTCTTAAACTGAATGATGAGTTTGTTCAGTGTAAGTTAAAAAAAAAGGTCAATAATGAGAGAAAAAGTGCTTATGCTAGTATACTGATGTGTATATATGAAATAAATATTTTGAAATCATGATCATAAACAAAATGTAATAATGGGTAATGCAAACATATGCCACACAGTACAGCCAGAAAAACTAAGAATATGCTTCATAAATGCAAATTAACATTATAAGAAAGGGATGGTCATGACATTTCGAGCGCATGACACGGAGGACAATAGCTACACAACCTGTCAAATCACTGGAAATTTCAACATGAAGCAGCACTCAGACAAACTGACCACTCAGATAAAGCAAAGTGAAAAATTTATTAAGGACATAAAAAACACAGAGTGAATTGGAAAATCTTCATCATCCACATCTGGCTAGATATGAATATATTTTACTATTAAAATATTAATTTTTGTTAAGTGATTTATAAATAATGAAGAACAGAATAGCATATACTTTTCTTACATTTTGCTCTGCAAGAGAATACATTAGCTGTGGCAAAATATCCCCTTTCACAACAGCTTCAGCCAAATCATTGTTGTAGTTGGCTAGCCTTCCAATGGCTAGGGCTGCAGTGTGCTGAATTGTAGGCACAATGTCGAGCAGAAGAGGTCGAAGTAGTGACATGACACCAACATTCTGAAGTGTTTCAATATTACCAGGTCTAGATGCCAGTTCTGCCACTGTCTGAACAAATTGCGTTCGAGCCCTTTGGTACTGCTCAAAAACTTTTTTTTTAAAAAAAGAAAGACAGAAAAACAACAGAAATGTATACTCATTAGCAATAATTTTGTTACGGAAAATATACTGCTATCAAATGGACAATAGCAGAGATGGCTTTCTGGAATGTTCTGATGAAGAAATAACCAATACTCTTAGTTTTAAGGTGAAAAAATGAATACATTTCTAATGTACTAAAAATGAAACATTGACTTCCAACTAACTGGAAAACTGTGTAAGCATTTTAAAATTCTATGAATTTATGCAACAGTTTTATCATTCACTTTTTTTTTCTTTTCTGTTTTCTTTAAAAGTCATGTTGTTCTTTTCAATAATGTCTTGTGCTTCGTGAGAGGTGAGATTCTTTATACTAAAGAATATCACATTTATCATCCAACACAAGGTCCCAAGAGTAATGCATATTGATGTCTTATATCTTATATCCTTCCCATGCTGTTAAACGTCACATAGGGCTCACAAAGTAGTTTGACAATTTTTACTGTCTTCGGCAAGTCTTTCAACCTCATCAAGGGATTTTATGCCTGTTAATTTGGCCTCTCTTAACAGTGACCTCTTCAGAGTTTCACGTGGTCTGCCTCTTTTTCTTTGGCCTGTTGTGTTCCACTTGATAGCTTGTTTTGGGATTCTCTGATCATTTCTTCTCATCAAGTGACCAACATATGTCCATCTTCTTTTCCTGATCACCCATTAGACTGGTTGTTGTTCAGTCATCTGTCTTATCTCTGCATTGTTCTTAAATTTGTTCCACTTGATGCAGAGTATTTTCCTTAGGCATTTGTTTTCAAAAGAGTCTAATTTCTTGTCTATTTCTTCAGTTCTTTTTCAGCTTTCGCATGCATAAATGAGGGTGGATATTACATTTGAATTGAATAGTCTTAACTTGGTTTTTGTGCTTATAACTTTTGAATTCCATGTGTTCTCAAGGTTCTTGAAGATCGATGCTGCTTTTGCAATTCTGATTCTAACTTCCTTTCTAGTGTCACCATCCTGGTTTATGTAGCTGCCAAGGTATGCAAATTGATTGACTTCTTCAATATCTGTCCCTTCTATGTGTATTTTTCCATTTTGATTAAGGGGAATTTTCATTATTTTTGTTTTGTCCTTGTTAATTTCAAGTTCTATTTTGCTAGCCAGTGAAGACAGGATATTTATTTTTTCTTGCATGGAATTCACATTGTTACTGATAAGAGTTATGTCATCAGCAAAATCAAGATCTTCTAGTTGGGTCCCATGTACCCAGTCAATACCTGTATTGCCTGTGCAGCATTTTTTCATTATGAAGTCTATTGTAATCCCAAAAAGTAAAGAAGACAGTATACATCCTTGTTTCACACCTGTTTCAATCTGGAACCATTCACTCATCCCTTCTTCTGTTTTGACTGCATAAACATATCCATTGTAGAAGTCCTTAATGATGTTGACAATTTTAGATGGTATTCCATATAGACTTAAAATTCTCCATAATGAATCTCTGTGTATGCTATCAAATGCCTTTTTAAAGTCTATGAAGTTCAGTATTAATGGTTTCTGCTTTTCAATATGTTCTTCAAGTATTATTCTGAGAGTAAAGATCTGGTCGAGACAGCTTCTCCCTTTTCGAAATCCTGTTTGTTCTTCTCTCATTGCAGTATCCACTATATCTTTAAGTCTATTCAAAATGCAAAGTTAATGAAGCAAAATGTGAACAACAGAAATGTACTCAGAGTAGATAACAAGTTAGTGGAGGAGGTCAACGAATTTGTATACCTTGGCAGCAGAGTAGTAGAAAATGGAGACAGCACAGAGGACATCAACAGCCGACTTACTAGAGCAAACCAGGCTTTTGCAATGCTGCAGACTATATGGAAATCAAAAAAACTAAGCATAAATATGAAAATCAGGATATTTAAGAGTAATGTTCTAAGTGTACTACTCTATGGAAGTGAATGCTGGAAAATCACCAAAACCATAGAAAACAAGTTGAATTCTTTCCAAACTAAATGTTTACAAAGAATTAGAAAAATATTTTGGCCAAACACCATAAGAAATAACATCTTATTGGCAGAAATGCAGATGAAACCACTGACAACAATTATTGAGGAAAGACGCTGGCGATGGTTGGGACATGTGCTCCGAATGACTGACAACTCACTACCAAAAATAGCACTAAGATGGACACCACAGGGGAGCAGAAGTAAGGGCAGACCAAAAGAGACATGGAGAGGAACAACAGAAAGGATGTTGAGCAATAGAGGGCTCACCTGGGCAAGAGCAGAAAAAAAGGCGAAGGACAGGCATTTGTGGAAAACCCTTGTGGAAGCCCCATGTGCCCTGGGCACTTAAGGTTCAGAGAGAGAGAGATTCAAAATGACTTTGCAAAATACTTTTGACACAACTGATATTAAGGTTACTCCTCTCCAATTGTTACAGTCACTAAGGTTACCTTTTTTGGTATATTCACAATGATTCCTTTTTTCCATTTAGAAGGGACCTTTACTTCTTTCCAAATCTTGTTAAACATTCTCTGTAGTTGTCGCATGTTGTCACTATTGATAGCTTTTAGCATTTCGGGTGTTATTTCATCTTCACCTGCAGCTTTGTTGTTAGCCATTAAATTCACTGCTGTTTCATTTCCGTGCAATTTAATTTCATCTAGGTTGACATTTAGTTGTAGGGCTGGTAAGTCAGTTTCAAGGTTTAACAATTCTTTTGGGTGTGGTCAATTAAGTATTTCTTGGAAGTGTTCAGCCCATCTTTGCTTTTGGTCTTTATTTGATGTTAATAGTGTTCCAGTTTTGCTAAGGATTGGTCTTTCTTTAGATGTAATAGTACCTGTTAGCCTCTTTTGTATGTTATATAAAGTTTTGCGTCTCCTGTTTTTGCTGCTTTTTCTGCCTCTTTCACCATATTGTCTATGTATTCTCTTTTATCCCTTCTAGCTGAACTTTTTACTTTCTTGTCTAGTTCTTTGTATGTTGCTTTCACAAGATCTTTTCTAAGATCTGTTTTTGCATTAAACTTGTCTAATTTGACTGCTCGTCTTTCATGTATATACTTCCATGTTTTATCTGATATCCATGCTTTTCTATTTGTTTTTTTTTCAGTCCAGCACTTACTTTTGCTGCTGTGATTATGGCTGCGCTATAAGAATTCCATAATTCATCTATACCTATCTCCTCCACTTCACTGTGTGTTTTGGAATGATTGGCAAGTTCCTGATTGAAATTACTGTTAGTATTTTCTTCTTGTAGGCTGTGGCTGTTTATCTTTCTGTGTACGGATTTCTTGTGTTGACTTTTCAATTTTAGTTTTATTTTCCCTATGCACAGGTTGTGATCACTGTTAACATCTGCACCCCTATAAGCCCTTACATCTATGAGAGATGTTCTGTACTGCTTTCTAATACAAAAAATGATCTATCTGGGTTCTAATTATATCATCTGGAGATATCCACGTTGTTTTATGTATCTCTTTGTGTTGGAATATTGTGCCTCCAATGACCATGCCCTCTGTTAGACATATTTCAATTAATCTTTCTCCATTCTGATTAACCATGTCAATTCCTTCTTTCCCCATTACTTTTTCAACGTTGGTATTATCTTTCCCTACCTTAACATTGAAGTCCCCCATAGCAATTAGGATGTCGTGTTTAGGGACTTTGTTGATGATTTGTTGTAGCTGGTGATAGAAGTCGTCTTTCACATCATCATCTGCATCGTTCGTGGGTGCATAACACTGTATTATTGTCATTCTTCTGTGTCGTAGGTTGTATCGTCCTCTTATTATACGACTGTTCACTGGTTCCCACTCTACAAGGCTCTTTGCATATTGATGCATAAATCAGTCTATGGGTCTAATAAATCTCACAGGTGCTACGGGAACGAGTAAACATTTTGAGATCAAAAGACAACAATTATGTATGGAATTAAAAAAGAATTCGCCAGTTTGGAATAAAATATTGTTGCCCGTGTATTGTGCTCATATATAACATCTGTCTCAATTTGTTACGCCAACCAGGTCAATCAACGGGTACATCTCTTTCTTACGTTTTTTTTTTTTTCACCATTAACCTACTTAATAAATTTATAGACAGTATCGTGTTATCACTCATTATTTTTATTATTACTTGTCTTTTTTCTTCACTCATTATTTTTATCATTACTTGTCTTTTTTCGGGACGGGGAAAGAAGGATTCGATTATCACGGAGCCGATACTGGCAGTTTGAGGATCATTGCAGTAATGTCTAATTCTACTATAAAATAAGAAGAAAAAAATGTACTTCTAGTGTTTTCGCGGATCTTTAATGGCATCCACTAATCTCCAAACAAACCTTGTAGTACTTGTCTACTCATTGTGAACTCTGCAAAATCCACAAATGCGCTTAAATGCTTTGCTAACCAGCACGTAAAACTCACTATTGACCAATTTAAGAATAAAGTTGTTTTTAACGTCATTAATGCGTTGCTAAGCAACAGTAAGCAACACTTTAGGAACGGACAAACTGCAGAAATAGCACGTTTCCCTTCCTAGACTCATCGCTATTCTTAGAAAGCGTAGCTACAGAAATTGGGTTAGAATGAGATTTCGAAAATTCGCAACACATGCACAGAATTTAAAAACTGCAGAAGGATTAGTTCTGAATACGTTAAAATTTGAGAAAAATAAAATTGTATAGGAAATGTGGACCTTCTCGAGATGAGAATGACGCGTCAATGGTATCCACACATCTCTGCACTCCGAGAAGATCCGTTTAGGTTCTGTTCTTCTTCTTGGCAGGAAGAAATCAGCATTAATGTTACGTACTTTCAAGCACATGGGAGATTCCTCTACGAATAATGGGCGAGAGATAGTGAATGATCTTTATTTTTAAAGGGTAAAGAATTGGGCATGCAGGCTCGTCTTACATTCTGCCCTTCATCACTCCATCTTTCATTCTTCCCACACACACTCAGTTTAATACAAGTATACAAATTACGTTAGGAAAAAAACATATCAAATGAGTGTAAGATTAAACTATTAAAGTAAAAGAAAAGAAGTAATTATCCCCGTGCCACAGGAAGAAACGCGGACGTTCAGTTGGGTGCCGGAATAAAAGCGCTGGTCTTGATCTGTATAGGGGGTATAGTTATAAAATGGAATGGAAAACAGTATTTACATCTACTTCCCTGTACTTCTTACGTTTCAAAATATAACTAAATGTATGAAGATTTCAGAAATGCAGAGTTTTTTAGGAAAAAAGAAGTAATGTGATATTTTTAGACAATGACTGTGTCCAGCTCACCATCGGTTAGGTCTAGATCTACATTACTTACCATCTGAGATGTCTAGATCTACTTGTCGATCTCTTATTGTGATTCTATGTTGCATTCTCGCTAAATTAATGTCTGAAATAATCTCCTAACTACTTCTCCAGTCGTCTAATATGTCTAGATCTACTTGGGATACATTCAAGAGCAGTGGGGTGGTTACAGGCCATGTCCATACCCCTATCTTATCTTATATATCTTATATCCTTCCCGTGCCGTTAGACGTCACATAGGGCTCGCAAAGTAGTTCGCCAATATTTCCTGTCTTCGGCGAGTCTTTCAACTTCAACAAAGGATTTTATGCCTGTTAACTTGGCCTCTCTTAATAATGTTCTCTTCAGAGTTTCACGCGGTCTGGCTTGTCCGTCGGTGTGTGTCAAGAATGGATCTAGTGGGACGTGGAGACTGTTTAAATAGAGACCTGTGACATGTGGTCAGTGGGTTGTAACTGAGGGTGGATGGGGAACGTGGGAGGGGAGAGAGAGTGACGCAATACTGACCTAGCTAGGAGAAATTGAAACAGATGACTGGGGAAGAGGGGTTGCAGAGAAGAAGGGTTGCAGAGAAAATAGTGGGGTTGCAGAGTGATGCTGTGAGGAAGTTTGAAAAGTAAGCGGGGTTGCAGAGTGATGCTGTGAGGAAGTTTGAAAAGTAAGAAGGGGTGGATTTAGTGGAGAGGTACTATAATGATTGAAGAAGATGATGTTACGTGTAACTAAACACGAGTTTAACCCATGTGGTTCCAGCGTCCCATAATTTTGAATGCAGCGGTTCTCAAATGCCAGGCGGCTTGTGTCATCTGCGTGACATTGTTTAATGGCTGTTACCAGAAAATCAGATTTGCCTCTGTGGTTGGGGCCATTGAAATGATTTGGGACTGGTTTCGAAGCATGCTGGGCGATGTCGTACAGATGTTTTTGCATGCGGTCCCCTAATCTGAATGCCAGTCTCACCAATATATGTTATCCTGCATCTTTTGCAAACGATGACATATATCACATTTCGGGACTCGCATGTGAATCCCTCATGAAGAGTGAGGATAGTTTTGGGAAAGGTGATTGTTTTTGTTTCCCAAACTACGGGGCAGGTCAAGCAGCGGGGGTGGCTACATTTTCTGGTGCCAACATATGTAAAGCTCTGCTTCAAGTGGCTGTGGACGAGGATGTCCTTAAGATTTAGCTCACGTTTGTATGCCAATAGGGGTGGATCAGAGAAAATGTCACGAGTGTCGGAGTCGAGTTGGATTATCGGCAGATAACGATAAAGAATTTTCTTAACCATCTGACTGTGCGGATGGAAAGGCAGTACTAACTTAACTCTGTCAGATGGAGTAACAAGCTTTTTCCTGAATACTTCTTTGCGGCTCACTAGTTGGATACCCGTTTTCCTTGAAAGAATGTGGCAACCTTATATTCACAGCCACATATTTGATTTTCTCGAAGAAGGAGTGAAGGTAGGCGCTATCAGTTCCATCGAAAAATATTATTCCTTGCAGATGAATAAAAGCAACCAACACGTTAATAAAATATAAAACTCTCATACAAAAATGTATAGTTTGCTGGTAGCATGTTCTGATCTATTTTGGTGACCTGTCATGAAAATATTTTTTGTCGTTTCAAGTGAAATATTATTCGCTGCAGGGTTAGTAACGTTAAAATGGCTGCTTCCTTGAGTGTTGTCCCGAGAAGTGTGAGAATACACAGTATTAAATTCTCGTCTCAGAGCCAGATGTTTCGATTTATGGTAAAACAGTGCATTGAAAAGAAAATTAGATAACTGATTTTGTGAAGTTTTTTTTTTTTTTAATGTTGCAGTAACCTAAGCTTAAAATGAGAAACATGTGCTCCTTTCCGCACTATACGGTCACTTACTAGCGATTTCAATATGCATCTCCAGCACAAAGATAATGAGATTAATGTTAGAGATGACTTTCGTAATGGTCAGTGAACTAGATCTGGTCAAGACTTCATCTTACATCTAGGCAATGCACAAAGTAACAGGATGTCGCGGGGTCAAGATCAGCGTGTTCCACGTGAATCTGCTTGTGTTTCCACGCCTTTGGTCTGCGCTATGAATAAATAAGAGCGGCTGTAGCCACCTCCATTATTTACAAGCACCCAGTTTACCAATGCGGGTAGATTATATACCTTATTAATCATGTATAACCTGTAAATACCTAGGAACAGTATTAAATAGTTCCAACTATAAGAGATAAGATAATGGCTAGAATGCAAGTTGGAAACAAGACATTTTGCCCATAGTTGTTACAATCAAAAATTCTATCCCACAGCACTAACCAAATAATAAGACACAGATTAGATCAGTTGTACTATATGGTAAGAAACATGAAATACAACTAAATGAGATGAAAACTAAATACAAACATTTGAGAAAGAAATCCCGAGAAGAATTTATGGACCGGTAAAAGACCTTATAACACAACAGTGGAAGATAAGAAGTAACAAAGAAATATACACATTGTTTAACTCTCCACTTATAATGTCATTATGAAAACAAAAGACTGCAGTGGCTCAGGCATTAGAGAGAACAGAAGAGGATAGACAAAGATGGCCTATACAGTAGTGATGAAGGAGGATAGACCAAGAGATAGACCTAGACAGTGTTGGTGAGACAACCTAGGAGAAGATAAATGCGCTCTTGGAATCGACAGTTGGCGTGAAAAGATAAAAAACAGAGAAATGGAGACATGTCTTGTTTGCAGCAATGAGCCTCAGTGATTTGGAAAGCTGCTGAATTCAGAAGAAGATTTGTAATAAATGAGTTATAGACATTGTAATAGTGATATTTCTTAGTTCTGTTTCTCAGTACTATTTTCCATTTTTTTTATACAAATATTATGAAAGCTAAAGCTGCCCCTTTGGGGCATGGTGTAGATATATTGTTAGTGCCCATATTTTCCTTGAGCTCTTGGTACATGACTAGGATTATGCGGACCTCGTCATTCTTGACTCTCTTTCACTCTTCAGCTTGAGGGACCCTGGTGCCATTTTTACAGCTGGGTAATCGGGGCACCCCCTGATCTGAACTAAAGTTATTTGCCATGAGACACAAAATGCACTAACCACTTCAGTTTTCAAATGCTTTTTTTTTTTTTTTAATTTTATGAGATTTCTTTCAAAATCTTAGATTAACTTGAAAGTCTTCCTGGCATATCTTAGATTTTGGCAGCAATGTCAAACACATTATGTATAAACTCCACGAAAGCTGAGTTATAAATATTTTGTACACATTTTTATCTCTGAACTTTAATACACACTGTATACATGGGTCAGTTTTTTGTGGGGAAAAAAATTTTTTTTTAATTCATTTTCATTTTTTTGCAAACTGAAAATTATTTTGTGCAAGAACCACTATGTACTCTGGTGATGGTTGGGACATGTGCTCCGGATGACTGATGACTCACTACCAAAAATAAGCACTAAGGTGGACATCACAGAGGAACAGAAGTAAGGGTAGACCAAAAAAGACATGGAGAAGAACAACAGAGAGGATGTTGAGCAATAGAGGGTCCACTTGGGCAAGAGTGGGGAAAAAAGGCAAAGGACAGGCTTTTGTGGAAAACCCGTGCAGAAGCTCCATGTGCCTTGGGCACTTAAGGTTCAGAGAGGGAGATAACCACTATGTAAGATTATTTCACAATTCTCTCGTTCAGTAAGCGATGCACATTTTTTTCATGATTATCAGTTTGCTTTTTAATTATTTCAGTGTTTAAGCCAAAGGTACAATTCAAGTGACAGTAATGTTGGTGATCCTAATGACCCAAAGTATGCTTATTGGAAGAATAAGGCACACCCTGAAACACCAACTAAATATCATCCTGACATGCTGTCTCCAGAACCAGTGAAGGGAAAGATATCTGAGAAGCTGCCGTTTAGAATCTTGCTGGAGGCAGGGAAATCTTACTCTTTCTGCACTTGTGGTTACAGTAAAAATCAGGTATTGATAATAATTGTTGGAAATACATAACTGTTTTTTTTTCATTTTTGTTTGTTTGGTTTTTTTTTTTTTTTTAAATACAAAAGTAATCACATTTGCTTCCTGCTTGTTTATTATTTATTACAAATTTTAAAATAGAAATGGTTTTGTGCAGTTAGGTGGACTTAAGTCATTTTTTAGTCCATAAAACAGAAAGTCCTTATTCCAGGGTGAATCAGATGAAAGTAGACAAATTCAAATTACACGAAACTTTTATTTAGTACAGGAAAAATAACACCCCTATTTTAAACATTTTTTTTGGATTTAGTCCCCCAGTTTGGAGTGCATTTGTGCCAGTGTGAACCAGTAGCTAAAGTACAAAAAGAGAAAACCCTTTGTCCAAATTCTTCAGCCACTTATGCACCTCTGCCCTTCACCTCTGTGTTAGATGAGAATCTTTTTACCATCAATATGTTTTAGGGGACCAAACAGATTTAGGGCCAGATTGGGGAGGTAAGGGATCTTTCTCCATACTCTTTGATATCAATGCCCAGCATTAACAGCTAAAACATTTTTTTTTTAATCATACAACAGAAGTGAAATGTTTGAAGAGAATACTAAATGCAGTAGGCAGAGACTTCTTCTTCTTCTTCTTCTTCGTTCGCACTGTCTGTCTATATCTGCAGTCCTGTCTCTTGGATAAATTTCACTGTTTTTTGTAACTCATGTATGGAACCGTAGAGCTTTTCTTCTTTAGTGGTTTCACTGGGCCAGTAATTATTTCTCAGTGTCTCGTAGTTGATGCAGTTCTGGAGGATATGTTCCACGGTTTGGGGCACCTGGGCACATGTACATAGATTAGTAGTACCAACCTTAAACTTTGTATACATATGACTTCGGAGTCGGCTGTGTCCTGTTCGGAGACGGAAGATGGTGACTTGTTCCTTTCTGTTTAGCATGTGATAGTCATCATGTGGTGGTGTTTGTGGCTTCCTGTAGGTTTTTATCATGCTTTTCTTCTGATTATAGGTGACTGGTATGTCTGGTTGCTCCATTTCAGTGCCCTCTTTGGCCAGATGGTCAGCTTTCTCATTGCCTGGTATCCCACAGTGGGAGGGAATCCACTGCAAAGTGACTCCATGTTGTAAGCCAATTTTTGACAAGGCATCCTTAAGGTCTGGTAGTTTGTTGCACTGAAGAGCCTCCAGTACTGATCTTGCATCTGTGAGAATTACTACAGGACATGTATCAATTCTGGAGTCTGATAGTTTTTCAACTGCAGCAATAATTGCCCTAACTTCTGCATCAAAGTTGTTGCAGTATTTACCAGTGGGTATGGAAATCTTGTCAATGGTGTTGTTTGGATATTCAATATATGCTCCTGCCCCACCATTTTTTATGGCATTATGTGCAGATCCATCTGTATACACACGTATCCAGGTGTCACATGGATATTTGTCATCTAGAACACTAAGTGTGGCTACTGATCTTACAAGACTGCTCTGCATCTCACCATTCTGCACACCTTTCACTTCAGTCTGAATAGTTATTTGTGTATAATCTGCTTCTTTCCATGGTGTATGCTCTGGTACAGATGATAATGGAGTGACTACAGTTGGAAGGTCAGGTATCAGCTTACGCATACGCTTGGCCTGATGAATGAAGCTGCTTCTTTTAAGCCGTCCTAATGCCAAGTTATTGAATCTCTCCTTCAGGGGATGGCTTACAGAGCTAAGGAATTTTTCTCCCATGGTCATGACCTTTGTGTCTCTACGTTCCTTTAGCGGTTGAACACCAACTATTTTCTGCATTTCTACTATTGGTGTGGACCTCATGGCACCTGTGATAATCCGTAGTGACTGATTTTGAACCTTGTCTAGATTATGCAGCGTAGTGTTTGATGCTGTGCACCAAGATGTTGAGCCATATTCTAAATGTGGTAGAATACTTTGCTGATATACGTTCTTGAGGATTCTTTCACTAGCTCCCCATGTAGTCCCACTTAATTTTCTTAATATGGCTAGTTTTCTTCTGGCTTTTGCTTCTGCACTGTTGATGTGTTGCTTCCAAGTCAGTTTTGAGTCAAGAGTCACTCCTAAGTAAGTGGGTTGGTTGTCCATCCTTAAGGGTATTTCATTTACAAAGATCTTACCTGCTTTCTGTTTAGATGAGAGGGTGAACAGAGTGGTACTTGATTTTTCTGTGTTGATACTTACACACCATTTGTTTGTCCATGATGTCAAGATGTCTGCTGCTCTTTGGAGTCTCTGTGTAGCAACTGTCGCATATTCATCTGTACACCACATGACCAGATCATCTGCATACAGTGCTGCTTTGATTCCATAGGGAAGTTCCTTGACCAGGTCATTAATGAATACAAGGAATAGTGTAGGCGAAAGGACTCCTCCTTGTGGTACACCGTGTCGCAGAAGTACTTTCTGGCTTTTGTGTCCATCCATTACTACTCTAGCTCTTCTATTGTGTAAATAGGACTTTATCCAGTTGTACAGTCTTCCATTCACATTGCAGTTTCTTAGTTTCCACAACAGACCTTTTTTCCATACTTTATCAAAGGCTTTCTTCAGGTCTATCCACGCTGCTAGTACAAGGTTTTTCTCTTGGAATGCATCCTCATCTCTTGAGAGAGATAGGTCACTTGATCTTCCGTACTGTAGTACTGCCTAAATCCTGCTTGTTGTGGAACGAGAAGGTTTTCACTTTCTAGGTACCATTTTAGCCTCAGGTCAATGATGCGTTCCATCGTTTTGCATAGGCAGCTAGTGAGACTGATTGGCCTGTAGCTGGAGGCAGTATCACTGTTTTTCCCTGGTTTTAGCAGTGGTACCATGCTTGCTTCCTTCCAGATTTGAGGTAACTTACCTGTGCTCCAGCACATATTGAAAATATCCAACAGCTTTCCCATTGCTGCCATCCCAGGTTCTTGATCATTTCATTGGACACTCCATCTGGTCCTGGTGATTTCCTTGGTTTCAGTTTACTAACTGCTAGGTCTAACTCACTGCGTGTGATTGGTGCATCCATGACCTCCACTTTTCTGACTTGTTCCTCCTCTTTCTGTGGCTCGATGCGCACTGTACGCTCCTTCTCTGGATGGATATCAATGTTGCAGTCCTGTGCAAACATGCGAGCAAAGTGATCTGCTACCTGCTTACCTGTAAGAGTTTTCCCATCCTCTATTAGTGTAATCTTTGTACTTCTTCCAGTACTCTCATCATTTAACTGTTTGATTAGTTTCCACAGTTTCCTTCCATCCTTTTCAAAGTTTAGGGACTCTGTTTTCTCTCTCCAACTTTCCCGTCTGGCTTGCAGCTTTGCTCTCTGAAATTTGGCTTTAGAATGTTGGTAATTATTGTGGTGTTCTTGGCATGGTCTATTTTCTGCTTGCTTTCGAGCTGCTTCCACGTCATCATGGAGTTTTCCCAGCTCACTAGACCAGTATGGTTTATAGTCCCTGCGAGCTCCTCTGGGAATGGTTTCACGAGCGGCCTGAAGGATACAAGCATTGAACTCCTTCACTATGCTGTTAATATCCTTACCTTCTATGGACAGCTGTCCCACCAGGATACCTGTACGATGTCTGTACATTGTCCAGTTTGCTTTTTTATAGTTCCATCTGGGGAGAGGGTTACTGGTGTTAAGGAGTTCATTTTCTATTGTCAGGAAGACTGGTCGATGGTCGCTACCTCCAAGTTGTTTTCCAACTTCACGTGTAATGTTCCACTTCAGATCTGGAGAGTGGAATGCCAGATCTGGTGTTGATTTTGTATGCCAAGCCCTTGAGTAAAATGTTGGGGCATCCATTGGCTGGTTGATCAGGAGAAGTCCATTATCATCCTGCCAGCTCTCAACTTCCTCTCCTCTCTTGTCTATGTGGTCATAGCCCCAGCTCTGGGAATGACTGTTAAAATCACCACAGACCATCAGTCTCTCTTTGTGTGGGATTGTTCCTAAAGCAAGTTAGGCAGAGACAAAAACAGGACAAGAGTTGATGTAATACTAGTATTAACTTTTCAGAAACAAGTCACATGATGGCTATTAAACCAAGTATCAGAGAAAACCCCCACACTTAGAATAGATGGAAACAGAGAGAGCTTGTCTATGCAGGAGACCAAAAAGGGAATAACAAAAACCTTAAAAATTCCCTAATATGATGGAGACTGCTCAGTCTTATCAAGATTATTTGCCCCTTCAACACCGCAAGGTCCAGGAAGAAGAAAGAGCAAGATAATATACCAGTGGAAGGATACATAATGGGAAAAAGAAAAAGAGGAAGACCAAAACGAAGATGGCTGCAAGACATCGTTGATGATCTGCAAATGGATGCCGCAGCAGCAGGCCATCTTGCTCACAACCGAGAGGCCTACAGGAGTGCTGTTTGGGAGGCAAAGTTCCGCACGGGACATGCGAATGAATGAATGATCACGTCAACCAGTAAATTACCGACAAAAAAAAAAAAAATGACAAAAATCACAACTTTTAGAGGTCGTCAGTTACTGTAATCAGCTAATATTACACAGCCCAACAAAAAAAATCTTTTTTCTTGGTGCCTTGGTTTTTAGGCCTCTTCCAGGGGGTATTTGGGGCGCCGATTCAGAAAATTGCATTGGATAGGCCACATCAGCTATAGTTTCTTAGATATGGTTGAATTTGTAAAATTTTAGTCTGCTCTTTAACAAATCTCTTCTGCAGAATTGGGATGTCTTAACACCCTTGGAGCAACTGTACTTATCTTAACATAGTCTTTATGAGACAGGGAATGTAGATCTGTTTGCTTAAAAATTCTGACCTTCTGTAGCCCAGAAACCTGTAGCAGTCAACACTAATTGTAATTGTTATTTTTGTAAAATGTAATGTCACGTTGGTGGATGGGAGGGGACATGGGGATCGATGGTGGGGATGAGGAAAATCTGGTGTGAAACCAGTGAATCCAGAACATGGCCATGCAATCCCGCTTCCGGGACCCACCAAGAATACAGGCTCAAGCCCTGCGATACTCTGAACCCCATGTGATCTTCTCGGGGATCCTGTGTGGTCCTTTCGGGGACCACAGGACGTAACGTGGACCACAGGCGTAAATTCAGTAGGATCGTGGGGCGGTCTTGGTGGTAGAAGCGAACGAAGAAGAAGAGACAGAACATGGCAAGCCTATGGGTCTTTACAACAATGGCTATCAAAATGATGTAAACAAAACAGAGCCAGCAGACTATAGGTGGTGGGGAATGGATATCATTGAGGCACTTATCGGATTCCTCATCCCAAAGTCAGAGTATCTCTGTGGAACTGTCTCAAAGCCGACTGGCCAGCCACCGTTGCATGCTGGATATGACATGGAGAAGGGGCCTAATTACAGCCACCAGAGGCTGGAAAACAAAGTTTTGGCCAGGCTAGTCTACACCATTGTCTTTATGGCAGTCCAAGCAAGACCACAGTCTGCCATAGCAAGGAAAGGTGCTGAAGTTGGAGGTACCCAGCCAAAAGGTGCATCGAAAAAATCAGGGTACCATGCATCATCGCCAGTATGTGTAAGAAGAGGAAGGATGTCTTAATAAGCTGTCTTATTTGAATGGGAAATTATGTATTTAATTTACCCACATTTTTTTTGTGTATAATGATCTTTGTTTCACAGCTGTTTGTCTGCTTCCTTTTCCTAAATGCATACTGGCATAAAAATGTATAACTCAAATGACAAAATCGCTTTTGTTCTGTTTTATTACATAATTGTGTGCAAAAAATTAAGATGGTAAATCATGGTTTTCGTAGACTACATAAATTTGTATTTCAGAAGTTTCTCAACCTGATCTGTTTAAAATAGTTGCACTGTATAATAGTTTCGATCGTACAGGTGTATGTATATTCCCACTCATATCAATTCATTTTTGTAAATCAAACACCGTGGAGGTTATGGCTACTTCAGGACAGAGCTGCTTGAATCATACCAATGTATTTTGCTGTATTTGTGGGGAGTACACACTGAAAGCAAGTAGGAAACCTATTTCTGAGTTTATAAAAAGAGCATATGTAGGTTATTTTGGTGTCAAGCTTGGAGATAAGATAAGCCATGGACAAATGGAAAGAGAAGCTGCCAGAAGTTTGGAGTACCAATGGTGTGGAGGAAAGCAAAAAACCACTTTGAGGATTGTTATTTTTGTATTATTGCTAGGAAACCTGTTCTGCACTCGGATCTTGTACCCGTTTCACCTTTCCTTGAGCTACCACAGCTCTCAGGGGATAAGTCTTGCATGTCTGATATACAAGGTAAAGAAAGTGAGGACAGTGACAGTGAATTCCAAACAACTTCTTCATATAGTGATCATTTTGATTAGAATGAATTGAGTGATCTGATCAGGGACTTAAATCTTTCCTAGGAGTCTCCTGAATTGCTTGCTTCCAGACTAAGGGAAAAGAACGTACTTCAGCCTGGAATGAAAATTACATTTTATTGAAGGAGAGAAAAGGATTTGCTGCCATTCTTTACTGAAGACAACAACTTAGTATTCTGCAATGACATCAGAAACCTTGTGAAGAAAACTGGTCTTTCAGAATATAACCCAAGTGAGTGGTGTCTTTTGATTGACAGTTCAAAACACAGTTTGAAATGTGTTCTTGTAAATAACAGCAACAAATATGGTTCTAATCCAATCGGTCATTCCACCAGGATGAAAGAACAGTACAAGGCCATCTCTTTAGTCTTGGAGAAGATAAATTGCCAATAAAATCAATGGGTGATTTGTGTATACTTGAAGATTGTTAATTTTCTTCTTGGTCAACAAAGTGGCTACACAAAGTATCATTTCTTTTTATGCCTTTGGGATAGTAGAGTTAAACATAAACATTTGGCAAGAAAAGATTGGCCTCTGAGGGAATATATGGTGGTTGGAGGACAAAATGTAATCAATAAACCTTTGGTAGCATGAGATAGAATCATACTGCCACCACTACATATAAAACTAGGTCTGATGAAACAATTTGTAAAGACTTTGAATAATGATGATTCATGCATAGTGCATAAGTTACCTGGACTTATCATGGAAAAACTGAAGGCAGGAATTTTTGATGGTCCATAGACAGACAACTTATAAATGATCCACATTTCATAGCATCAATGAATGAAATCAAATTATTTGCCTGGTTTTCATTTGTTATTGTTGTGAAAAGCTTCCTTGGCAACAAGAAGCAGACAGCTACACACAATTAGTAGAGGATATACTGTTTCATTTCAACAGGCTTGGATGTAACATGAGTGTTAAAATCCATTATCTGCACAGTCACTTAGATCACTTTCCAGAGAACGTTGGTGACATAAGCGAAGAGCAAGGTGAAAGATTTCATGAAGACATAAAAACAATGGCAGCCAGATAGCAAGGGAGATGAGATGCACACATGATGGCAGACTATTGTTGGAATTTTATGCGGAATTGTCCTGGCAGATCCAACTTTTAGAAGTCCTACAAAAGGAGCTTCTTGTGTGTCAAATGAGTGGAAAGTTTGTATCATAAACTTGTGCTTTTGGTATGAAATAGATTTTTATGTATTACACTTTTCTTTGAATTTTTAATATGTCTCCTTCACGCATAAAAGATATTAATTTAAACACTGCATTAAAGTATCCTGATTTATTATGGGCAAACAGAGTGAAGAGTGGTATATGGCATATGTTCTGTATTTCAAAAATTAGAGCTGATAGGGGGAAACTTGTGCCATTTTTTTTCAATCAGCAGCTCAAATATACCCAGAAACAGGTCTAACATTTAAGGCACCAGAACATGTGTTGGCCAATGTTATCAAAAACCTAGTAAAAATGAACTAGCAAAATTGGATGGAGACCAGTAGGATGATAATGCTTAATTTGCATGGAAGAGAATCAACCAGTTTAGACTTTGGGTCAGCGTGTGAGCATTTTGTAAATATTAAATCTACCACAAATAAGCTAAGAAAAAGTTTCACACGAACATTTGCTCTCTGCTGCTGTTTATAAAATGTGTTTAATTTTACATTAGAAAAAAAAGTATAATGTACTGAATGTTGTGTTGGGTGAAAAAAATGGTATTTTTGAAAGCACTTCGTGCAAAGTGAAAGACACATATAATTTTACTGGTTTCAAAAAATCCTGGCACAGTGTCTAATATTATATGATAAGCTTTTTATTTTGTTCTACAATCAGTATCTTATATTGTGTTTTACTGGCAATGCCTTACATTCTATTTTATTCACATTATGTTGTCTTTTATTACACATAATCTTACAATTTAATTTCAGCCATTCTGTGATAGCTCTCATAAAGCACCAAACTTTTCATCTACCCGTCCTCACCACATCAGATACAGACCTTTGCCTTTCAAGGTGGATGAGACAAAAGAGTACTGGCTATGTATGTGTAAGCAGTCAAACAATCGGCCCTTCTGTGATGGCACTCACAAACGGCAGGACATAGGCTCAGCTGTCCGATAAGATCTGATTCTTTCATGACTTTCATGTTTATAAAGTTTGTATTTAGGGCATATTTCTTATAGGTAGTAACTGGCACATGTGAACTAGCACTAAGTGTGTTTGTACCACGGTGCAAACAGAGAACATGATGTTCTTATTGTGATGTGGGTTATATTGTAAGCCTAATGTGCTTCATTTAAGGAGAAAAATCTTTGACTGTGAATATATTACTTACTTTGCGTTATTTATGATACTGTCCAGGTGCTGTTATCTTACACAAGTATTTTTTTCACTAGTTTGAATTTATTGCTTTATTTGTGTATACTTTCAGCATGTTTATGTAAAAATAAATGCTTCCAAAATAAACAAGATAATAGCCAAAAGTTGGACTCAAAACTCCATTTGTTAACTAGGATGAAAGTCTTTTGAAGTGAAATATTCAAATAAACAGTTGGAAAAATTCATCAGAAGTGATATTTTGTTTTCCTCATTAATCATGTTACCATGCATGTGCTCATCTAAGGATCACACAAAATTCATTCATTCACTAACCGCTTTGTTAATAAACATGAATGAATATGCTTCTCTATGGTATGAGATTTCATGCAAAACAGAGAAGCATATTTCTCCTTGGTTGAGGCATCAGATGATGATGATGATACACATTTGTTTTATCTTAACTTTGACAGTTCAACTAAAGGTCTTTTGTAAACATGCCATCAAATAAAAAAAGTAAACTCTGGGATATACATGCAACATGGAAGTGTGGTGCCGGATTTATTTGTGGTTCACATGCAGAAGATAAGCATGAAGCCCACCAGAATTGTGCGGTAATATTTACAGAAAGTGACATAAATAACATAGAGTTAATAGAGTAACAAAACTATTGTAGTTCAGTACTAAAAATAGGTTAAATGTGGTGATCTGGGGCTTCTGTTACTTCAAAAAAACCTCATACGAAATAAGTTACAATTTTTCATAGATGTGCCATGAGTAGAACAAGTGAAGTGTTAGGATAAATGATCTAGAACTGTGGTTGCCAAATGGTGATCTGCGGAACCTACCATGGGGGTTGTGACAAAAACTCGAGGGTTTTTGTTTTTTTGTTTTTTTCCACTATGAAATGTTTAACAACCAGTGTGGAAGCAGACGTGGAAGCAATTGTTCAGAGTGTAAGAGGTGTGATTTCTCTCACAATATTTGGGTTGGTTGGCTGTCACACATTTCATATTCTTTTCATTCATCAGAATAAGCAGGAACTCTTAACTTGTTGGTGGTTATTGTCATTTTGAAAACCCAACAAGTTTTTACTGTGTATTGGTGTAGTGGAGTGTTTACTCATAACCTTTAGTAACCTTTACTCGTAACCTTTACTCGTAACCTTTAGTAACCTTTACTCACAACCTTTAGTAACCTTTACTCATAACCTTTAGTAACCTTTACTCATAACCTTTAGTAACCTTTACTCATAACCTTTAGTAACCTTTACTCGTAACCTTTAGTAACCTTTACTCACAACCTTTAGTAATCTTTACTCGTAACCTTTAGTTATCCACATTTTCTGACAAAAAAAAATTTTTTTTTTTTTTTGTGCATGTAAAGTACATAGCAACCATATGGAAATGAAGCTTTCCAAAATGTGGGGTAGTCCGTGGCCAGGATTTTGAAACAGCAGGGGGCTCTGGGTTTTGTTAACTGGGAACCACTGATCTAGAGTATAATGGGGTAATGGAATGAGTAGATGAGAACTTAGGAGGAAGAGAAGTGGACGCAGGTTCATGCAGAATAAGAGATAAGTACCACAGTGTCACGCAATCCCGCTTCTGAGACCCATCGAGAATACAGGCTCAAGCCATGTGATACTCTGAACCTCTTGTGGTCCTCTCTGGGATCTCATGTGGTCCTTTCAGGGACCACAGGACCTATCGAGGACCACAGGAGTAAATTCAGTAGGATCACGGAGCGGTCTTGGTGGTAGAGGCAAACGAAGAAGAAGAGATAAGTAGCCCCTCTTTTTTTCCTTTATGTATTATACACATAAGTTTGGACCTTTTCCCACTCCTTCATCCTGTATGTCCTCATAAGCCAAAATGTTACGTCTGTGTTTTGTTGATGAGTAAAGCTGTTCCTTGTTCCTACCTCTTTTTAACCTACTGCAGTGGCTTTGTGTATATTTATTTTTATATACTTGCATAGTAAAAATAGCAAGGACAGTTGTAGGATATTTGAACATCTCGGACTGAGTCCTGCTAGCCCAAGTGAAAGGATGACCAATAAACATAAATATTATACAAGTGTACGCTCCAACATCTGAAAGTTCTGAAGAAGATGTACAGCTATTTTATAATGACACAGAGACAACCCTGAAACACACAAAGTCACGTGAAGTAACTATAGTCATGGGAGATTTTAATGCCAAAGTTGGTAAGGGAAGTACCAGAGCATACACCATGGAAAGAAGCAGATTATACACAAATAACTATTCAGACTGAAGTGAAAGGTGTGCAGAATGGTGAGATGCAGAGCAGTCTTGTAAGATCAACAGCCACACTTAGTGTTCTAGATGACAAATATCCATGTAACACCTGGATACGTGTGTATACAGATGGATCTGCACATAATGCCATAAAGAATGGAGGGGCAGGAGCATATATTGAATATCCAAACAACACCACTGACAAGATTTCCATACCCACTGGTAAATACTGCAACAACTTTGATGCAGAAGTTAGGGCAATTATTGCTGCAGTTGAAAAACTATCAGACTCCAGAATTGATACATGTCCTGTAGTAATTCTCACAGATGCAAGATCAGTACTGGAAGCTCTTCAGTGCAACAAACTACCAGACCTTAAAGATGTCTTGTCAAAAATTGGCTTACAACATGGAGTCACTTTGCAATGGATTCCCTCCCACTGTGGGATACCAGGCAATGAGAAAGCTGACCATCTGGCCAAAGAGGGCACTGAAATGGAGCAACCAGACATACCAATCACCTATAATCAGAAGAAAAGCATGATAAAAACCTACAGGAGGCCACAAACACCACCACATGATGACTATCACATGCTAAAACAGAAAGGAACAAGTCACCATCTTCCGACTCCGAACAGGACACAGCCGACTCCGAAGTCATATGTATACAAAGTTTAAGGTTGGTACTACTAATCTATGTACATGTGCCCAGGTGCCCCAAACTGTGGAACATATCCTCCAGAACTGCATCAACTACGAGACACTGAGAAATAATTACTGGCCCAGTGAAACCACTAAAGAAGATAAGCTCTACGGTTCCATACATGAGTTACAAAAAACTGTGAAATTTATCCAAGAGACAGGACTGCAGATATAGACGGACAATGCGAACGAAGAAGAAGAAGAAGGTAAGGGAAGAACTTCAGACATCATTGGTGACTATGGACTGTCATTCACAGAGGTAGTTAATTAATTGAATGGTCAAGAATGCATAGCATGGTTGTAGGAAACACCTGGTTTAAACATCTCCAAAGACTGGCAACATGGTGCAGCCCAGACAAAAAGACTTAACCAGATAGACTATGTATTAATCAACAAACGATTCTGGAATGCATTACTGACAACAAAAACTATGCCAGGAGCTGACTGCATTAGTGATCATGACCCACACTGTGGAAAAGTTAGAATAAAGCTAAAGAAAGCATGCAGAAATGTGAGAAACATCAAACTGAATACAGAACTTCTTAAAAATGACCAAGAACTGCGAGAACAATACAAAGTTACTATTACAAATAGATACAATGCAATAGCAAAGATAAATAGTATAGATGAACAATGGGTAATGTTAAGAGATTCTATCCACCAAACTGTTAAGGAGATAATACCACCGAAAAAAGAAGCCCCTAAAAATAGATGACATACATCTTAGGACTGATGGACAAAAGCAGGAGTAAAAATAATCAAGAAAAATATAGCAAGATAAATAAAGAAATAAGACGCAAATGCAGAGAAGCAAAGGAAGTGTGGTTAAATGAACAATGCAGACAAATAGAGGACTCCCATAATAAAGACAGCAAAAACATGCACAAACGAATTAGTGAACTCACAGGCAGGAAAACAAAATATTCCACTGGATGCCTGAAATTAAAAGAAGGTAAAATATTAATGGGAAAAGAAGACATTGTGGACAGAGTACATCGGTGAGTTATATGGAGGAGAAAGACCAAATACTGAAAACTATGATGGTCCACCAATACTTTAAATCATAGATGCCATCAAACACATGAAGAAAGGAAAAGCCCGATAATATAACATTAGAAGAACTAGAGGAGATATGAGTAAAAATAATAACCAAGTTACTGAATGACATTTACAACAGTGGTTATATTCCCAGTGACCTGCTTAAATCCACGTTTATAGCACTATCAAAGAAACCAGGAATGTGATGACCATCGGACTATCAGTCTCTCATGTTATTTAACGAAGCTGCTTCTGAAAGTTATTATGAGAAGAACAAGGAAACAGATAAAATGGAAATACCAGCGGAACAGTTTTGATTTGTTGAAGGAAAGGGAACACACAATGCCATTTATGCTTTACGAACACTAACAGAAAGAGCTTTAGAAGTACAGAAAGATCTCTACTTATGCTTCATTGATTACACCAAGGTATTCGACCAGGTGAAACATAATGAAATTATTAAAATGCTTGAAGACATCAATATAGACTGCAAAGACCTGTGGATTGCAAAACATCTATACTGGCAGCAAGAAGCAGCAATTCGAGTTGAAAATAGAACTGGAAAATATCAGCCTATAAAAGCGAGAATAACGATCATCGCAGAACCATGCATAAAAATTGGAGAATTCAATATTACCAACCTTCGATATGCTGACGACACAGTACTGATAGCTGAGAACCAACAAGACCTGCAAAATCTCTTGGATAAAGTCGCTAAAGGAAGTGAACAGAAAAGCCTTACTTTAAACATAAAAAAGAAAGAGACTATGGTTATATCTAAGAAAAAGAATCCACCAACATGCAGTATAAAAATTAAACGGAACTATTCTAAAGCAGGTGCAGAAATCCAAATACTCTGAAGCAGTATTAGCGTCAGATGGGAAATGCAAAACAGAAATTAGGAATAGAATAGGCCAAGCAAAGACTGCATTTCAGAGAATGAGAAACATATTATCCAACACATCCTTATCAATGAATATTAGAAAACGAGTCCTAAAATGCTATATTGAACCTATCTTGTTATATGGAAGTGAATCATGGACAATAGGCAGGTCTGCACAAAAATCATTGGAAACAGCAGAAATGTGGTTTATTATAAGAATGTTGCGAATCCCCTGGACAGCGAAAATAACTAATGATGAATGTATGAGAAGAGCTGGAGAGACAAAAAAATCTTGTAAAAAAAATAAGAGAGAGAGAGAGAGACAATGTACTTTAATAGGATATGCAATGAGAAGAGGGGCATTGAAAATATTATAGCAACAGGAAAAATAGAGGGAAGAAGATAAAGAGGAAGACCAAGAGAAATGATACTGGACAGTCTGATGGGATGGTGTGAGAGGAGATCACCAACTGAGCTGATGGCCTGCATGAAGGATCGTGTACTCTGGAGAAGCATAATAGCCAACGCCAGTCGGCACGGCACATGATGATATAGTAAAAATAGGTTTTAAAAAAAGTATAAATTCCCGTTTCCGTGCCATTAAGGCGTATGTATTAAGGATGCGGTGTTAGCCCTGCATTTCCACAACCTTCAACACATGAAAGTGTGATGTGGTCAGTATCATGTCCGACCGCATTTACCTTCCCAGATTTCTCTGGTACCCATTTTTAGAGGCTTTTTTGGGGGAACATTTCTAGATTTTCATAGGGGTCCGAGTCACAGTAATCCTCATACTAGTGTTCATTCTCTCACCTCTAAAGTGCTTTGTCTTACTTTTCGAGATTAATCATATTACACTGTGCTCTATTACTTTAAGTCTCGTTTTCAGTTTGCTAGATTTATAGAATACCAGTAACGTTCGTTGTGTGTGTGTGTGTTTGTGTGGGCGTTACATTTAATACCAAGTTGTGGCGGAGTGTAACTGTTGAGGTGGGACTGAAAGCAAGTTATCAACTGGTCCAGGAATCCGAGATAAAGATTATGAGGCACTGAAAAAAAATGGAACAGCATAAGCAACCGAGGTTGAACAAAGGCTGATGAACAACAGGTAGAGACAATATTTACAACTCCAAGTCATGCATGCAGGAAACTACTGTAGAGAGCGGAACAACACAACTCTTTCAGATCATCAGAGGAAGTACCCCCTTTCAGACAAGTGTTTCGCCCCTATAATTCCCTATTAAACTCCTATTAGACATAATAAAAATGCAGATCTAACAAACAGCATGAAAAAACAGAGAGCGAGAGCGTGTACTATTACTGCGACAGTAAGTCTGGCGCATCATGAGGCTCAATCAAAAAGACAAGGTTAAAATACCAACAGATGAGAACTCTCAAACGCAGATTTCTGTCTTAAAACAGTGGGGTGAAGGGTGGAAAAATAAACTTCCTCTCAACGCAACATCTTGTGAATTCCGTCGTTCTCGCTAAATACACAAATCTTTGTGGTTTTCTACTAAGCTCAGATTTATGTGTGTGCTAACACCATTTTTTCACCAGTAAGTAGTTTCTGATCTCGCAATTTGTAGTCTGGGTAAATCTTACTTTTTATTCAGTGAAACACAGATTACTATGAATGTGCGATAGTAACAATGGTTTGCTGTACTTTTTATATCTTTTATCCTTCCCGTGCCGTTAAATGTGACACAGGGCTCGCAAGGTAGTTCACCAATTTTTCCTGTTTTCAGCGAGCTTTTCAACCTCATCAAGGGATTTTATGCATATTAATTTGGCCTCTCTTAACAATGTCCTCTTTAGAGTTTCACTTGGTCTGCCTTTTTGTCTTCAGCCAGTTGTGTTTCACTTGATAGCTTGTTTTGGGATTCTCTGATCGTTTCTTCTCATCACATGACCAACGTATGTCGATCTCCTTTTCCTGATCACCCATGAGACTGGTTGTTGTTCAGTCATCTGTCTTATCTCTCCATTGTTCTTGAATTCATTCCACTTGATGCCGAGTATTTTCCTTAGGCATTTGTTTTCAAAAGTCTAATTTCTTGTCTATTTCTTTAGTTGTTTTCCAGCTTTCACATGCATAAATGAGGGTGGATATTACATTTGAACTGAGTAGTCTTAACTTGGTTATAACTTTTGAATGCCATATGGTCTCGAGATTCTTGAAGATCGATGCTGCTTTTGCAATTCTAACTTCCTTTCTAGTGTCACCATCCTGGTCTATGTAGCTGCCAAGGTGTGCAAATTGATTGACTTCTTCAGTATTTGTCACCTCTACGTGTATTTTTCCATTTTGATTGATGGGAAGTTTCATTATTTTTGTTTTGTCTTAGTTAATTTCAGGTCATATTTTGCTAGCCAATGAAGACAGGCTATCTGTTTTTTCTTGTATGGAATTCACATTGTTACTAATAACATCAGCAAAATCAAGATCTTCTAGTTGCTGTACTAATGTTTAAAACTGCCATGCATTACTCTGATGAATTATTCTAATGACAAAATAATAAGAGCAGCAACAATATAATTATTTTGATAATGTGAAAACATGATGAAAGGAACAAGCTCTCATAGAGTTTAAACGCGACGGTCGGTCATTCATTTGCGTGTCCCTTGAGGAACTTTGCCTTCCTAATAGCACTCCTGTAGGCCTCTCGGTTGTAAGCAAGATGGCCTGCTGCTGATGCATCCATTTGCAGTTATCAACGATGTCTTGCAGCCATCTTTGTTTTCCTTTCTTTCTTTTTTTCATTATGTTCCCTTCCAAGACGTTCTTCTCTAGATTATTTTGACGTTTAAACTGCGATGGTAGACCTGTTAAATTCAGTATATTACCATTCAAAAACATGAAAACAAATGCTGTTAACATTATCAAAATATTTTTTTCCATATAAAAATGTCAGTAACATTTTGTTTCATGTATTTGAGATTTTTTTTTTCCCATTGGGACGCCAGTTGTGTGATCACATAGAGACACGGGGGAGAATAGAAAACTGCTTTAAAAAAATAAAGCTACCTTATCAGTGAACTGCCTGTCAAGGTTTGCAAACCTCATCTATCTGGAATATTTACTCGTAGTTTCAAGTTCACCAATCACTAACCAGTACAAAAAATCCCACCATACGAAGGGTTGGTGTCTGAGATTATTATTGCATATACCAGGTCACACTGACAGATCATTCACCATAATCATGTGCCGTCTTCAGAGCGAAAGTTGGCAGTAACGAATCTCTAGTTTCTTCGCTCCCATGCCTTGCTGGTGCACTTAGGCAGACTGTGTCCTGTCCACTGTCGTCTTCCCATCAGCTTCTCTGTACGCCTCTAGCTCCTTTTCCTTACGAATTTCCTTCTAGTATGGTCTTCAGTGTGCTGCTGTCTTTTGATATAGCCAGGGTATTTTGTTTTCTTGATCCTTATTTCTTTGAGTTCACATTGCAATTGAGTTGTTCAAATACTCGTACTTGTGCATTTGTTCTTTTCATTTCCTATGGTATTTACCCCAATTTTCTGTATGTCTACATTTCTGCTGCATTTATTCTTCTCTCTGACTTTCTACTCAGAGGCATGTTTCTACTGCATACAGTAGAAGATGTAGCATTTTACAAATTCCTGGACAGATTCCTGGATAATAGTACCATGTTCATGATGTTGAATGTATGTTTTGTCATTCCTGTTCTTTTTTTTTTTCCTTTATCACTATCTCACACCTCACATCCTTGGTCAAACCATTGCCATCTCCAGTTCATGCCGTGGCAGTGATGTAGGGATCTAGACTAGAATTAGGATCATGCTCAGGGTTAGATTGACACACACACCTTTTATTTCATGGATGAATTAGGATGTCTCTTCCTGAAACAACAAAATTAACAAGAGAAATGGATCAAAGTGAAGTCACTGGGTATTGCTTAGGGTTGATTTATTTTGGAATTATAAACGTCAGCCGCGCCGAGCTGCACAACGCGGGCTGCTGCTGTTGCGCAGGCCGACCGTTCTTTTGGCGAAAAAGCGCTCTCGAGTTCCGTGCGTGGGGAGACAGGCTTTCGCTCCCTTCCCGGACGGCGAGAGTTAAGGTGTTTCGATGCAGAAGCAAGTGGTTTGTCCGTCGAGCGAAGCATGTAAACGGCTAGCCAGCCAGGTTCGTGCTAACTATGTAGTACGGTTTTGACGACCGATGGTCTCGAAATTGGTCCATCTCTCGCAAAGAGTATCGGATCTGCAGTCTGCTGGCGAGATTCTTCAACTGCCGTGGGTAGAGTGGTGCTCCTCCCGGCCAATGAAGAAAGGTGCAAATGGGTTGCCACACAACAGTCAAATCACAGCACCTCTGGTCTGGAGGTCGGCCACGTCCTAAGTGTACTCATATCGGGTGAAATGCTTGAACTGGCTTAACCTAGAGGTTAAGACACTGCTGGGGAGACTCTTCGGATGCCGCGCGTGGAGTGAAGCTCCTCTCGGCCAAGGAAGAAAATGCAGAAAAGCAATCAGGGTTGCTGTGTGGCGTCGATGTGAAAAGGTGAAGGAAAAGGATAAAGTGAAGTTTAATCGATATGTCCAGTAGTATCGCTGCGAGAGCTACACATGCCACGGCACCTCTGCTCTAGAGGCCGGCCACGTCCGAAATACACCTACACTGGTGAAATATGCCTAAACCGGCATACACCTGGGGTGAAACTTGAAGGCTAAGCATGCCACGGCACCTCTTCTCTAGAGGTCGGTCACGTCCCAAACACGCCCATACTGGGATAATATGCCTAAACCGGCTCAGCCCAGGGGTAGAAGTCATTAGTGGCGAGGATTCATCCTCCTGGACAAAAGCTCCATCCTGGTCACAACTAGGAAGGGTAGCGGCCACGACTGCAAAATGCTGAAGTCGGAGACACTGGACCAGGGAAGTCTAGATAGGCAACCACCTCTCACCCGGCGGGGATGTATGCATATCCTAATTGCGCTGAGGTTTTCCAGTGAGAAAGTCCAACACTGGACTGGATGGACAACCACCTCTCACCTGGCGATGATACACGGGTATCTCAAAACACGTCGAGCTTTTCCGGTGAGAAGGTCCAACTCTGGCCTAGGTGGGCTAACACCTCTCACCCAGCGGGGATATGCTGATATCCAAAACACGTCGAGGTCTTCCGGTGAGAAAGTCCAACTCTAGACTAAACTGGTGCAACGAAAACCACGGTGTCACGCAATCCCGCTTCCGAGACCCACCAAGAATACAGGCTAAAGCCCTGCGATACTCTGAACCCCATGTGGTCCTCTCGGGGATCTCGAGACTTAACGTGGACCACAGGCGTAAGTTCAGTAGGAATGCGGGGCAGTCTTGGTGGTAGAAGTGAACGAAGAAGAAGAAGAAGAGGAATTATAAACCTCATCTTTACCATTGAATACACTTTCACACAGATAGCAGTACCATCCTCACATACATGAATCACAAATGGTAGTACCATCTTCACATTACAGAACACAAGTAGCAGTACCATCCTCACATTACTGAAATACATATAGCAGTAACTTCTACACCTCATGCTTACACAAGCAGCAGTAGCCTCACACTTATCTCTTAGAACTAGCAGTATGTTCCTCACTTTATGCTCTTATAAATAGGATCTTCCTCACATTAGCCAGGTGAATCACATTGTTCAGTACTATAGAATGACCAGTCTCTTTTCTGTGTATAAATCAGTGCTTTGCATAATTTTTGTAATTTATTTCTCCAGTTGTTTCCAGATGTCATGAGAGTGCACATTAAAAAAACACTGTGCAGACTGCTGATAATATTGTTAGCATTACTGCTCACATTTACTGTGCGCTTGCTTGATAATGTATACACACAGTCCAGCTGGACTGCAAATGACCTTCAAGTAATGGAAGTTGAAGGAGAGCACAGTGATGTGAAAAAAAAAAATTTCTTTCTTTCTTTTCTCCCAACAAATGAGGATGCAGATGACTTTCACAAAATGCCAATCATCAATGATCACAAATACAAGTTTATCAACAGTCCTGTGAACATATGCACAAATAAATCAGTTGATGTCTTAGTTGCCATACATTCACTTATTATAAACTTTGATCATAGAAGACTAGCTAGGCATTCTAGACGCACTCCACCTCCTGTTGGTATCATTTACCTATTTTTCTTGGGAAAGTCTTTTCAATTAACCAGTCTCCAACAGCGTGTGGATAGAGAAGCTAGACAATATGGCGATATCGTCCAAGAAGATTTTGAAGACTCACCACAAAATCTCAGCCTCAAATCAGTTTCTATTCTGAAATGGATCCAAGACTACTGCCCCCATGTTGGATATGTTCTGAAAAAGATGGATGATGTTAGGCTGAATCTGTTAGGTATTTTACGTACACTTCATACTAAGGAAGAGTACTACAGTCATTTTGTAATTGGTAATGTGAAGTACATAACAGAGGGACCAGTTAAAAGGGAATTAAACAAGTATTATAAGTCCATGCCAGAACACAAGAGAATTCCATTTCCTATGTATATTCAAGGGCCAGCTTATGGATTTCCAGGAAGAACAGCTGAAATTTTGTATGAAACATCGTTGAGAACCAAATTGTTTCAGTTGGAAGATGTATACATAACTGGCATGTGTGCCTATACAGCTAACATACCAGTTTTCTTTGACAATAACTTTATCTATAAATATGATTTGCTTGATATTAGAAGTAAAGAAAACATGTAAATGCTGCATGTAAAAAATGGTGTCAATTTATTTATGTGCAAACATCATTCTATGATCAATAAGCATTCAGCTGCAGAGCTTGATATTTGAGGAAGTCTTACTGTTTGTTCAGCTAAAAATTTTGTGTAACAATAGATGGGTATATTAATGTTACAGTGGACGATTTTTTTTTTTACTGATTGCAGAATGTTATAAAAAACTGGAGTATTTTGCTACAGTATGCATGCACACACCTAATGTTGCATTTATCGGTTCTCATTAAAGATGCAAAACTTATACAGAATTGAATGCTAAGAAGGGAGAGCATAATACACATGAGTAAACTGAATGTTTACATTATTTGTGCTGTTATTTATGCATTTTTAGGTTGGGTAGAAAATTACAGGAACGTCTTATAAACTGAATAACTATATTATTTGTGCTGTTATTTATGCATTTTTAGGTTGGGTAGAAAATTACAGGAGCATCTTATAAACTGAATAACTATATTATTTGTGGTGTTATTTATAAGTATTTAGTTTGGATAGAAAATGATTCTTCATGCATGCAAGGTCCCTGAGAGGAATTTTGTAAGGAGGTGAAAACCTATTTTCAGGACCTACCCTACTCTATCTTGCCCCTGGAATCCTTGTACCCCTCTTTAATTGGCCCACCAAGCTATTCATCATCATCTAGCCACCTTACCCTTCCAGATTCCACATGGCTCCTCTAGGCTGTAGTAATGCACTAGTTGTACCCCTTCCCCCATCTCACTGGACTTGCATACATGTCCATAGGAACCCAATGATGGCAGCAAAGATAAAAGTGAACAAGGATGATATTAGTTGGATAATGCACTACACTTTCATGTTCTTGTTACACAAGCTTTAGTAAGTCACCACCGAATACCTAAGAAGCAGTATTACACACCGGTCAGCTAAATGAGACTACGGATGAAGAGTTGCGAAAGTGATGCTCCTGCTGAATGTACAGTCAGATCAGTGATAATAACAGTATAGTAAAATTTCAGATGGTCCACAAAAAATGAAGATGGTGCAGTTTAACAGAACATCAGACAAAAGTAAAAGAAAATGTGCAACAAAAATATAACAGAAACATAAACAGCCAGTGTTTTTGACAAGAAACTTTCTTTGAGGAAAACAAAAAAAAATTACAGTTTACTCATAAAGAAAGAAAATTCATTGCCATACAGTCCTGTTTCATCATACAGATTAGACCATTTACATATCCATTTTACTGATTTTTTTTCTTTGTAAAACTGGAAAAGCACTTTTGTTCATCATTTCTTTACTGATGTGTGCTTTTGTCCACTGTTTCTTCACTGCACCGAGTCATCATTTCACTCATTTCTCACCACAGACAAAGCAGCTACAAAAAATGCTAAGGATATATGGGAAAAAAAATAATTTTAAAAAATGTGACAGTAAATGTGAAGAAAGTAATACAAGAGGCTGCTGAAAAGTTATCGGCCCTGCCCACCTTCAAAATCTGAGCATAATTTTGCCACTGTAGCTGGAAAGAGCGTTATGTAGAGTGCTAATTTGTAGGATATAAGTGCTAATTCTTTACTTTTTTTTTTAAGATCAGTGACAGAACTATGTCAACAAAAGGTATGGAATTTTTCAAATGTGGGACTCTGGGTCGTCATGAAGTTCTTGATCCTTCAGAAGAAAAATCCAAAGGAAATCCATGAGTGTGTGCTGCAGACATTGACTTAAAGTACCCATCACATTCAATGTAAAGAAGTGATGTGTTAATTTTCAATGTGAAGATTTTGAGACCGAACATGCAGCAATATCTGGACGGCCTCTAGCAGTGTCAGCTCTAGAAAATGTTGACCATTTTCAAGACCTGATCTTGACAGATCAACAAATTTCAGTTAAAACAATTGCTGAGACACTATAGATCTCTTGAGAATGCCTTAGGTTTGTTTATAATTCATGAGCACTTATGTAAGCAGAAGCTGTTGATCATATGGGTGCCTAAATATTTAAATGCCACGGGAAAACAGAATTAAGTGTACGCCTCCAAACTGATTTTGTAGCATTGTGAATGATCTAGTAACTTTTTGGGATGACACATCAGCGTTGATGAAACATGGTTACACCACCATGATCCTGAGACCAAACAATGGTCCTGGTTACACCACCATGATCCTGAGACCAAACAACTGTCCTGGTTACACCACCATGATCCTGAGACCAAAAAACGGTCCTGGTTACACCACCATGATCCTGAGACCAAACAAATGTCCTGGTTACACCACCATGATTCTGAGACCAAACAACTGTCCTAGTTACACCACCATGATCCTGAGACCAAAAAACGGTCCTGGTTACACCACCATGATCCTGAGACCAAACAAATGTCCTGGTTACACCACCATGATCCTGAGACCAAACAACGGTCCTGGTTACACCACCATGATCCTGAGACCAAACAAATGTCCTGGTTACACCACCATGATCCTGAGACCAAACAACGGTCCTGGTTACACCACCATGATCCTGAGACCAAACAAATGTCCTGGTTACACCACCATGATCCTGAGAAAAAACAAATGCCCTGGTTACACCACCATGATCCTGAGACCAAACAACTGTCCTGGTTACACCACCATGATCCTGAGACCAAACAAATGTCCTGGTTACACCACCATGATCCTGAGACCAAACAATGGTCCTGGTTACACCACCATGATCCTGAGACCAAACAAATGCCCTGGTTACACCACCATGATCCTGAGACCAAACAACTGTCCTGGTTACACCACCATGATCCTGAGACCAAACAACTGTCCTGGTTACACCATCATGATCCTGAGACCAAACAACTGTCCTGGTTACACCATCATGATCCTGAGACCAAACAACTGTCCTGGATACACCATCATGATCCTGAGACCAAACAACTGTCCTGGTTACACCATCATGATCCTGAGACCAAACAACGGTCCTGGTTACACCATCATGATCCTGAGACCAAACAACTGTCCTGGTTACACCATCATGATCCTGAGACCAAACAACTGTCCTGGTTACACCATCATGATCCTGAGACCAAACAACAGTCCTTGCAGTGGTGACACTCAGCTGTAGAAATTCAAGACCAAAACGTCACCAGGAAAGGTCATGGTCATTATTTTTTGAGATAAGGAAAGTATTTTGATGATCATTCAAAGGGCCAAACATTTAATGCAGAATACAACTGTAACTTGCTGTGCCAAATGAAGGATGACTTGAAAGAAAAACAGCAATGGAAGCTACGGAAAGATGTTCTCTTTTTGCAGGAAGATGTCCTTGCTCACAAGATATAAGATGTTTTGAAGAATATGAGATTTGAGTGCACCCTTCTCACTAGATCTTGCTCCAACTACTTCTTGTTTCTCAGCCTTGAAGTGTTTGAAAAAAAGAGGAAATTTTCAAATTAAACAGAGGTGATAGCAGCAACTTCAGTGATCAGATGTCAAATTTAATTTTAGGAAGAGGTAAGAAACTTGAGACACAATGTACAAAATGTATTGAACTTTGAGGTTTTGCGAAATAACTTGCAAGTTCTCTGTGTTATAGCTTTCTTGGTCAGGCCGTTAACTTCTCAGTATAATTCCCTCCCAACCCCTGCCTCCCACCAAATAAACTTGGGCAGTAAAAAAAAACTAACAGTGAAACATAGGGGAGTGTAATTACAGACATTTTGGATTTGCTGTAACTCTTGTATATGTTAAAGAAGTGTTGTCTTTTTGTTCTTTTTTTTTATATAACACTTGTCATTTCAGTTAAAAGAAGAAAACATGGTATTTATAGTCGAAAAGTAATAACATTTTTTGGAATGCTTTTCATGCTGGTGAGGACAAGCTCAAAGACAAGATTGAAGAAAATCTTCAGATGCCATGTGAGTGTAATATTACCATCTACAACCTTTGCAGTCTGTGAATAGTTTCAAAGCTTGTTTTTAAAAAATATGATGATTTCACATGCTTTTCATTGAGAAAGTTTATAATGATCATTTTATAAGTTATTCACAGTTTGAAACCACTGAGACTATGAGCTGTCATCACAGATTTTGACATTTCTATATTCTGTAATGGTGTTACTTACAACTTGCAAGTTATGTGAATGAAAGTTGTATTATATGAAAATCTGATGGTATTTTTGTGGGTTTTTTTAAAGCATAATTAAGTGTCAAACAGCATGAGAGTTTCACGTTAAACTGTTACTGTTTGAGAATAAGTTGTAGTATTCAAATGTTTGAGAATAAGTTGTAGTATTCAAATGTTTGAGAATAAGTTGTAGTGTTCAGATGTTTGAGAATAAGTTGTAGTGTTCAGATGTTTGAGAATAAGTTGTAGTATTCAGATGTTTGAGAATAAGTTGTAGTGTTCAGATGTTTGAGAATAAGTTGTAGTATTCAAATGTGTGAGAATAAGTTGTAGTATTCAAATGTTTGAGAATAAGTTGTAGTATTAAAATGTTTGAGAATAAGTTGTAGTGTTCAGATGTTTGAGAATAAGTTGTAGTGTTAAGATGTTTGAGAATAAGTTGTAGTATTCAGATGTTTGAGAATAAGTTGTAGTGTTCAGATGTTTGAGAATAAGTTGTAGTATTCAGATGTTTGAGAATAAGTTGTAGTATTCAAATGTGTGAGAATAAGTTGTAGTGTTCAGATGTTTGAGAATAAGTTGTAGTATTTAGATGTTTGAGAATAAGTTGTAGTATTTAGATGTTTGAGAATAAGTTGTAGTATTCAAATGTTTGAGAATAAGTTGTAGTATTCAAATGTTTGAGAATAAGGTGTAGTATTCAGAAACATTCAAAATCATTTATGGTTTCTAAAAGTGGAAATGTTTGAAAGTTTTACCTGAAAATGAAAACTGATTTCAACTTCACTTCCACAATTTTAATACATTTTCTGAGGATGAAAGCCAGCAAAGTACATTAAAAGGATTTTGCAGTGCTCCAAGCACTTGCCCTGTATTTTTACAGCACATACACCATGCTGTCACCTGACAGACTTCCACAGCATGTCATGACTGTCAAGAGTGTGCTTTGCAGAGTACAGGCCAACATGCTGGTGCACTCTTAAGCTGCAGACCACACATAGGTCTACTGTTCCAGGGATGCATGGTAATGATGAGTGGGCTGACCCACTGGCTGGGTGGCCTGAAACTGGATATGGGGTATCTCGAAGGCTATTATGAACAAAGGATGAGATGAAATGGGAGAATAACTCCTACATCCACAAAGTGAAGGAAAGAGGGGGGGGGGTGTATAAGCCTATCTGTGGATGAGAAATAATGATGCATTTTGTGCTCCTCTTTCTTACAAGTAGGATACCAAAAAAAAAGGAAAGCATTTGATTTTGCATGTTTTTGTCTGTTGTGTTGTTTTTGTATGTTCCTTGAATAAACCATTCACCAAAATATTGGGTTGTTCTATGTTCTTCATTTATACTTACTCATCTTACTTTCCGCCATTCTTGTTTCTGCCCACTTTGCTAACTATTTATTTTTTGTGTGTGTAAAACTGAACAAAACACTTTGATCTACTTATCTGTGGATGAATGCAACAAACCTACAGTCACTTCATGGCTTTACATTGGTTACTGGAGCAGATGGTTGAGCAGTTATGTGAATGTCCTAACTGGAGTGAGATCAATCAAAGCCAAGAAACTTCTGACAAGAAATAATCTTACTTCTTAGTAGTTTGGAAGAAAGTTTTCTTGTGACACATAGCACCACATTAAATGCTTTTTTGTTTTCACATCATAACAGCACATGATGATGATAATAACATATAATTCTGACTCTGAAAGATGCCAACACACACAGTAGGAATATTCTTGAACACTAAACCCATTTTTAAATAATTTTATTTTTAATGACAAAACAACTTTTTCATTTGTACTCTACATGTTCTAACATTCTCTCTGACTGCTAAAAATGTACTTTAAAAAGTGGGAATATTGCACGCTAAGATTGTTTTTGTGAACTTTCAGAAAGCTACAAAATTAAGCAGAAAGTTCTGTTATGGCTATGACTTTCTGCTTTGTAGCAACAGTGAAGGTCATTTCAGACACAAGCAGCATTCCCGGCAAGGTCACATTATTTTATTAAAACACTTTCCTCGCTTTAACACGTCATATTGCAGCTTAAGTTTTCTGCCCAACTTTCAGTGACACAGCTGGCTTTACATATTTTGCCAAGCTTACATTTAAAATAACCAATCAATTTAATAATGGAGCAGCCAACATATCAAAGAACTTCAAAATGGATGAAGAAATGGAAACTGGGACAAAACAAGAAACATAATCTTTTTCATTTCCTGTCCGTTTATAATTTTTTTCTTGTATATTTCTTCTCTTTGGAACAAAAATGATGTGATATTTCACTCTTCTCTTCTAAAATCTTTCTATCCTCTACACTAATGTCATCCATTAGATTTATTCTTCCCCCCCCCCCCATATAAATTATTTGTTCATTATTTTACCTAAGGTCTACTTGCTCATGTAAAATTTAACTCAAATGGAGAGATATGGCAAAAGCAACATACAAAGAACTAGAAAATAAAGTAAAAAGTTCAGCTAGAAGAGATAGAATACATAGACAATATGGTGAAAGAAGCAGAGAAAGCAGCAAAAACAGGAGACAGCAAAACTCTAAGATATAAAAGAGGCTAATTGGTACTAATAAATCCAAAGAAAGACCAATCTTTAACAAAACTGGAACCATATTAACATCAAGTAAAGACCAAAAGCAAAGATGGGCTGAATACTTCCAAGAAATACTTAATCAACCACACCCACAAGAATTGATAAACTTTGAAACCAACTTACCAATCCCACAACTTCTAGATGAAATTACACTGAACAAAAGTGAAACAGCAGTGAATCTAATGGCTAACAACAAAACTGCAGGTAAAGATGAAATAACTACCAAAATTTTAAAAGCTATTAACAGTGACAATATAAGCCAACTACAGAAAATGTTTAATAAAGTTTGGAAAGAAGAAAAGGTCCTTTCTAAATGGAAAAAAATGAATCATTGTTAACATACCAACAAAAAAAAGGGAAACCTTACTATCAGCTGTGTCAAAAGTTTTTTGCAAAGTTATTCTGAATACAACTAGAGATATACGGGGTGCTGCAATGAGAGAAGAACAGGCAGGATTTTGAAATAAGAGAAACTGTCTTGATCAGATCTTTACTCTAAGAATAACACTTGAAGAACATATTGAAAAGCAAAAACCATTAACCCTGAACTTCACAGACTTTAAAAAAGACATTTGATAGCATATACAGATATTCAGTGTGGAGAATTTTAAGACTATATGGAATATCATCTAAAACTGTCAACATTTAAGGGTCTCCACAATGGATAAGTTTGCACGGTCAATACAGAAGAAAGAATGAGTGAATGGTTGCAAACTGAAACAGGCGTGAAACAAGGATGTATACTATCTTACTTTTTTGGAATTGCCATAAATTTCATAATGAAAAAATGTTGCACAGGTAAAATGGGCATTGACTGGTACATAGGACTCAACTAGAAGATCTTGATTTTTGCAGATGACAACTCTTATCAGTGAATTCAACAGATACCTTATCTTCACTGGCTAGAAAAACAGGACTTGAAATTAACAAGAAAAAAACAAAAATAATGAAACTTCCCATTAATCAAGAAGTAAAAATATAGATAGAAAGAACAGCTGTTGAAGAAGTACGCCAGTTTGCATACCTTGGCAACTACATAGACCAGGATGGTGACTGGAAAGGGAATTAGAATTGCAAAAGCAGCCTTGACCTTCACAAATCTTGAAAACATATTACACTCAAAAGTTATAAGCACAAAAACCAAGCTAAGATTCAATTCAAATGTGATATCCACCCTCATTTATGCATGCGAAAGCTGGAAATCAACTAAAGAGATAGACAAGAAATTAGATTCATTTTAAAACAAATGCCTAAGAAAAATACTTGGTATAAAGTGGAATGAATTCAAGAACAATGCAGAGATAAGACAGATGAGCAAACAAAAACCTGTCTCATGGGTGATTAGAAAAAAAAAAGAAATGGACATATATCAATCATTTGATGAGAAGAAACAGTCAGAGATTCCTAAAACAAGCTATCAAGTGGAACACAACAGGCTGAAGAAAAGGAGGTCGACCACATGAAAATCTAAAGAGGACACTGTTAAGAGAGGGCAAAGTAGCAGGCATAAAATCTCTTGATGAGGCTGAAAAGCTCACTGAAAACAGGAAAACTCTATGAACTACCATGCGAGCCCTATGTGATGTTTAACAGCATGGGAAGGATGTAAGATTCTTCTGTTTCTGCCAATATCTTATTCATATATTGTTTATCAAAATGCACTGCACAAAGTGTGATGAAAGTTAAAGACGCATACTCAAACTAAAACATGTAAAGTCCTCAGCTACAACATATGTAAATGAAAAAAATTGTAATAAGTTTCTGAAATACTAGATCAACTGGCTTGATTCAAAGTGTACAGTATATAAGCAATGAATAAAATACAAATACATGAGAAGATCTAAAAATCTAAATTTGTGTTCCAGTGAGAAAAACTACAAACAAGACTCAACGCAGCTTCTAGAACATTTTATCATGTTCTTAAGAACAACTTCAAAATACAGTGGACCTTCGAAAGTCAAACTGTTTGAAACTCGAATATATCTTGAAACTCAAACAAGAAATTGGAAGAAAATCTGGTTCGACATTCAAACAAAAACTCGAAAGTCGAACAAAACAAACACAGCCACTCGAATAAAAACAAAGAATCACATGGTCAGTTCTCACGTGAATTTGGTTCAGTGACTATCTACCAAATTCAGTGTAAATTTTCCAAATATATTTTTATTGTGATTTCTTTGGATTTTTAAAATGTTATCTTTAAAATTACCCATTCATAATGACACCAAGGAATGTTACCAATGCTGAAAAGCCTAAGAAGAAGAACATAATGACCACAGAAGAACTGAAAAAAGGAACTTGTCACTAAATGGGAAAGTGGTACATGGGTATCGGACCTGGGTGTTTAATAAGTGATGGCTAAGTTGACAATAGCGACCATGCTAAAGAAGAAAGTCATTAAAGCGGCTAGCATGGCAAAAGAGGTAAAATCCCTTACCGGTTAAAGATCCCCTGCAGTGGAAGAAGTAGAAATACTTTTGATGGTTTGGATAAATGTAAGGTGTCATACTGTCATTAATAACAATTTCAGTGTTAATGTATGACTTAATGTGTATTAGCTTTATTATTCATTCATTCATTCATTCATTCCTTTGCATGTCCCTTGCGGAACTTTGCCTCCCAAACAGCACTCCTGTAGGCCTCTCGGTTGTGAGCAAGATGGCCTGCTGCTGCTGCATCCATTTCCAGATCATCAACGATGTCTTGCAGCCATCTTCGTTTCGGTCTTCCTCTTTTTCTTTTTCCCATTATGTATCCTTCCAATACGGTCTTCTCTAAATTATCATGACGTTTAATGTGGCCAAAATATTTAAGTTTATTATACAGGTTTAAATAACCAGCATTTGTGCTTAAAATGTTTTATAATGGGTAAGTTTTAGGGGTCTGGAAATGATTCACTCAATTTACATTATTTCCTATGAGGAATTTAAACTCAAAACTGAACAATTTGAAGGTCAAATGGCCTCCCAGAATGGATTGTGTTTGACTTCTAAGGGTCCACTGTAATATGTGTACAAATCAAGGTAATAACAGTTTAACAAGTACATGCATTGAGTGAAGTGAGCATAATATAACTTGAAACATTAGACACTATATTAAGTACAGACATTAGCTTGCTGAATTTGCTTTTCAGTAAATAATAAACACCCAGCCATTGTTTGTGACATCAGGTAAGGAGGTCATGGATGAATTTAGTACCTGTACTCACTGACTTCCATATTGCTATTATGTTTCTTGGTATGTTTACAGAAAGTAGTTTCTTGGATCATAATGGAGATACAATGAGGGAAATTAAAAGGAGGACATCTATTGCTCTTCAGAAAGTAAAACAACTAAAGAAGTTGTGGAGAGGAACAGACAGAACTATGAAAATAAGATTTTTAAGGGCATGTATATTTCCCATCGCAGTATATGCCTGTGAGACCTGGACAGTTAACAAAACCGCTGAGAAGCACATAAATGCCTTTGAATGTAAATGCTACAGAAGTGTTCTTCAAATATCATGGACACAAAAAAGAACAAATATAACATACTACAAGAACTTAATATTGAAGAAGGCTGGCTAGTAAAGAGGATTAAACAAAGAAAACTTAAATATTTTGTTCCTCCCATGATCATGCCCTCTGTTAGACATACTTCAATTAATATTTCTCCATTCTGATTTATTGTATCAATTCCTTCTTTCCCCATTACTTTTTCAACGTCAGTGTTATCTTTTCCTATTTTGGCGTTGAAGTCTCCCATGACAATTAAGATGTCGCGTTTAGGTACTTTGTTGATGAGTCGTTGTAGTTGGTAATAGAAATTGTCTTTTACTTCATCATCTGCATCGTTCATGGGTGCACAGCATTGTATGATTGTCACTCTTCCGTGCCCTGCTCTTATCATACGACTGTTCACTGGTTCCCACTCTGAAAGGCTATTTGCTGCCGCAGATGAAATAATTATACCCACTCTTTCCTGGTATTTCCCATCGTCTCTGCTGGAATATATTATTAACATACGGTTTTCCGCCGTTCTTTTCCCTGCTTCTGGCCATCTCATTTCACTGATGCCCAACACATCCAGGTGATATCTATCCATTTCTCTTATTACCTGAGCAGTTTTTGTTGCTGCAGCCATTGTTCTTACATTCCAAAATCCGATTTTTGTTATGCAGTTTGGGGCCGATGAATTTTCAATCGTTGTCAACGGCATGCAGAGTTGGTGTCCTTGATGTTCGGTTACAACTGTTGCGACATTCCATTATGGCAGGGTTTTTCCCCACCTAGAGTTGCCTCTAAATAGTTCTCCATCTAGAATTACCTCTAGATGGGTCTCAGGATGAGGTTGTTGGCCTCACGCCCAACTCCCGTTCTATAATAATCTTATCTTATATCTTATATCCTTCCCGTGCCGTTAAACGTCACATAGGGCTTGCAAAGTAGTTCGCCAATTTTTCATAATAATCTACAATACAGGAATTATAAACATGATTAAACCTGGCAAAGAGTTGAAGATTGTCAACTGATATGTAAGAATTTAGATAATAAATATAAATTACAGTACTAAATCCCTGGCTACATAATTTTAACTTACTAATATGTATCTCAAGTGCCTTTGAATGTAAATGCTTTAGAAGAGTCCTTCAAATATCATGGACACAAAAAAGAACAAATATATCCACGCTACAAGAATTTAATACTGAAGACGGCTGATTAGTAAACAGAGAAAAATTAAGTATTTTGGACATATTATAAACATCATGAGAATTTAGAGATGACAGTCTTGGAAGGGTACATAACAGGGAATAGAAAGAGAGGAAGACCAAGGTGAAAATGGCAACAAGATGATGATTTGCGATTGGAGACATCAGCTGCAGGGCATTTTGCATACAACTGAGATACCTTCAAAAGAGCTGTGAGGGAGGTAAAGTTCCTCAAGGGACATGCAAATGAATGAATATGGATCTCGCATAAATGAAAATCACTGCCGTATAGCTATTTTTCATAGCTATATATTCATTCACTAAGAAAATGTTTTTCTAGCACCATTTGCAATGTCTGACTTTCATTCATGTAATGTATGAATTACTAAAAACCTAGTGGAATGAGCATACAGCCACTTCTTACATTCATTGCAACCAATGAAATGTTGCCTAACAAAAAATGTTTGGAATTAATAAGAAAATTTCAATTTCCAAATAAAACACATATTTCTTTTGTTCGTATTCATTCTCAGAGTCTCAAGAATACACACTCAACTTCTGATGCGTTCTGTCAAACATCCTGTACTTCTGACAGCTGGAAACTCCGGTCCCCGGCTGATTTTTTTGTACGTTTTCCTAGAAATGTGGCCACAGGATCGTGAGTTCTTGAATACTCTGTGAGCAGCCTCTCCAGGTCCTTCTCTCTGCAGTGTGACAGGAGTTGGGAAAAGGGCACAATTAAAAGAAAATACTAAAATATGTTCCACAGCTTTTTATTCTGTATTACATTTAAAAGTAGATTACTTGTAAATTACTATATCTTCTCCGTGCAAGCATGAGTGCCGATTAGAAATAAAATTCTGTTCATAGCCAGACTACATACTATGGGCTGATTAATATCACAGAAGAATGTGGAGATAACTATGCTCAAAGCCAGTGCTACAGTGAGGAACGAGACAATTTTATGACCAGTGCTAAACTCTATCATTATTTGGAAACTCATTGCAATCAGAATTTTAAACAGCTTTATTTTGATTTAAAATGTTCTTTAAAAAAAAAAAAAGGGCTGCTTTCAGTACAGAAATTGTGTTCAGTTCTGACTTACTTTAGTCTACCAGCTTACCATGTTGCTTAATTACGCATCAATAATGAACATTCAACAATTTGTCATTATTTGTTATTATTAAAATCATACATTAAAATAGCATATTTGTAAAATCTCAACTCAATCAATTTCTCCTAGTACAGTCAATTTCTTTTTATAAAATTCTTCAACTGTTTCATTTTGTGAACCACACGAGCTAACAAATGCAAACCACTTACTCTTTGCACTACACAAACTAACAAATACAATCCATTCACACTTTACACCACAAATACAATCCACTCACACTTTACACCACACAAACTAACAAATACAATCCACTCACACTTTACACCACACAAACTAACAAACACAATCTACTCACACTTTACACTACACAAACTATCAAACACAATATATTCACACTTTACACTACACAAACTAACAAACACAATCTACTCACACTTTACACTACGCAAAGTAACAAATACAATCCACTCACGTTGCACTGTAATATAAGTACTGCTCAAATTCGCTGTCACTGAACTGCATGTTACCCCGTACCAGTGAAGTTGACTCAGCTGCACACCTTCGAACATCAGTTTCCTGCAGACACAATATTTATAGAACATTTGAGCGACATGAATACACATACCCTATAAAAATTTGTGATAAAAACGACAGCAATTATGTGCAGTTCTACAGTCATTAAATGTATTTCATTCAGCATCTTCCTCTCCTCTGTCTTTTCTACTGTTGTTTTTTTCTTTGAAATTTTAAATATTCTCATAAAATTTGATTTTTATAAAGTATTAAAATGCTGCATAAATGAGTTATGTTAAAAACTGGGTGTTTTTCTGTAAAATATGTATACGCTATAAGCTTAAAATAACATCTAGAATTATCTCTCTCACTCTTACAGCTCTCATACAGACATATAAATTGTAACATTCCTGATGAGAAAACATACACACACACAAAAAACAGACACTAAAATATCACATCCTGCCAGCCAGTGATTTGTTGCGAGACCTATTTATAACCCTGTTTTATAACCTTCATTTTTTTTTTATCATTTCATGAAAAGAATTATTCTCATTATCACAAATAAAACCCTGCATAACAAAAAAATCTTCTGTTCTTCTTTTTGCTGAACTTATCAACTCATAATGAGAGAACTGTTCCATTGTCCAATGTGAGGAAATAGCAAGAGTTGTAGTCATTTTTCTGTCCAGCAGTTTTCATCAATTCTTTTAATTTTATGAATATTTGTCAACACTGACTTTTACTGCATAGGAGATAATATGTAGCTTCCTAGAATACTAGGCCAGAATGTCAAACTTTGGTTCCATTAGGATGTTATGTGTGACCCCAGTTTCCCTATGAAGTGACATCTATGACATCTCTAGAAAGTGAAATCTATCTTCAGCTGCCTTAAGTTTTCTTCTTTTAACTTATGCACAGCAAGCATTAAAAGTTCATAATATTTATCTCAATAAAGCAGAACCGAGTGCACATAACACAACTTCCCACAGAAAGTTGTACAATGAGAAAAGAGACCCTACATTCAATGGCTTATTTGACAGCATTTGTACCACGGCTATATTTTTCTGGAGTTCCACAATTTTTGTTTAAATCTCCACTGCCAAGTATATAGCATGAAAATACATATATACTTAAATGCAAAGCTTGCATGAGAGACCATTTCATCTCAGAGACAATTCATCAACTTTTTAGGTGTGACAGCAAAGAAAATATTAAAAATTTCTGGAGAAACTTTTAGAAAATTAAAAGAATTATTTTTTTTTTTTTTTTTAAGAGGATGTTGCAACAAACTTGTTTAAAATATCTGAAAACAAGAGTTGTATGCCTCAGACTAGTTCTCAGAAACATAAACTCTACCAGTCCATAATTACCATAAAAAAACCAGATAAAAAAGATGGCAAAGTTTACTTGAAAACCCTTATTGTTACCTCCATATAGGAATTGATGAAATTAGCTAAACTTTTTGCTAGAATAGCTCTTTGATCATTCCAGTTTAAGAATTTCTGTGGTAACTCTACATGAAGTGCTGGTGTGACCAGGTACTGGTAAGACTGCTTCAAAAAACGTCCAACAAGCTTCTGCCAAAAAAAAAAAAAAAAAGAATTTTAATACCTTTAAATAATACCTTTTAATAAATGGATTGTATCAATAGCAAATTTAACCATTTCAGAAAAACCTGGTTTTGTTTAAAAAAAAAAAAAAGTATGCCTTGATTTTTAATGTTTTCTCTTGGCTCAGATGGTGTCTGATACTTTTAGCACATACTAGCTACATGAACATTTCAGATTAGCACAGCACTGTGTATACAGTGAAATCAGTGTTGAGATGAATAAGACCAAAAAATAGCATGAAGGAGTCTGAGATAATTTTCTCTAATTTATCTGACAATCTTCTAAATGGCTTTTCTGATCACTGTTACTTATCAGCTTTTTTTTCCCCTACAGAACCATGCTTCCATCAATATTTTTTCCTCTGTTAATTTATTTTTTATGTCTCTCAGGCACAGAGTAATACTCAATGTAAAACCACCGCGATGCTTTCTAACTATGTTAAGAACGATTTCTTATTTGTAAAGATCTTTTCACATCATGAAAAAATTATTTGTGATTTTTCTCCTCCTAATTTGATTTCAACTGATTTTTAAAAAATTTTCCTTTTGTGTACCACTGTTGTGTTCCAAGGAAATACATTTATTCTTTTTTTGCAATACTTTTTTGCCTGCATGAATATTTGTACAGTTTCACAGAAATAATAATATCAATGGCTCTTCTTTTGTCACCAAAAAGCTTGCAAATACTCAAAATGTGTTGCAGTTCATTGTTACTCCAATGAAGGTTAAAAAAAAAAAAGAATAGCACCAAAAACAAACTCTCTTAAAAAATGATGGTTGTTATATGAAACATAACAAACCACATTCACATGCAAATGAACTCAACATGGCCATTACCATGACATGAGAGAGGGCATTGGTGTATTCCTGGCCCATCAGCAGTTTATTAAGAAACTGCAACAGATACAGAGTGAAAGCAACTCTTGCTTGAGCTTCCCTACAAACAGATTTAGCAGAAAATCTTTTCTTGAAACAAGTGTCACAAATAAGAAAAAAACGAATCAACTTATTAAATCATCGCTTCAAAAACATGAGAGATGATCTGTGAAGCAAATGTATCATACCAGTTAAATTATATTTTTTCTTTCTATATTCATGAATGAATGTGTCGTTTCTATTGTATTATTGTTAAAATGTGTAATGTTTTGTGCTAAAATATTATGTTAGTGCAGCATGCTTGTTTTTTTTTTTTCATACTGCCATGATGTATAACATTTTCTACCATATTTATGTGCAGTTATTGTTCTAGTATTGTAACAATGTGATTTCATACTAAATTCATGTGTTAATATTTCATATATGATTTTGACTCATAACAATATATAAGGTTTTGTACTGAATTCATATGCCTGTGTCATGCATATTCTAAAACTGTCATTATGAGATATGTGAATGTGAAATATGCATATTCTAGTAATCGCAGTATATGACATTTTGCCACACATCAGTCATGATTGTAATGTGATATGACTGAGGTGACAGCTTGCAATATACCATGTCACAGCACAAAAAACACACTAGTGTACAAGACACACCTATATTTTGACAAGGAATACTTTGGAAAAAAAATACAATATCTTCCACAAATAATATGATAATGTAACTCCAAAACTAAGTGACTATCAGCATGTGGCAACAAGACCACTCTTCATTCTTACTATAATATATATCCACGTATTTATTCTTTTAATAAAGCAGTAAGTGTTATTTTACTTAAAGAGCATTTTATTATAGATAACATCATCTTTATTTATTTTTTTAAAAATTTAATTGCAATTGCAGTAAAACATTGGCACCTTACTTCATCATAAACAAATATTTTGATGCACACAAACCAGCAGCTTTTAATCATTTCAAAATGATTTTAAAACAAAATAAACTTACTACATATATCACATTATTTTCAGCTAAAACACCATAAATACATAAAATACAACACTTATAACAAGGTGAACTAAAAATATTTTCATAGTCACAATGAGAAAAATGGGACATAAAAAGTCTGTACGATTTTACTCAACATTAGATCCATAAGATTCATTACTCCCATAATGGTCTTCAAAACCTGAAAATTCAGCACTGCTTTCATTCTAATAGTCATCTAATCTTCATGAGGGATTCACATGCGAATCCTTTAATGTGATATATGTCATCGTATGTAAAAGATGCAGGATAATGTATATTGGTGAGACTGGCCTCAGATTAGGGGACTGCATGCAGAAACATCTGTATGATATCGCCCAGCATGTTTCAAAACCTGTCCCAAATCATTTCAATAGCCCCAACCACAGAGGCAAATCTGATTTTCTGGTAACAGCCATCAAATAATGTCACACAGATGACACAAGCCGCCTAGCACTTGAGAACCACTACATTCAGGATTATGGGACACTGGAACCACACGGGTAAACTCGCTATTCAGCTACACCTAACATTCTCCTCTTCAACAATTATAATCCCTATCCACTAAGCTCCACTCCCTTCTCACTTGTTACATATAGTTCAGAACCTCCTCACAGCATCACATTACAACCCCTCTACCATAACTATAATCATCTAATTCACCTTCTCCTGGCTAGGTTAACATTGTACCACTATCTCTCCCCTCCACGGTTTCCCTACCCACCACCCCCAGTTATGACCCACCAACCACACATCACAGGTCTCCATTTAAACAGTCTCTATGCCCCACCAAGCTCATTTCTGACACACAGTATTAGACAAGCCATATCTTCTTAAAGTTACAGCTAAGTGCTCTACTTATTATTATTATTTTTTTAAAAATAGCATTCATGTGAGTCTATACTCTATCTCCTCTCTCTATTTCTTTGTCCTGTATGTTTTTGTATGATTAAGGCTCACGCTGACACATCACAACTTTATAATCGTTAAGTAATAAAGCTGTTCCTACTTTTTTCCTAGTTTATACATTCTAATCATCACTGCTGCTGCTGTCTTGAAACATAATATCATTATTGGTGCCATCTAAGGTATTGCTGATGCCACATTTTTTAAAAGACTTAGTTTCTATCTTTATGGAGTAATCACAGGAATTGTTTTATCAGTCTACACACTTGAGCACTTGTTAGTCTCTTCACACAACCAGCAGCCAAGTGTGCCCCCCCCCCCCTCAAAACCTCTCCTCTGGCCTGATAGCAGTACTGCTGTTGCTATATTGGTAAAAATGACAACTGGTGAGAACCAACAAGACCTGCAAAATCTCTTGGATAAAGTCGCCAAAGAAAGTGAACAGAAAGGCCTTACTTTGAACATCAAAAAGACAGAGACTATGGTTATATCTAAGAAACAGAATCCACCAGCATGCAGTATTAAATTAAACGGAACTATTCTAAAGCAGGTGCAGAAATTCAAATGCCTTGGAGCAGTAATAACTTCAGATGGGAAATGCAGAACAGAAATTAGGAACAGAATAGGCCAAGCAAAGACTGCATTTCAGAGAATGAGAAACATATTAACCAACACATCCTTATCAATGAATGTTAGAAAACGAGTCCTAAAATGCTATATTGAACCTATCTTGTTATATGGAAGTGAATCATGGACAATAGGCAAGTCTGCACAAAAATCATTGGAAGCAGCAGAAATGTGGTTTATTAGAAGCATATTGCGAATCCCCTGGACAGCAAAAATAACTAATGAAGAATGTAGGAGAAGAGCTGGAGTGACAAAAAACCTTGTCAAAAAGATAAGAGAGAGACAATGTACTTTCATAGGACATGCAATGAGAAGAGGGGGCATTGAAAATATTATAACAACAGGAAAAATAGAAGGAAGAAGATGAAGAGGAAGACCAAGAGAAATGATACTGGACAGTCTGACGGGATGGTGTGAGAGGAGATCACCAACTGAGCTGATGGCCTGCATGAAGGATCGCATACTCTGGAGAAGCATAATAGCCAACACCAGTTGGCACGGCACATGATGATGATGATGACAGTGACCTCAGGAAGCAGGCAGCGGCACGGAAAATAATAACTAGTAATAGTTGAATATAATGCTGAATATAATAAAAATGATAAAAAAAATATGTTATATTTTGAAACTTCACACAGGATGGCCTAGTTTAATTTTATAAGAGGAAATGCAAATCTCATGCACTGACAAAACAGTTAAGAAATAATATGGAGAGAGCAGTATATAACCAGAGGATCTCACGTGAGTGTGTAGCCAATCTTCAAGAGGTCTACAATATTACGGCTTCTACATGCTGGCGAAGTGACTTGATCACCAGGTTTCCATGCCCAATATTCTATGTTACGAGCGTCTCTGGCACATTTTTCTCTATCATGTCGTAACCTTTCATATTTTCCCATGACTCCATCTTGAATGAGTTCCAAACCATCAGTGGACACCGCTACTGATTTAGTCCAAACTCGCAGGTCATTCTCAGGGTCAGTGATTAACTCTGTTTCTGAAAAGCACAATTACAAAAAAATCAGCATGCCTATGATAAGTATCTGAAGATGGTCATAGTGAAAACAGTGATACAGTAGCCAGTGTTGATGTATGAATTCACGCAAGATTAGATGGCACAGTGTTGACTTAACTGCAGTTTAGAATACAAAGAACAAAAAGCAAGTGATGACATAATCAGGAAAGCTGTCTGCTGATGATTAATTCTTATGATTCACAGCAAGACTGTCATGCAGTTATAGCCAGAGTATGTGGTTTATTCACAATGGCTATCAAATGAAACAGGGCAAAAGTTGATCAACCGTCATAACTTTTACCTTCAGAACATAACTGATTTGACTGAATGTTCTCATGAGGTGGTGTGACACAGCTGAGATATTCCCATATTCGCTCTGTCACTCATTCCAGTAACCAATGTGTATACTGACTGCCCCTATCACATTTTGGTTGTGAGTTTGTTACTTCTGTCCAAAGAGGGAGCTTATCTTTTTCCTTATCTTGCCTCATATCCAATCTCCAGTTCCTTCGTTCTGTGGATTCAGGGGTTACTTTCCCATTCCAGCTCTTCATCCCTGCTTAATATGTCTATAACAGCCTTAGAGATATTTAGAACATGTGAAACAGTGGAAAGATTGAACTAACTATAATTAACTATAATTAAAGTCCCCTTCTTTTTAGATTAACCTCCATGGCATTAACCTCATACATTATACAGGCCAGCTTTTCCATTCTAAAATCATTAGCCCTGTATGTTATAGGAGCTAAGTTGGTTTCAACCCCCAAAAAAGCATTAAGCCCGAATAAAATTCAGGGTAGTATTATGCTGCCATGCTGTGGATGAAGTAATGTCAAGCTTCTAAAAATAATTGTTGAAACTCCTTAAGTAATATTAATAAGTGAGCAGAGCCATGATGGAGCATAAGCAATGCTTTTGGCACATTTTTTTTTCTCACTGGGAAATAATACTAAGGAGGCTAAGAAATCAAAAAGGTATTGCAATAGAAAAACTATGGAAAAGGTCAAGAACTACAGAAGATTAACACTGAAGTCAAAGATTCTGTTTAACCAAACTGGTATGCTGAGCACTGTCTTACATGGACATGAAATGTGGAGAGCATGCTGAAGACATGAGGAAAAAAAAATTTCAGTTTTCACTTTTTCTGATAATGATCATCATGTGGCAGGACAAAGTAACTATCTTTGAAGTACTATATTGTACTAAAGTTTCATGCACAAAGACAACACTCAGAAGCAGAAGATTAACTCTTTCCCTGCTGGAGGGGAAAATGCGGACATTAACTTGTGGCTGGAGTAAAAGCATGGGTCTTGATATGTATAGTGGGTTAATTGTAAAAGTGAATGTAACAAAGTATTTCCACATTATAAGTATACGTATTCATTCATTTGCATGTCCCTTGTGGAACTTTGCCTCCCTAACTGCACTCCTGTAGGCCTTTGGGTGTGAGCAAGATGGCCTGCTGCTGATGCATCCATTTGCAGATCAACAAGGATGTCTTGCAGCCATCTTCGCCTTGGTCTTCCTCTTTCTTTTTCCCATTATGTACCCTTCCAAGACAGTTTTCTCTAGATTATCATGACATTTAATGTGTCCAAAATATTTAAGTTTTCTCTGTTTAATCCTCTTTACTTGCCAGCCTTCTTCAATATTAAGTTCTTGTAGTATGAATATATTTGTATACATATACGTATCACACATTTAAATAGCTGTAAATGTAAGAAGATTTCATAAATGAAGAGTTTTTTTTTAGGAATAAAGATGTAGTGCGATGATTTTAGCTGATAATTGATATCGGCGATGTCTAGATCTTACAAAATGCCATCGCAATGTGTAGATCTCATCATGTGATGTTATGTGGCTTAATACTCAGTAAATAATGTCTGAAATAACCTTCTAACTACTTCTCCAGTCCATCTAATAGTCTAGATCTACTTGGGGTACACTTACAAACAGTGGTCTAGTCGTAGGAGGACATGTTTGCCTCCGAAGTCACACAAAAATTGATATTTTTGTTGTTTGATCGAAACATTTGACCCCTGTTGTTAACAACGCATTCAAAATGGTGACATGGGTCACCAGACAAGTGCACTAAATTGTTTACGATCAAAAGTTACACCAGATTTCTAATGAAACAAAGCTAGTGTACTTATAAGGACATTGGACAAAATTTGACAAACCAGAAGTGTTAATATAAGTATGCTGGCAGGGGAAGAGTTAAAACTGGGGCATGTGATAAGAACAAATGGCAAATGTATCCAAAGCAAATATTACATGTCAAAATCCTGGACAGAATAAGGTCATGAGACTAACTAAAACTGATAAATAAAACTAAAACTGATATTTGTCAGGCACTCATGAGAGACTGGGGAAAACATTTATAAATGTAACAAAAGCTGTCTAGACAAAAAAGGGGGAAACAACTTCCAGCTCAAATAAACTGATATACCAATGATATAAACTAACTTCACTCTACCTTGCTTGCAATGGAAAGTTGGAGGAGGCACTACTGGAAGTGGTGTTTCATACTCCTGCAGCCTTCGCAGACGCTCGATAGAAGATTTTTCAACTCTCTGTAATAAGTCATAAAAAGAATAACCTAAGTGTGGCCCACATAATTAACAGCTTCGACCTTCCTAGCTTTAGATTTGCTATAAAGCAAAGTGCTGAATGAATCGGTAAACTGCAAACTATCTACTGTGGTTGGGACATGCAGGGAAACAGATGGTAAAAGCTAGAACAAACTAGTACACACATGGTAGAGTGGTAGAAATAAGAGCTGTTTGTCAATGAGACAAAGGTGTAAACTATCACAAATTAATGAATATAGCACCAAAAATAAGAGAGGCAACTATATCTACTGCAGTAATTTGTCAAATGAATAGGAAGCGCTCTAAAAAAAAAACAATACACCTTCTGCAACTGTGAGTGCTGTATGAGCAGATAGAACATAACACAAAACCTATGCCTTTTTAATCATTTATATATTTTAACACCCCCCATGTGATACCCGGGATCTGCAAAGAATAGGACCACTGTACCCTACCACGCATGATCGTAAAAGGCAACTAAGGAGGGTTCGGCATAGGGCCAGCAACCCTATCTGGTTAAAAAAAACTATCAGACTGCTACAGAAATGGAAGCAAGGGAAAAAACAAATGCAGGTGGAAGGAGAAATGCTTATTAGGAAACTGAGCCCATGAAGGTTGTGGATGAAAGCCAGCCACTGGAAGTCCCCAGCCCGACTGCAGACCTCCTGGAACCTAAACACAAGTTGCAAATAGGCAGCTGGAATGTAAGAACACTTAACCAGACTGGAAAACTAGCACAAACCATCAAGGAAATGCACAGATACAAACTAGACATACTAGGAATACAAGAAGCAAGATGGACAGGACAAGGCAGAAGGAAATTAACAACACAGCACACAGAAGATACAATAATATGGTCAGGTAAAGAAGATCATCATGAAGGAGGAGTAGCATTGATTATAACAAAAGAAGCATCAAGAGCATTGCTGAAATGGACCCCAATAAATGAGAGATTATTATATGTACGGTTCAACTCAAGATTCACGAAGCTGTCTATTATAGTTTGTTATGCACCAACAGAAGCAGCTGAAGAGGAATTAAAAGAAGATTTTTACAACAGCCTCCAAGCTACAGTAGAAACAATACCCAAGCATGATATGCTACTCATCTTGGGCGACTTCAATGCAAAAGTAGGTGAAGGAAATGAAGATAGAAGAAGAATCATGGGAAGAGAGGGAATCGGAGAAATAAATGAAAATGGAGAAAGACTATGCACTTTCTGTGAAGAAAACATGATGACCATTGGAGGGACAATTTTCCAACACAAAAACATCCATAAAGCGACTTGGAGGTCACCAGATAAAATCACAGAAAACCAAATCGATCACATACTAATAAACAACAAGTGGAAACGGTCACTACAAGATGTGCGAGCAAGGAAAGGAGCAGATTTAGGAAGTGATCACAACCTTCTGGTAGCAAAAATAAAACTAAAATTAAGGAAAGCCAAAATCACAAAGGCTTAAAGAACAAGTTTTAAGTAATTATGCACAAAAAAGACAAGGAAATGAAGGAATCATGCCGTCAAGATAAACGTCAATACTATGACAACTTAGCAAAAACAGCAGAGAAAGCAGCATATGCAAATGACATGAAAACCATATACAAAATCACAAAGCAGATGACAAGTAACTTCAGCACAAGATGTGAGAGTGCAGTAAGGACATATATGGAACATCTGGTCAGTGGAGAAAGAGAAAAAACTGAAAGATGGAGGGAACATAACACCCTACTAAACAGAACACAAGCAGCACAAACAATAGACATACCTGAAGCAAACACGGAATTAAACATCAATACAGGACCAATAACAATAAGTGAAGTAAAGGAGGCAATAAAGAAGCTAAAATTAGACAGGGCACCAGGTGAAGATGAAGTGACTGCTGAGATGTTGAAAGCAGAAGAAATAGAAACACCAAAACAACTTTGCCGGATACTACAACAAATTTGGGATCTAGAACAAGCTCCAGAGGAGTGGAAAACTGGCCTTATAGTAAAAATATCAAAGAAGGGTGACTTCAGAGATTGCAGGAACTGGAGAGGCATTACCCTACTGCCACTCACCAGTAAAGTATTTTGCAGAATAATCATCAACAGAATTATACCAGCACCTGAGGGAAAACTTCGGAAAGAGCAGGCAGGATTTAGGAAAGGAAGATCATGCATAGACCACATATTTGTACTTAGACAAATATTACAACAGGCTAATGAATGGCATAGCACAACATATGCATTGTTTATAGATTTTGAGAAAGCCTTTGACAGTGTCAACAGAGATGCACTGTGGAAAATCCTAAGATGGCATGGCCTCCCCCTTAAGATAGTAAATGTAATCAAAGCCCTATATGAGGGTTTTCAGTGCAAAGTGATCTGTGGAGAACATACCTCCAGCAGCTTTAGGGTACAAACAGGAGTGAAGCAGGGATGTGTAGTGTCACCAACATTATTTATCTTGGCAGTAGACTGGTTAATGAAGGAGGCAACATCAGACAAACACAGAGGATTACAATGGACCCTTGACACAGTGCTGGAGGACCTTGACATTGCGAATGACATTTGTCTACTATCAACCAGCCACAAAGATATGCAAGATAAAATAAACAAGCTAACTCAGAATGTAAACAACATAGGACTAAAGATCAACGAAGGAAAGACGAAGTTAATGAAGCAAAATGTGAACAACAGAAATGTACTCAGAGTAGATAGCAAGTTAGCAGAGGAGGTCTTTGTATACCTTGGCAGTAGATTAGCAGAAAATGGAGACAGCACAGAGGACATCAACAGCAGACTTACTAGAGCAAACTAGGTTTTTGTAGTGCTGCAGACTATATAGAAATCTAAAAAACTAAGCATAAATACAAAGATCAGGATATTTAAGAGTAATGTTCTAAGTGTACTACTCTATGGAAGTGAATGCTGGAAAATCACCAAAACCATAGAAAAATATTTTGGCCAAACACAATAAGAAATAACATCTTATTGGCAGAAATGCAGATGAAGCCACTGACAGCAATTATTGAGGAAAGACGCTGGTGATGGTTGGGACATGTGCTCCGAATGACTGACGACTCGCTACCAAAAATAGCACCAAGATGGACACCACAGGGGAACAGAAGTAAGGGTAGACCAAAAGAGACATGGAGAAGAACAACAGAAAGGATGTTGAGCAATAGAGGGCTCATCTGGGCAAAAGCAGAAAAAAAGGCGAAGGACAGGCATTTGTGGAAAACCCTTGCGGAAGCCCCATGTGCCCTGGGCACTTAAGGTTCAGAGAGAGAGATATTTTAACACCTAATTTTGGCATTTTTCCTTCTTCAATGGATCCAGTTTAACTTGCAGACAAATAATCATATCTCACAAGTGTCATACAGCACAGTAGGCTATCATAAAATGGATGACCCATTTTATATTATATGCATCTTTTTATATATTTCACCAAAATTAATCAACATAATTACCATGTCCAGTTACTAGCAGAGAAACAACAAACTCTCAAATTTAATTACTTTCATGCACAACAAACCTTTCTGCCTATAATTTTGCTACCAGTCATCTGGAAGATTAATTCATTTCTGAAATTCAAATTTAAAAACATGTGAAGTGATTGTATGGTGCATAAAATAAAACCACAAAGAATGAAACTCAATTCATTTAGTACACACTACTTATGTATTCAAAACAGAATGTGTATTACACTCTACCAAAAAAATTCAGTCACAACATAAAATGTGAAACAAATTACAGAAATTATGATTGAAAACTGCACAAGGTATACAATACAAACATAACATGCTGAAAAATGACCTTTATTTTACCACTCTAGACATAGGTGCTAAAATCTCCTCTTCAGCATCTGCACAGAATGTAAAACATGGCTTTTGTGTGTATGCTTCAAAATTATCACAGCAACTCATGTTATGGCACCTGCATAAAATCCTTCAAACATGTAGTATACAAAGACTGCAGCACTGTGCCAGGTCTCTATTCCATTTGTTACCAAAGTGTATAGTTATCAAGATATGCTGATTTCAAGTTCATCTGCTATTTTTCTTGCAACTGTCATTTCAAGTAGCTTATAAATAGTGATCTGTGTTCAAATACAAACTTATCTGTGATGAATCCTTCCTAAGCTTTGGAAGTGGTACTAAGTACTTTATAACAGTGTGAGTTATTACTGGAGGAGAAAGAACCCGAACCAACAACTGAAGAAGTTTTATGGGTAATAAGGAATCTGAAAAATGGAAGATCACCAGGATATGATGAGATAATAGCTAAACTTATTAAAGCAGGAGGAAAGGAATGTGCAACAATCTATCATGCACTATGTAAAAAGATATGGCATTCAGGTATTTGGTCAAAAGAATGGAAAAGAACTGTATTCATACCACTGCCAAAAAAGGGTAACTTGAAATTATGCACAAACTACAGAACTGTTGCCCTGATTAGTCATGCCAGTAAAATTCTATTAAAAATCTTAATGGGTAGACTTTGTAATAAAATAGAAGAAGAAGTCAGTATGGTCCAAGCTGGTTTTAGACAAGGAAGAGGAACAAGAGATCATACACTCAATATAAGATTAATAATAGAGAAATGCAGAGATTTTAATGTGAATCTGTATTTAGAGTATTCAAAGGCATTTGATTGTGTACAACACCAGAAACTTTGGGAAATAATGAAAAAAATGGGATTTCCAACACATTTGATACAATTAACATCACTGCTGTATATAGACCAACAGGCAGCAGTAAGAATAAATGGCAAAACTTGATTTGAACCCGTCAAGGTTGCATACTGTCATCTTATTTATTTAACCTGTATGCTGAAAATATAATGAGGAATGTTAGAGAAGATGTCATCATCATCATCAGGTGCCGTGCCGACTGGCGTTGGCTATTATGCTTCTCCAGAGTACATGATCCTTCATGCAGGCCATCAGCTCAGTTGGTGATCTCCTCTCACACTATCCCGTCAGACTGTCCAGTATCATTTCTCTTGGTCTTCCTCTTCATCTTCTTCCTTCTATTTTTCCTGTTGTTATAATATTTTCAATGCCCCCTCTTCTCATTGCATGTCCTATGAAAGTACACTGTCTCTCTCTTATCTTTTTGACAAGGTTTTTTTGTCTTTCCAGCTCTTCTCATACACTCTTCATTAGTTATTTTTGCTGTCTAGGGGACTCGCAACATTCTTCTAATAAACCATATTTATGCTGCTTCCAATGATTTTTGTGCAGACTTGCCTATTGTCCATGATTCACTTCCATATAACAAGATAGGTTCAATATAAGAGAAGATGTAGACAAAGAATATTATGATGCCATAACAACTGGAGATTATGAAATACCAGAAATGAGATATGCTGATGACAGCAATACTGTCCACAACACAAAAAGGAATGGAAAACTAATTATGTCAGTCTGTAAGAATAGTGAAGAGCAAAACCTCTATCTTAAAGTGAAGAAAAATAAATTGATGACTACTGACAAAACAAATAAGGCAGCTGACATATGTATCAATGAGGAAAAATGGAAGAAGTGGAGAGTTTTGAATATCTTGGATCACTACTAACTAATAATGGGGATACAATGGGGGAAATTAAAAAGAGGACATCTATCGCTCTTCAAAAAGTAAAACAACTAAAGAAGGTGTGTGGAGAGGAACAGACAGAACTACAAAAATAAAATTTTAAGGGCATGCATCTTTCCCATCGCAACATATGCCCGTGAGACTTGGACACTTTACAAAACAGCTGAGAAACACATAAATGCCTTTGAATGTAAATGCTACAGAAGAGTTCTTCAAATATCAAGGACACAGAAAAGAACAAATATATCCATACTACAAGAACTTAATACTGAAGAAGGCTGGCTAGTAAAGAGGATTAAAGAGAGAAAACTTAAATATTTTGGACACATTAAACATCATGATAATCTAGAGAAGACCGTCTTGGAAATAATGGGAAAAAGAGAGGAAGGCCAAGGCAAAGATGGCTGCAAGACATCGCTGATGATCTGCAGATGGATGCATCAGCAGCAGGCCATCTTGCTCACAACTGAGAGGCCTACATAAGAGCTGTTATGGAGGCAAAGTTCTGCAAGGGACACGCAAATGACCGACTAAGTAGCTGCACAATTAGCATTCAGAGATACTGCCATTGTAAATATTGTCACTGTGCCGTCCACACAGTTTCTCATTAACTTCATATCAAATGCTACCAGGGCCAGGCACAGACACCTTGATACCCTCTCATAGCACTACAGCACTAGTTCCTAAAGTAGGGACAATGGGAAACACTGAACAATGAAGAAAACTGAAGCATGCAGAGGCCATCAAAATCAAATGAGGTGTGTGTATGTGTGACTGCTGGTTGGAATATGCCCAAGAGGCAGTAGCCCGACAATGTTTTGAAACCACCGATTTACAGCGATGCAGTTCCACATACAGCTCAGATCTAACATAATTTGGCAATTTAGCCATGTCTCTGGTGTCTGTTTGGAACAACTTATGAGAGGTACCTTTCCCTTATCTTAATCTGACCTTCACTTTGAAAGTCTCTTATATCTTAGGTTTTAAGAATGACTTTCATGGCTTTTTACTGGGTCTAGAACCCTTTGGCAATTTAACTTTGCACATCTCCTGACAAAAATGTTCCCATTTCATTGTTTGTTTCAATTTGATGTGCAATTGCCTTGAAATCTGTATATTTCAGATCCATCACAGCAACTCATGTTATGACACCTGCATGAAATCCTTCAAAGGTGCAGTGCAAATACTGTATACAAAGACTGAAGCATTGTTCTAGGCCTCTATCCTGTGCAAATTAAAAAAAAATTTAAACAGCACATACTGTAAAAATGCCAAGTAACATGTACAACCTGCTTCACCAACCAAGATGGTGCAAGAACAATAATAAGTAACAGAATTTGAATGCTTCCAAGTTTACAATAAAAGCATATGCAGTAGCATAAAACAAACAGCTAGTATGGATTAGTGCACTTAAAGGTATAAGATGAATTACACCTTGATATTATAAAGCAACTCGGCAACATATAATACAACAGCTTCATGTAGATAAACATTCTGTAATATCATAGCTTCATAAAACTCACTGATATCATACATAACCCTGATATGAATATCACCTTGTCATCATTCAGTGCAACAGCTCAATGTAATATCTGTAACTAATGGAAATCTTACTCTGATGCGGATGGTGTCACAGATGCAGCATTTGGAGATCTTCCGGCTGTCATCACATTGTGTCTGTTAAAAAAAAAAAAAAAAATATATATATATACTCTATTTTTGATCACATAGTGCTACATATGTGAGAGAGAGAGAGAGATCATAATGGCTACCTGAAACATAACTCTTCAATTACATGCCTATAAAAGTACAATGTGGTCTATACCATTTCTGTGATAAGTTCTCTTCCCTTAAAAAAATGTTTCAGCTCTTTACACACTTGCAGTTTTTTTTTTTTCCATTTTTTTTTACAAACTGCATATTAACACAGCATTTCTTGTTCTTGTTGAAAGTTCTGACCAACAGAAGGACAGTAACATATCCATTACCTCACTCACTCACATGCCTCCTCTACATAGCCAGATTTTTCTCACCTTTCTGGGTAAAGCCTTTGGTGTAGCATGAGGTTGTTGGTTGTAGGAAACTCCATGAAAGTGCTGAAGATATGAACAATTTTTTAGAGCATTTAATCATTCATTGCATTAAAGATTTCAATATCTCTTACTGACATTGAAGAAAACATGTAAAATACATAAATCTTTTGAAAGTTGACTTCAGATGTGAACTGTAATATTCATTTTAAATGCAAAGAAGTACAAAAAAGTTGAACCAAACAAATGAAAAGAAAAAAATCAACACTGAATCAAGCGTGAATTGTTTATGTTTCATACTGCATCAAATCCACTTCTTATTCATCCACAAAATCTTTTCTTGTATTCTCAGGCAAAATGGCCATATCTCAACATCCCACAACAGCCTTCAACTTTCCAAGAAGGTCACCATCTCCAAATAACTACAGTCACGCACTGACTTATGGCCAATTGAGTTTTATAGGCATTTGTACTTATGGCTAAGGTCTCTTGTGTATATTTTATTAAAGGAACAGTAAAATACAGTAAAACAGTCTATGGTAAATTTACTGTAAAAGTTTAATTATATACTATGTTCTTGCTGTCTGCTTCCAATTTTCTATTATCTTGCTACCACAAAACTTTTAACATGGGAAGTGATTCTTCTTCATTGAAACCTACAGCACCATGGCCCCTAATAATTCTCATTTAGTGAGTACAGAATGTATGCATGAGGATGTGTATACAGTATGCGCACACACATTTCTGTATGTCACTGAAAAGTTATTACAGCACAATTCCTTATTTAATGGGATGTGATTCGTACAAGGGGAAGTCACTAAGTAACTCACAAACTGAAATATTTTATCAGTGGCAGTTATCAGGTAGTATTTAAATATATCCTTAGATAGTACCATCATCCAACTTTATAACAGTTGTATGTATGGGGTGCTGGGAGTTATGTACGCATGCACAAAGCAATAACAAAATGGCTACCCAACTGTTAGTGTGTATCAAAGAAGAACAGAGAAGTGTAGTGCGATTTTTGTGGGCTAAAGGACATTCAGTTAAGGACATTCATAAGGAAATGATTACAGTTTATGCTGAAAAGTGTTTATCACGTAAAGTGGGTTTATGCTGAAAAGTGTTTATCACGTAAAGTGGTCTATAACTGGGTAAAAGAATTTTCTCAGGGATGCACTGAAATTGCTGACAAAGTCCGACTTGGCCATCCCGTTCATATTGCAACAGAAGCGATTGTGCAACATGTGAATGAGATTATCAGAGCTGATAGACGAGTAACGATAGACAGTGTAGCAAGTGCAATCAGATGTTCACATGGCTTAGCCTACAGAATAATGCATGAGCAATTGAATTTTTGGAAAGTTTGCTCATGTTGGGTACCCTGAGATCTGAATGATGAACACAAAATGAACCGATTTGGTTTGTCATTGCAGCATCTCTGTCATTATGCATATGAAGGTGAAGACATGCTCCAAAGGATTATTACTGGAGACGAATCTTGGGTGCATCACTACCAATCCAAATCAAAACATGCCTCAATGCAATGGAAACACCCGTCATGGCCATGCGCAAAAAAATTCAAGATTATGCCTTCTGCGGGGAAGGTTATGCTGACAGTGTTCTGGGATTATCAAGCAGTGTTGTTAACCAAGTTCCAGAAGTATGGTGACAGTGTGAATTCTGTATCGTACTGTGAAGTTCTGTCGATGCTATGGGATGCAATTTGAAGAAAACGTCCTGGTCTGCTGACTATAGGTGTGCTTCTCCTTCATGACAATGCCAGACCACATATGGCTCGGTTAACCCAAGAGAAAATTAGCCAGTTGGGTTGGGAAGTTCTTGAACATCCATCCTATAGTCCTGACTTAGCTCCAAGTGATTTTCACCTGTTTCTATCTATCTATGCCTCTGACCCCTCGTGGAGCATAGGCCGCCAACAAGAGCTCGCCAGGCAGTTCAGTCCTGAGCCACTCTTTCCAACTGTCTCCATGTCTGGTTCATTATTTTGATGTCCGTGTCCAGATTTCTGCGCCAGGAGTTCCTAGGTCTCCCTCTCCTCCTTTTACCCTGTGGGTTCCATGTTAGGGCTTGCCTTCTGGTGCTGGATGTGGATTTCCGTAGGGTGTGTCCGATCCATCCCCATCTTCTTCGTAGGATGTCGTCTTCCACTGGTTGCTGGCCTGTTCGCTGCTGCAGTTCTTGGTTACTTATGGTATCTGGCCATCGTATTTGTAGAATCCTTCTAAGGCATGTGTTAATAAATGTCTGGATTTGTTTCATGATCGTAACAGTAGTTCTCCAAGTTTCTGAACCGTATAGCAGAATGGGCTTTATCATTTCACCTGTTTGGTCCATTGAAAAATCACCTTGGTGGGAGAAGATTCTTGAGTGACAAAGAGGTGGATACAGAAGTAAAAAAATGATTCAGAAATCAGACTCCCGATTTTTACGCCATGGGTATTGCATCACTGATTACATGATGGGATAAATATATCAATGTTGGTGGCGATTTTGTTGAGAAATAGGGGAATAATGTAGGTTCAAAAATTAAAAGTTTTCAAATTACTGTCGCATTTAGTTTTTTTGTAACAGTCATTTGCGAGTTATTTAGTGACTTCCCCTCGTATTTTGTGATTAATTTCTACATTGTTACTGTGCTAATCTGCATTCTGTTAACATTTTAAAGTGATGGTAAACATGTTTAATCATCTTGTAACTTGTTTTAGTAGTGGAATATACCCAAGTGTCTGACCTCTTCCTATAATGACCAAAAGACAGCCAAATGGACTTATTGCCTGACGGCTGGCCTCAAATGTGACCATAAGTTGGCACATGACTGTACTCCTTTTCTACAACAACCTTTGTTCTACTACATTCCAGAAATAGGACTCTGACACTAGCTTTTACACTTGGAGGAATAACAGCACCGTTATCTTTTCATTATCTTTCATGTCCCTGCCAGACCATGACAATCACTGAATCAAGAACTTTCCTTGTGCTTTTTCTGAGAGCATACTACCGCCTATTGTCCTCACTCCTGGCAGGAATCTTTCTACAAATCTTTCTATCAAGCAACAGAGGAACTCAAATATTTTGATACAGCTGTATCAAATGGTGCGGATAGTCAAAATAAACTATTGTTATCCTTCAGTATGATAATTGCTATCATATCTCTCTCTCTGAACCTTAAGTGCCCAGGCACATGGGGCTTCCGCAAGGGTTTTCCACAAATGCCTGTCCTTCGTCTTTTTTTCTGCTTTTGCCCAGGTGAGCCCTCTATTGCTCAACATCCTTTCTGTTGTTCTTCTCCATGTCTCTTTTGGTCTACCCTTACTTCTGTTCCCCTGTGGTGTCCATCTTAGTGCTATTTTTGGTAGTGAGTTGTCAGTCATTCGGAGCGCATGTCCCAACCATCGCCAGCGTCTTTCCTCAATAATTGTTGTCAGTGGCTTCATCTGCATTTCTGCCAATAAGATGTTATTTCTTATGATGTGTGGCCAAAATATTTTTCTAATTCTTTGTAAACATTTAGTCTGGAAAGAATTCAACTTGTTTTCTATGGTTTTGGTAATTTTCCAGCATTCACTTCCATAGAGTAGTACACTTAGAACATTACTCTTAAATATCCTGATTTTCATATTTATGCTTAGTTTTTTTTACTTCCATATATTCTGCAGCATTGCAAAAGCCTGGTTTGCTCTAGTAAGTCGGCTGTTGATGTCCTCTGTGATGTCTCCATTTTCTACTAATCTGCTGCCAAGGTATACAAATTCGTTGACTTCCTCCACTAACTTGCTATCTACTCTGAGTACATTTCTGTTGTTCACATTTTGCTTCATTAACTTTATCTTTCCTACGCTGATCTTTAGTCCTATGTTGTTTGCATTCTGAGTTAGCTTGTTTATTTTATCTTGCATATCTTTGTGACTGCTTGATAATAGACAAATGTCGTCTGCAAAGTCAAGGTCCTCCAGCACTGTGTCAAGGGTCCATTGTAATCCTCTGCGTTTGTCTGATGTTGCCTCCTTCATTAACCAGTCTACTGCCAAGATAAATAATGTTGTTGATAGTACACATCCCTGTTTCACTTCTGTTTGTACCCTAAAACTGCTGGAGGTATGTTCTCCACAGATAACTTTGCACTGAAAACCCTCATATAGGGCTTTGATTACATTAACTATCTTATGGGGGAGGCCATGCCATCTTAGGATTTTCCACAGTGCATCTCTGTTGACACTGTCAAAGGCTTTCTCAAAATCTATGAATAATGCACATGTAGTGCTATGCCACTCATTTGCCTGTTCTAATATTTGTCTAAGTACAAATATGTGGTCTATGCATGATCTTCCTTTCCTAAATCCTGCCTGCTCTTTCCGAACTTTTTCCTCGAGTGTTGGTACAATTCTGTTGATGATTATTCTGCAAAATACTTCACTGGTGAGTGGCAGTAGGGTAATGCCTCTCCAGTTCCCGCAATCTCTGAGGTCACCCTTCTTTGGTAGTTTTACTACAAGACCAGTTTTCCACTCCTCTGGGGCTTTTTCTAAATCCCAAATTTGTTGTAATATCCGGCAAAGTTGTTTTGGTGTTTCTGTTTCTTCTGCTTTCAACATCTCAGCAGTCACTTCATCTTCACCTGGTGCCCTGTCTGATTTTAGCTTCTTTATCGCCTCCTTTACTTCACTTATTGTTATTGGTCCTGTATTGATGTTTAGTTCTGTTTTTGCTTCAGGTATGTCTATTGTTTGCGCTGCTTGTGTTCTGTTTAGTAGGGTGTTAAAGTGTTCCCTCCATCTTTCAATTTTTTCTCTTTCTCCACTGACCAGTTGTCCATTTTGTGTTCTTACTGCACTTTCACATCTTGTGTTGAAGTTACCTGTCATCTGCTTTGTGATTTTATATATGGTTTTCATGTCATTTGCATATGCTGCTTTCTCTGCTGTTTTTGCTAAGTTGTCATAGTATTGACGTTTATCTTGACGGCATGATTCCTTCACTTCTTTGTCTTTTTGTGCGTAATTACTTAAAACTTGTTCTTTAAGCTGTTGTGATTTGGTGTTCAGTAATTTTTTCTTGATTTCTTTTCTTTGCTCTATCTTTCCCCATGTGGTCTTGCTTATCCAATCCTCTTTTCTCCTTTTCCGATATCCCAGCACCTCTTTCGCTGTTTCCTGTAGTGTTTTACTGAACTCTAGTATGGACATTTCTGCTTCGTCTTGTAGGACACTGAAGCGGTTCTTAAGTACTATTGAGAATTCATTTCTTGTTTGCTGGTCTTTCAGTTTTCTTGTATCAAAACGTATATTTCTGTGTTCTCCTATTTTTTCTTAATTTTAGTTTTATTTTTGCTACCAGAAGGTTGTGATCACTTCCTACATCTGCTCCTTTCCTTGCTCACACATCTTGTAGTGACCGTTTCCACTTGTTGTTTATTAGTATGTGATCGATTTGGTTTTCTGTGGTTTTATCTGGTGACCTCCAAGTCACTTTATGGATGTTTTTGTGTTGGAAAATTGTCCCTCCAGTGGCTGGCTTTCATCCACAACCTTCATGGGCTCAGTTTCCTAATAAGCATTTCTCCTTCCACCTGCATTTGTTTTTTCCCTTGCTTCTGTTTCTGTAGCAGTCTGATAGTTTTTTTTTACCAGATAGGGTTGCTGGCCCTATGCCGAACCCTCCTTAGTCGCCTTTTACGATCATGCGTGGTAGGGTACAGTGGTCCTATTCTTTGCAGAATCCAGGTACCACACAGGGGGCTATCATATACCAAATGTTAAAATTGTATTTGACTGCCATGAAGCCTAAAGTAAATTCAGACTGTCATGGCTTGTCAACATATGGCTGTTAGTGAATGAAACAATAGAATAAATCCTATTATGTTCAGTTCAATCTCGTCAATAAGGATCTTCACCTTAGTTCTCTGTCTTGACCAAGAACCTAACCTCCACTACATATGCTGCAGAATCACTACTCTCTTTCACAGTTCTGGTAATGTACTGTACCAATACTACTCCATATCTTTTGCCTTGTCTTTAGAAAACTGACCAATATAAACTGTGGCTCTTTAGAACAATTTGGTTTAAATATGCAGAGTAACTTTAACTAAGTTCTCCAGTTTTTATGCTTACTAGGTGCATTCTAAAATATCACAGCACAGGCTTTTGTCACAATATAAAGCTACCCAACCTGCCACATGACCTACCAATAACTGTCCCAACTGTCAGATGTTGGAAAGATTCTGACCCATCCATATCTCCTGGATTCTTCATCCTTCACTTTCTGAACTATTTCAATCTCACTTTGTCTCAAGGTTGCAAAGAGCTCCAAAGCTTTTTTTCTCTTTGTTTCTGGCATTGTGCTTGAAAACCACTATAATGTGCGAACAAAAAAAAATGTAGCACCATTAAAAACTATGTGTGTTTGCAATACAAAACCTTGTTAGAACAATGTGTGCCACCAACTGCAGATCTTGTGCTACTGGTTTAACATATATTCTTACTGCCTTATCACCTTCTAGTGCGCTGACTGGCCAAGGAAAATATCGGCAATAACACAATAGGTGCCTCTGTGGCTTTTTTTTTTTTAACTTCACTACAGCCAAAATTATATAAAAGTAAAAAGTAAAGGTAAAGGTAATCCTGCCATGCCTTAAAGACACATAGGGATATGGTGTTAGTGCCCATACTTTCCTTGACCTGTCAGCACACTAGAGAGTGGTATGGTCAGTATCACACCTGGCCGCCTTTCCTTACCAACTCCAGAAGAAGTCAGGTACCCATTTCTACAGCTGGGTGACTGCTCAAGTTTTTATTCTGTCCCATGCTATCACCTACAACACCTGATCAAGGACTGTTTAGTACTGCAGGACTTACTGATCAAGTTTTTATTCTGTCCCATGCTATCACCTACAGCACCTGATCAAGGACTGTTTAGTACTGCAGGAGTTACTGATAATGAAAAGCAACTTTTCACCAAAATATTTTACAAGTTTCTTTTTTTTCCCTGTCTGAAACAAAATTCATCTACAGGACAAACACAGAAATGAATCTTACTGGAAAAGATAATAATATGGATTACATTACGAAATCAGCTTCAACAATATTTGTGATAAGAGAAGAAGTGAGCTTAATTAAATACAATTTAATTACTTTATGTACAGTCATATCCTTTGTAAACAGTCCACTGTTCTGTAAATTGACTGAGTCTGTCACAGAAAAACTTGTATTTAGTATAGGTCTAATCTAGAATTTTGCGGCTGTCATGCTTTATTGAAATGAAAATTTAGCAGCTACAGAAAAACAACATCACTGATAACAAACATTGTTGTCCAAATTCAACATTGTCTTGAGACGTTTCCTTGAATGTCGCAGGCCCCAGGCTCGATGACATGCGTCTCGACAAATCCTGTAATAGTAGTGGCCATACGAGTTCTGAAATGAATTCAGGGGAAAACAAAATATGTAACCTGGAGAAATGTACTAAAAAAAAACATAAATGAATCTGATAAAAACTGATGACAAAGCCATTCTTAATGAAGCAAATATAACAATCAATTCATATATAACGGTTAACAAACAATCAAAACCATCATAAAAAATAATTAAGAAAAAACAATATTCGTTCAAGGATGTGTATCAACAGAGTTACTTAACGAATGAGCGGCAGTTAGGTTTATTAAGAAAATATTTCAGAGTAAAACAATTAAATAAATCATTCTACCTTTCAATCTTTGTGGTGGTCTTCTTTTAGAAAATCCTTTAACACTGATACTCTTGACACCCTAACCTACTGAAAGTGTTTAGTATTTCTGATGTCACCACAACAGATGAAACAAATTATTTTTACATTTATCTAATTTGTAGATTAACATGAGATATATCTCTCCTTTATTGTGACAATATTCATGTCACACCATTAAAATTCATCTCTGACTTTTCATCCTTTGATGTCATTCCTCTGAACCACTGCCCTGTTGTCTGTTAGTAGTTCTACAAATCTGATCATGGATAGTAAAAAAAAAAAAAACCATTTAAAAGAAAATGCTTAACTCTCTCCACTCGCGAGAGCCCCATAAGGATCTTTGCGGTTTAGCAATGGCACCCTTGAGAGCCCTATGTGACACCAGAGTTTCTTTCGTTGAAAACATGATGTTACTTTTCATTTAACCAGTTAGAACTCTTCTGGATTCAAAGTTAAGCTAGTGTTTTAAGCATGGGGGATAAAGATGCCATTTTTGACACACAGATAGGGGGTAAAATTCAAGTTTATTTTGAGATTGAGTGATAGAATGGTCACACTGACCGACTAGATCTGGCTTACTATATGTGTTTCTAGTAGCTGTAGATCTGTTAGATTTATTGGATGTCACAAAAATCCATAAATATTGATTTTTCCGTGTTGAAATTTGAATGACTACGTATTCTATATTGGATTATGACACAGCTAAGGTAAGTATAAAGTAGATTTTATTGTTCAGCCCTAAAATTTTTTTAGCGCCAAAAATCGTTCCATCGTTTCACACTAGTTTTTTTCTTTTCTTTGTTTTTTTTTAATGACAAATAACTTCATTTATGGAATCTTCATTCATTTCCGCTTATTTTAATGTGTGATACACACGTGTTGATCATGGAATTAATTTGTTACAATAACTTTTACACAGGGACCCCTTCTCCAAAATGTCCGCACCCTTCTCCAAAATCTCCGTGCCGTAAGAAACTAAGGAACATTTTGGAAGTAACGCGGGTGGAAAGAGTTAAGAAACTTCCTTTCATTTCACTGAAGACTGACAGCTAATGAATATGTATTTTTTTCTCAGTCTTCCACTAATCATCACCCAAAAAAAAGACATTGGTTTCTCTCTGCATTCTCCAACAGCAGTTATATAATTTTAATCAAAACTATTACTATTTTGATATGAAAAAAAATTATACACCCACTTAGTATCGTAAGTTAGAGTTAAAGCCTTCATGTTTCAAGGACTCAAAATGTTCTTCCAACCTTTGTTTCATAACACGAGTCAGATGCTCATTTGTAAGCTGAGCCAAAGTGCACCATAAGCTGATTAAAACATATTCCTTTCAAATGGGAAGCTGGCTCTCTAAAAGCTGTGCTATCCCTCACTTTATTCTTGATAATAAAAAAAAAATTTTTTTTTTCAAAATGAAAAGGTGGTATTCTAGTTACTGCCTGGTTTGTAATACAAGAGGCTTCAAGACACGCAGATGAATTATTTGTAACTGCACCATGTCCCAAAAAGTGCATCCCAATCTAGTAAACACAATGCTATTTGTTACTACTGATGCTTAGAAAAAAAAGAGAATGTATAACACATCCAACATAACAGAACTGAATACAGAACAGTTTAAAATAATCTGTAAAACTTTGCCTTCAGCCTGTTTCTGAGCAAAGTCCACACTGTTCTTTGTTCAGTGACTGCTAGATTCTGCATGTGAGGATCATAGCACCGAACACCTGAAACATGAACAACTTCAATAATAATATTTCATTAACAATATTTTTAATATCATTATCATATAAGGTTGTCTCAGAATCATGAAGTCTAAATGACACTATGCCTGTTACACACAGGTGTTTTTTTAAAGATGATACATTTAGGTTCATTGCTAACAAAAGATTAACCAAAAACACTGTAACTCTACCTTTTCACAACATTAAAAAGATCATCCTTCCTAATATCACCAAAATCAGAAGTGACAAACCCATGGCACATGCAGTTTCTTTTTTTTGGGGGGAGGCATGTAAAGATTAAAAAATATCAGCTTTAGAATACACAGTAAAATCGTTAGTGGTACTTTAGGGAAGTTTCTTTAAAAAAAAAAAAACTTAGTTAATTTTGGCATGTAGGTTCACTGCCCCTACTTTTTCCATCGCCCTAAAACTGTGAGCACGATGTTCTTTGTGGCGACGCTAAGAAGACATTGAGGCACAGCATCATATCAGACTGGGAGCAGGTTAAAGCAACTATTTTTTCATTCCTTGAATGGAGCTAAACAAGCAAGGCATGTGCAATACTTCTTTAGCAGGTTATGCTGCCATGGCAACTATGGCAATCCCGGCTCTATTAAGCCAAGCTAGGCCTGTTATCTGGGGGGTACCAATGGATAAGTGGGACAGAGCCTTGGTCGACTATGGTTTGCCAAACCTGACACTGGCATGCCAGTTTTTGGTTGTTGTCTGACAAATCAGATAGCGCCTTCATCTCCTCAATGCACCTAACTCAGATCATGGAACAATGCCCACATACCTTTCTACACTTCCAAAATATCCTACAATATTCATGACATTCCTGTGCTACTTGAATTAGTTTTTTTTCAGTCAAATAATACCAACCCCCTACAGCAAGATACTGACAATCTGGAGATTTCCTTCCAAATCAAAACTGCATGTTTTTTTTTAGCTCAGTTCACTTTTCTTCTTTTTTTTTTTTTTTGGTTCTGTTTCAAAAGTGACAGGTTGTGTCCTTGAATCCCATCAGCAGGATTTCCTTATGTATGATTAAGGCTCACGCAGAAACATCACAACTTTGTAGTTGTTAAGTAATAAAGCTGTTCCTACTTTTTTCTAGTTTATACATTTTGGTATCACAGCTTTACTGCAGTGCTTTGTGTATAGTTGTATACTTATACACTAATTATTGTGTGTTCCTTATGCTTGTCCTTTTCCGGTAGTCAGGCTTGGAAGTATCTGAGAGCTCTGCTCACAATTCTGCAATTTTAAGTGTGAGCTATGAAAGAAAACTATCAGTTTAGTCGTGCCCTCAATTTGTATCAATGGAGGCTACAGTGAACCATGCGACAAGCTAAGAAACTGAAATTTACTGAATGCATCTTATATCCTTCCCGTGCTGTTAAATGTCACATAGGGCTCACAAGGTAGTTTGTCAATTTTTCCTGTTTTCGGCGAGCTTTTCAACCTCAGCAAAGGATTTTATGCCTATTAATTTGGCCTCTCTTATCAATGTCCTCTTTAGAGTTTCACGCGGTCTGCCTCTTTTTCTTCGGCCTGTTGTGTTCCACTTGATAACTTGTTTTGGGATTCTCTGATCGTTTCTTCTCATCACATGACCAACATATGTCCATCTCCTTTTCCTGATCACCCATGAGACTGGCTGTTGTTCACTCATCAGTCTTATCTCTGCATTGCTCTTGAATTCACTTCACTTGATGCCAAGTATTTTCCTTTTTTCAAAAGAGTCTAATTTCTTGTCTATTTCTTTAGTTGTTTTTCAGCTTTCGCATGCATAAATGAGTATGGATATTACACTGAATTGAATATCTTAACTTGGTTTTTGTGCTTATAATTTTTGAATGCCACATGAATGCATACCCAGTATTATCTATCATTCTTTAAATAGACTTTATTAGCTTATATATATTTTGATAACTAACTTCTCATACACTTACCTACAAGATTTAAAAGATCACACAGCATATTACCTTTAACCTTCACATCAAGGGGCGTATCACTGAACAAAATATGAGAATATAAACACAAGATAAACTAAGACTGTTAGACAATCATTATTCTGTTTAAAGCAAGATTTTTTTTAAAAATATGTAAACAGACAGGAAGGGGTTTTGATTTTATTTAAAAGCAGGCGCTAAATAGTCCTACTGTTTTCTGTACAGATCGTTATCTTCTTTCATCAATCATCTTCTTAATATTCTATGCAGATGTTTGTTTTACAAAATGATTATTCATTCAGAAAAATGGAAAAAAAACCCTTGAATAACATTTTTCCAACCTTGTTTTTGTTTGTTTGAAAAACTAACCATATTCACTCCTCTGTGATCCATGAAGCCCAGTCTTCTATCATTTCTCCAGAGAATCATCACTGACTGAAAACTTTTTACATGCCAAAACAGCATAAGCTTATCACTTCAACACAAGAATCTTCTTATTTCACATGCGTGAGACTTTCAAATCCGACAATTTTTTTTTCAACATTCAAACAAATATGCATTACCTCATACGCATAAATTTGATTTTTATTAGCAAATAATTATTTCTTCTTCCCTGATGTCCTAATCTAAATGTAACTCCTACAATTTCTTTCTCAAAAAAAAAAAATGTCCAAGACAACTCACTGGCTCATATAAAATACGTTCTATAAAATGTAATGTAAAAATTTCAATGGCACAACATAAGTTTGAATCACTGCATGATAATTTTACAATTAATTTCACTTTTTTGTAACTTGCAGATTCAACAATAAATAAACGAATATTTTAGAGAAAAAAAAAAGTAGTTCTGACAGATCTTCAGTGGAAACAACAGAAACAAAAACAAACAGGAAAAAGCAATGATAAAGGAGAAAGATACTAAAAGAGGAAAAACAAAGTTGGAAAAAAAATGCTGCAGATTAGATCTGTTCTATGTCTTTTAGCAAAATTACCAAATCCACTTCTATGATTGTGTGTAACAAAAACATGACAAAATGTGAGAACAAAATTTAACTATCAGTGGAAAAAAAAAAAATTGGCAAAAACTAAAAACAGCTGTTGGAAGACACTGAAAATAATGATCTCAGTTAAAAAAGGAATGATATGACAATAGTCAATAATTTAAGTAAATATTGGTACCATTCAGAGTGATGTATTAATCATATTCAATAACTGCCAATAAATATATAATCATATTCAATAATTGCCAATAAATATATAATCATATTCAATAATTGCCAATAAATATATAATCATATTCAATAATTGCCAATAAATATATAATCATACTCAGTAATTGCCAATAAATATATAATCATATTCATTAATTGCCAATAAAGAGTACTAGAAACAAAAAGCACAGAAATTTACACATAAATGCCATAATTTCATTGCAAAAGAAATGATCACACAAATGATCTGCTTTTACTGTAATAACTGATCTACACACTTCAAAAACAAAGAACTAGACAGAATTTGTTAAAAAAAAAACTGTAAAGAATTTCAATGATCAAAAACTTCCTTCAGACATAAAAACTGCTTCCTTGTGCTTACTTACCAGCCCAAAGATGGAGACAGGTTGACCTCAAGAAGCCAAGGCTTATAATTCTCATCTAATAAAATGTCAAACCCAAACAGTTCTGAAAAAAAAGTACAACATTAAGAGAATAACAAGTCAATAAATTATTCAGTTTGCTCTGAGTTGAAATACAACAACAGACGAACTCTAGAATAGCAGTCAGTCAGTCTGTCGTCTGCATGTCTCTTGTAGAACTTGCCTCCCTTAACAGCTCTCCTAGAATAGTAATGCTAAAACTGTTTAAAACAAAAATTGGAGCAGTTTTGATAAACTTTTGTTTTAAACAGTTTTAACACTTTTTTATCACAGCTCTACTGCAGTGGTTTTGAGTGCATTTGTATATTTAGTCTTATATACAAGAGTCATACCGAAAGTCGTGAGCAAAATTTTCTTTAAAATCAGAATTTATAGACAGAGAAAATATAAATGTATCCCCTTAAGCTGCGTCCTTTTCTTAACTTTTAAACATAATCTCCATTTCTCTGCACACATTTTTCCCATCACCCTGCAAGTTTGAAAATACCCTCCCGGTAGAATTCCGTTCCAGCTGACTGATGGCATATACACATTGCTTTCTGGACATTCTCTCCTGTGGGACCCAGTGGGCACAAACTTTTCTATAGCCTAGGGTTTCAATCATTTCCTGTACTGCGTTGTGTCCTATTCCAAGATTTACAGCGATTTCAGATACTGTGACACGTCTGTCTTCTTTTATGATGTCATCAACCTTTTCCACGTTGCGTTTAGCGGAGGCAGTTGGAGGGCGACCGCTGCGAGGCATATCTTGGATGCTCGTGTTTCCATCTTTGAAATGTTTCACCCATCTCCTAACACTGCTAGCACCCATACACACATCTGCATAAGCAAGCTGAATTCTTTGGTGAATTTCAGCAGTGAGGATTTCCTCTTTAATGAGGAACTCAATAACAGCATGTTGACAAAATGAAACTTCAGTACCCGCCATTTTGTTTAAGCTCCATGTAGTCACATGACACATGATGGTGACATCATTTGACCTCTACATGAAGTTCAAAGGATGAAGTTGATACATTTATATTTTATCTATAAATTCTGATTTTTAAACAATTTTTGTCACGACTTTCGGTATGACCCTCATACATACTTAAGCCCAGAAACTATTTGTGTGTTACTAGAATAGTTATGCTGCCTTCTTACACAGAAGAACCTGTTTCCACTACAGGATATAGTGGGAACTGAGATGAATGTGTCAGAATGCTTATATTTATTAGGGTACCTGAGACAAAACTGGTGAAACCTTGGGTTTTTCTTGAGAAAAGGATGACACTAAAGCCTAGTGAAAGAGCAGAAAATGATATGAGGTTCAGATTATCGTGGGGCCTGGGCCTGAATTCTTGATGGGTCGCAGAAGCAAGATTGCGTGACACCATGGTTTTCGTTGCACCAGTTTAATCCAGAGTTGGACTTTCTCGCACTTTCTCTTGACATGGTTTGGATATCAGCATATCCCCACTGGGTGAGAGGTGGTTGCCCATCCAGCCTAGAGGTGGACTTTTTCATCTGGAAACCTCAGCGTGATTAGGATACACATACGTCCCCACCATCGGGTGAGAGGTGGTTGCCTATCTAGACTGCCCTGGTCCAGTGTCTCCGACTTCAGCATTTTGTGGTCGAGGCCGCTACCCTTCCTAGTTGTGACCAGGACAGAGCTTTTGTCCAGAAGGACGAATCCTCACCACTAGTAAATTTCACCCCTGGGTTGAGCCGGTTTAGACATATTATCCCAGTATGGGTGTGTTTAGGATGTGACCGACCTCTAGAGCAGAGGTACCATGACATGAGTAGCTCTCGCCACGAGACTACTGGACATACTGATTAAGCTTCACTTTATCCTTTCCATTACCTTTTCACAGTGGTGCCACACGGCAACCCTAATTGCTTTTTCGCATTTTCTTCGTTGGCCGGTGGAGTTTCACTTCACGCATGGCATCCGAAGAATCTCGCCAGCAGTGTCTTAACCCTTGGGTTAAGCCGGTTCAGGCAATTCGAACGGTATGAGTGCACATAGGACGTGACCGACCTCCAGATTTGAGCAGTCTTGACCTTGAGACTACTGATTACTTCACTTAATCCTTTCTTTCACCTTTTCCACAGTGGTGCAGCGCAGCAAGCCCATTTGCACCTTTCTTCATTGGCCGGGTGGAGCCCCACTCCACGCACGGCAGCTGAAGAATCTCGCCAGCAGCAGGTTTTAAATCAGAGTTTTCCTTCTCTCAGATGAGCTACCAAACATGACTTCACTCATCTGAAATGTCTGGTTTACAGGCGCCAGATATTTGCCTTCACTCATTTTCCTGTCAGTTTGAACAGTTCTGCCACGAGAAGGCCAGGAGCTGGACTTGACTGTCAAAGGCTACTTGAGACGCATGCCTTGGAGACATTTAATTGGAGTGGAGAGCGTATCCTCCACCCCACCTCCAGCTATGACAGTCCTTAGAACCATTATAGTACCTATTTTTGCAGTGGTGGGGATGTGCAATGTTTCTTTAGCATATTCCAATTATATGAAAATTATGGCAATCCCTGCTCCATTAACAGGCTGGGCCTGTTACGGGGTTACCAACAAAGAGGTGAAACAGGGTCTTAGTAGCTATGGTTCGCCAATGTTGAAGCTAATATGTCAGTTGTGAGTCGCTGAATGCCAAATCGGACAGCGCCTTCACCCCTGCTGAGAAGTTGCTTCTTAGGTCTACTCGGGGCAATAAAGAAAGCCATTAGCACTCATCTCCTATCTTACATGAACCCCTTACTCCAAGATCTTCAAGAAAGGATCTGCTGTCAAGAATAACAAATCTGGAATTACAGACAGATCTTACAATAGCTTATGATGTATAATGTAGGTGCAGTTATTTTCTATCCTGAGGTAGTGTCACTATTTATAAATTCCTATCATAGACAGTACACTCAGGTTATTGTTCTTTTTAACCTCACTCCTTATATTACATCTACACTGACAGTAACAACAAATTCTTCTAGACAGACTTTAGCTTTGTGGGTTCGGTCTTGGACTTCCATAGAATTTTCATAAAAATATACTGTATGAACTTATAGTTTTCAGTGAGGGGCCATCACCATCATGTTCTGGTCACATCTATTAATGCTCTTATCTCCTCATTAAAAAAAAAAGGATCTCAGCACAGTTCGTGGACTCTGTAGCACCAATGATGAATAGAAGCAGCGGTGATAGAGCAGAATTCACAGTCTGCAGTCCTAAAATTTTGCAAAGTTATTCTGAATAGAATTCAAGACATAGTGGATGCTGCAATGAGAAAGAACAGGCAGGATTTCGAAAAGGGAGAAGCTGTCTTGGTCAGATCTTTACTCTAAGAATAATACTTGAAGAACATATCAAAAAGCAAAAACCAATAAACCTGAACTTCATAGACTTTAGCATGCACTGAGATTCACTGTGGAGAATTTTAAGAATATATGGAATACCATCTTAACTCTTTCCATGCCAGGCATAAATTTTTTTACGCTTCCTGTACTCCCGTTGCTTGCCAGGCATCAATTTTCTGACACTTGATTTGTTTCAATAAAACAACCAGTGTAACATTTAGATTGTATATATTTTGTCTGCGTTTCCGGTGACACTTTTCAAAATGGTGAAAGAGTCCTTAGATACGAGTGATGCTGAGCGAGAAAAGGATGAGAAACATGGAAATTTTTCAATTTTTGACGACACAGATAGGGGTATGTACATGGCCTGTGACCACCCCGCTGCTCTTGAATGTATCCCATGTAGATCTAGACATATTTAGATGACTGGAGAAGTAGTTAGGAGGTTATTTCAGACATTAATTTAGCGAGAATGCAACACAGAATTACAATACGAGATCGACAAGTAGATCTAGACATCTCAGATGGTAAGTAGTGCATATCTAGACCAAGCCGATAGTGAGCTGGGCACAATCATTGTCTAAAGACATCACATTACTTCTTTTTTCCTAAAAAACTCTGCATTTATGAAATTTTCATTCATTTAGTTATACTTTGAAACATAATAAGTATACGGAAGTACATGGAAATACTGTTTTCCATTCCATTTTATAACTATACCCCCTAACCCTATCAAGACCCGCGCTTTTACTCTGGCACGTAACTGAACGTCCGTGTTTCTTCCTGTGGCACGGAAAGAGTTAAGAATACATGGAATACCATCTAAGACTGTCAACATCATTAGAGACCTCTACAATAGATATGTCTGTGCAGTCAACACAGAAGGAATGAGTGAATAGTACCAGACTGAAACAGGCGTGAACAAGGATGTATATTATCTCCTTTGCTTTTTGGAATTGCCGTAGACTTCATAACGAAAAAATGCTGCTCAGGTAAAACGATCATTGACTGGGAACACGAAACTCAACTGGAAGATCTTGATTTTGTAGATGACATAACTCTTATCAGTGACAATATGAAATCAATGCAAGTAAAAACAAATATTCTGTCTTTAATGGCTAATAAAATAAGACTTGAAATTAACAAGGAAAAAACAAAAATAATGAAAATTCTCATTAACCACAAAGGACAAATATACATGAAAGGAACAGCTGTTGAAGAAGTAAACCATTTTGCATATCTCAGCAACTACATAGACCAGGATGATGACACCAGAAAGGAAGTTAGAATTCAAATTGCAAAAGCAGCAATGACCTTCAAGAATCTTGAGAACATATGGAATTCAAAAGTTATAAGCACAAAAACCAAGTTAAGATTATTCAATTCAAATGTAATATCCACCCTCATTTATGCATGCGAATGCTGGAAAACAACTAAAGAAATAGACAAGAAATTAAATTCTTTTGAAAACAAATGCCTAAGGAAAATACTCGGTATAAAGTGGAATGAATTCAAGAACAATGCAGAGATAAGACAGATAAGCAAACAACCTGTCTCATGGATGGTCATAAAAATAAGATGGACATATGTCGGTTATGTGATGAGAAGAAACAATCAGAGGATCCTAAAACAAGCTATCAAGTGCAACACAACAGGCCGAAGAAAAAGGGGTCAACTATGTGAAACTCTAAAGAGGACAATGTTAAGAGAGGCCATATCAGAGGGCATAACATCCCTTGATGAGAATGAAAAACTCAATGAAGACAGGAAATCTTTGCGAACTATCATGCGGTCCCTATGTGACATTTAGCAGCATGGGAAGGATGTAAGAAGTCCTAAAAGCTGTGTCAGTAATGATTTGACCATTCATATATGTGTGTGTTTGTGTGTGTATATATATATGTGAACCATAACAGAAAATGATAACATACAAAATATTATAATAAACAAATGTCCATGGGCAAATCATATGCATGACACTAATGAAATAACAGGAAATTAAATCTATGCAAAAAGTAAAACTTCACCAACAATGTCAATACTGAAGCATAAAGAACAGCTGCTATTATCACCATGTAAGAACAAGGCTAAAGAAAGAAAAAAAAATTGCAGAATATATGAGGCTGGAAATTATTTACGGCAAAGTTCCAGTACAAGACACATGATAATGATGAAACTTTTATTAAAAAAAAAAACAATATTGTACTTTATCCCAAATACTCAGTAATTTTTTTTTTCAGACAGTTTTGGCTTTCCATTAGCACAATACTCACCAAAGCAACTATGACGATGAGGAACATAGCGTTTACAAGCTGCACCTATCTTCCACTCTACAGACAAAATTGTCTTGATGACAATATCCTCAATCCCATTCATTATAGCTGGGGATAACAGTTGATTCAATTTAAAGAAAAAACAAAAGTGACCTTCCAAAACAAAAACTGTAACTCAAATTAGAAATAAACTTTAGTTTGTACATTTAATGAAGGTCAGGTGCTCTGAGTCAAAATTTGTAATTACTGTATGTGTTCCAATGATCACAAATGTTCTAATAATTGCCCATCCATTACAATCTGGAATCAGCCCCAAATCTGGAATCAGTTCCCAAATCTAGAATCAGCTCCAAATCTGGAATCACCCCCAAATATGGTCAGCCCCAAATCTAGAATCTGCCCCAAATCTGGAATCTGCCCCAAACATTTTGCTTGATATTCCTAAATGTTAATATCCTCTAGTAACTTTCTACTATATGGATTCTACCCCTTTAATGGTTGGTTAATTAGTTGAGAAGGACTATCATCCACGCACTCTGGACTCACTACAGGTGCTTCAATCTCTTCAGTGTAAACCAAGTGATTGCACCCATTCTACTTTAGCTGACCAGCTATCTGCAGTTCTTGCAGGAGTTCATTCTTCACCACCCCATATTTCTTTTCGGTTAGGCCTTATGGAAATGGATGGCTGTAGTCAGAAGCATAAAGATATAGGAATGAAATAAAACACTGGTCAACTAATTATAGAGTGAGAAGACTGCTTTTAGAAATAACACATGGGTCAAAACAATATGCATATTAAACATGTTACATTATACATAATTTTATCTTATATCCTTTCCGTGCCGTTAAACGTCACATAGGGCTTGCAAGGTAGTTCACCAATTTTGCCTGTTTTCATTGAGCCTTTCAATCTCATCAAGGAATTTTATGCCTATTAATTTGGCCTCTCTTAATAATGTCCTCTTTAGATTTTCACGTGGTCTGCCTCTTTTTCTTTGGCCTGTTGTGTTTTACTTGATAGCTTGTTTTGGGATACTCTGACTGTTTCTTCTCATCACGTGACCAACATATGTCCATCTCCTTTTCCTGATCACCCATGAGACTGGTTGTTGTTCAGTCATCTGTCTGAGTCTCTCTGCATTGTTCTTGAATTTGTTCCACTTGATGCCGAGTATTTTCCTTAGGCATTTATTTTCAAAAGAGTCTATTTCTTATCTATTTCTTTAGTTGTTTTCCAGCTTTTGTATGCATAAATGAGGGTGGATATTACATTTGAATTGAATAGTCTTAACATGTTTTTGTGCTTATAAATTTTGAATTGCCATATGTTCTCAAGATTCTTGAGATCGATGCTGCTTTTGCAACTCTAACTTCCTTTCTGGTGTCACCATCCTGATCTATGTAGCTGCCAAGGTATGCATATTGATTGACTTCTTCAACATTTGTCCCTTCTATGTGTATTTTCCCATTTTGATTAATAGGAAGTTTCATTATTTTTGTTTTGTCCTTGTTAATTTCAAGTCCTATTTTGCTAGCCAGTAAAGACAGTATATCTGTTTTTTTTCTTGCATGGAATTCACACTGTTACTAATAAGAGTTATGTCATCAGCAAAATCAAAATCTTCTAGTTGGGTCCCATGTACCTAGTCAATACCTGTGTTACTTGTGCAGCATTTTTTCATTATGAAGTCTATTGCAATTCCAAAAAGCAAAGAAGACAGTACACATCCTTGTTTCACACCTGTTTCAATCTGGAACCATTCACTCCTCTCTTCTTCTGTTTTGAATGCACAAACATATCCACTGTAGAAGTCCTTAATGATGCTGACAATTTTAGATGGCATTCCAAAAATTCTCCATAATGAATCTCTGTGTGTGCTATCAAATGCCTTTTAAAGTCTATGAAGTTCGGTATTAATGGTTTTTGCTTTTCAATATGTTCTTCAAGTATTATTCTCGGAGTAAAGATCTGGTCGAGACAGCTTCTCCCTTTCTGAAATCCTTCTTGTTCTTCTCTCATTACAGTATCCACTATATCTTTAAGTCTATTCAAAATGACCTTGCAAAATACTTTTGACACAACTGATATTAAGGTTACTCCTCTCCAACTGTTACAGTCACTAAGGTTGCCTTTTTTTGGGTATTTTAACAATGATTCCTTTTTTCCATTTAGAAGGGACCTTTTCTTCTTTCCAAATCTTATTAAACATTCTCTGTAGCTGTCTCATGTTGTCACTATTGATAGCTTTTAACATTCGCTGTTATTTCATCTTCACCTGCAGCTTTGTTATCAGTCATTAAATTCACTGCTGTTTCAATTTTATGCAATGTAATTTCATCTAGTTTGACATTTAGTTGTGGGGCTGGTAAGTTGGTTTCAAGGTTTAACAATTCTTTTGGGTGTAGTCGATTAAGTATTTCTTGGAAGTGTTCAGCCCATCTTTGCTTTTGGTCTTTACTTGATGTTAATAGTGTGCCAGTTTTGCTAAGGATGGGTCTTTCTTTAGACGTAATAGTACCTACATAATATGAAACTATTAAATGAGCCAACATGTGGAAAACACACAGAAGTGTTAACAGCTAAACAAAATGAAGGAAAACAAGAAAGAAAATAGAACAGAATATATGACTACTTCCTAACATCAATTTTAAAAAAAAAATAATATGTAATCATTCCTATAAGATTCAATTTTAATAAACAATCATACACTGACAGGCATTGAATATAAAATCACTGATATTAACAAGGCTAACAAAAATTTACTTTCTCAAATAAACAGGAAACAAAAAATGAAAATGTTTTCAAATGATCACAAATTAAAGTGCAAACAATTTTCTTTTGAAAGAGAAATGTATAATTTTCTAAGCCAGCTTTGTATTGCTTTCACATGATCTGTTTATAGTGGCAGCAACCAATCAATTGCGCAAGTATGATCATCAGCTAAGGAAGAACAGGCAGGATTAAAAAACATAAAATTATGAGCACTATCTACATGATCTCCACTCATTAGTTTGAACCATTCACAACTAATGCGCTGCCTTTTTTCAGCAATCTTATGACAAATTCTGTTTCTCTCTGTTGAAGAACAGGATAAATTGGTTTCATGAACATGTATGTATTATCCACCTCACCTGCAGTGTCTTTGCCATGAGCTCTGAAGTAACGGAGAAGAGCACCAAGGGACCATTTACTTCCTTCATTTTCAACCATTGAGTCAACATTCCTTTTTTTTCCGAACATTGAAAATTTACAGAATTTGTTAATCACTTCAATACACTTCATCACAGATAAAACTGACTGTGGTTGATTTTATTAGCTTGATTTATTTTCTATAGAAAATTTAAATTGCTTTGCTATCTGTGTCAAAATCAAAACGAAAACAAGAGTGAAAGAAGAAAGCTGGAAAGATAAAATACTGACTTAACAAACATCCAAACATGATCCTAACTGATTATTCTGGTTGTGTATGGGGAGGGGGAGGGGAAGAATACAAACAAACAGGGATAAAGAGAGGGAGAGAGAGAGACATGTACAACCCCTCTTTCATCCACCTCCTTTCCCCCAAATGACTCAGATCTCTACTTCCTAAACTTTAATCTCTTTCTACAAACATTTATTATCTCCTGACTTCTCTACTTTCTCCTAACCTCTTTCTTGTTCTTTCCAAATTAAAAAAAAAACATTTATGGCTCGGAAATCCTTACTGTTCAAAAAAAGAAATGCAACACAACTACACAATTGTAGTTGTGTTGGACACCAAATTTCAAACTTGTATCAACATTTTATTTTACAGAAGTAATGTTTCAATCTTGGCATGAAGAAACTTTAATACTTTAACAATGAAATGACATTCATTAAATTTGGTTTGGACTTTTATTCTTTGTGACTGAGGCTTCCTTTTCAGTAAGGTGTATGGCCTTCTCTGGCCTGTATCAGAGAACAACATCTCCTTGACATGGATCTGATTAGCCGTTGGATCTGTTGTTGTGGAATGGCTGCCCACTCTTCCCGCAGTGCAAGAGACAACTGTCGGAGATTGTTGTTGCCACGTCGCTGGCAGACTTGTCTGTTGAGTTCATCCCATAAGTGTTCTACTTGGTTCATGTCTGATGACATGGATTGCCACAGAATGGTCTGGATGTTGTTGTCAGTGAGGAACTGGGTGGTGAGTTGTGCCACATGAGGTCGAGTGTTATCCTGCTGAAAAATTGGCATTGGTGCGGCCAGAAGTGGAAGGATGTGAAAATGAAGAATTTCAGCCATGTATCGGTGGCCATTCATGTATCCTTCAATTTGCACCAGGTCACTTCTTCACCATGAAGTCATTCGTCCCCCACCAGTACATCTCCACCACCATGTGGAGGAGCCTCATCCACGCAGTTCTGGGAGTAGTGCTCATGGACTCTGTGGTAAACTCTTCTCTGTCTATCATGTTGCTGGAGCAGAAAGAATGATTCATCACTAAACCAAACCCTTCTGCAATCATTTGCAATGGTCCATTGATGATGCTGGTTTGCCCACTGCAGTCGGTTCTGGCAATGCTGGTCCGTATGAACAGGACCTCTGTAGGGTCTTCTAGCCCAAAGACCAGCATCGTGCAGCCTGTTCCTGACCATCTGATCTGAAATTCGATGAGCTGCTGTCATTGACTGGACTGTTGAGGATGCAGATGCAAATCAGCTCCTGAAGTGATGCAGCCATATGAAGCGGTCTTCATCAGGAGTTGTGACTATGGGTCTTCCACTGCACGGCTGGTCTGCAACTGAACCAGTATCTTGAAATTGTCTCCAAAGCTGACTAATGGTGCTTCTAACCACATTAAATTGTCTGGCCACTACATTTTGTGACTGTCTAGTCTGTAAACGGCCAATGATGATGAGTTGTTGTTCTGTATTGAGATGAGCCATACTTGTGCACTGAATTTTCAAATGAATTGATTCAAGGAGCATCAATCTTTTATAGGCATTCAATAACATGGTCAGTGAATTTTGTGTTCAGTAAGTTTCATGAGATTCTCATGAACATGTAATGACTTATTGTCAAAAATTCTGTTTTGATTAGTGTCGCTTTCTTTGCTCATAAATCATATGCTGAGTACAATTCAGGTCAGCACATGAAGTTGATGTCCAAGTGAACATTTCAGGCAATTTGCCCTTGTCTGATAAGCAAACTTCAGTTTAAATCGCAACATCATATTTGTTGCATTTCTTTTTTTTAACAGTATATAAGACAGAGAATGTTTAACAATATTTGGAAAGACGAAAAGGTCACTTCTAATTGGAAGAAAGGAATCATTGTTAAAATACCAAAAAAGGGTAACCTTAGTGACTGTAACAAATGGAGAGGAGTAACCTTAATATCAGTTGTGTCAAAAGTATTTTGCAAGGTCATTTTGAACAGACTCAAAGATATAGTGGATACTGCAATGAGAGAAGAACAAGCAGGATTTCGAAAAGGGAGAAGCTGTCTTGACCAGATCTTTACTCTCAGAATAATACTTGAAGAACATATTGAAAAGCAGAAACCACTAATACTGAACTTCATAGATTTTAAAAAGGCATTTGATAGCATACACAGAGATTCATTATGGAGAATTTTATGTCTATATGGAATACCATATAAAATTGTCAACATCATTAAGGACTTATACAATGATATGTTTGTGCAGTCAAGACAGAAGAAGGGATGAGTGAATGGTTCCAGACTGAAATAGGCGTGAAACAAGGATGTAGACTGTCTCCTTTACTTTTTGGGATTACAATAGACTTCATAATGAAAAAACGCTGCACAGGTAACACAGGTATTGACTAGGTACATGGGACCCAACTAGAAGATCTTGATTTTGCTGATGACATAACTCTTATCAGTAATAATGTAAATTCCATGCAAGAAAAAACAGATAGCCTGTCTTCACTGGCTAGCAAAACAGGACTTGAAATTAACAAGGACAAAACAAAAATAATGAAAATTCCTCTCAATCAAAATGGAAAAATATACACAGAAGGGACAGATATTGAAGAAGTCAATCAATTTGCATACCTTGGCAGCTACATAGACTTGCAAAAGCAGCATCAATCTTCAAGAATCTTGAGAACATATGGAATTCAAAAGTTATAAGCACAAAAACCAAGTTAAGACTATTCAATTCAAATGTAATATCCACCCTCATTTATGCATGCGAAAGCTGGAAAACAACCAAAGAAATAGACAAGAAATTAGACTCTTTTGAAAACAAATGCCTAAGGAAAATACTCTGCATCAAGTGGAATGAATTCAAGAACAATGCAGAGAGACTCAGACAGATGACTGAACAACAACTAGTCTCATGGGTGATCAGGAAAAGGAGATGGACATATGTTGGTCACTTGATGAGAAGAAATGATCAGAGAATCCCAAAACAAGCTATCAAGTGGAACACAACAGGCCGAAGAAAAAGAGGCAGACCGCGTGAAACTCTTAAGAGGACATTATTAAGAGAGGCCAAATAACAGGCAAAAAATCCTTTCATGAGGCCGAAAGACTCGCCGATGACAGGAAAAATTTGCGAACTAATTTGCAAGCCCTATGTGACGTTTAACGGCACGGGAAGGATATAAGAATATAAGAATAAGAATATAAGACAACAATGGGTATAACTCACAAGCTTACTTTGTCTCCGTGTAAACAAAGTAAATCAAATGCATTGACTTAAAAAACAATATAACTCGATCTAAGAAGTATGTGGTACACCTTTCCAAGGCAAACTGTAAGTGCTGCAGGTACACTAGCATTTCACATATCTACTATCCCACAGCACACATCTAAGTACTATTTGTTTAACACAGCATTTTTGTCTCTTCACAAAATAATCTCTGGAATTTGTGTTCTTCAATATGTTTTTTTTACAGAAATCTCCAGCTCATTTTCCCTGTCCAAAAATAAACCCCTATAAATATGCAAATTTATAACCATACATGAACCTTTCACACCTCTATGTTAGAATAGTACTGATTTGTAGAATAAGTGAGTTCAGGAATTGCACTGTCATAGCTAACTCAATTACAATACAAAATGAGTAGATTTGTTACCAACTAAAAATGGGTACATGACACATTTATGCTAGGGAAATCAATTCTGAAATCATAGAATAGCTACTTCGGGACAAGGTACATTAAATTACATTGTAAACACGCCTCTCAAAGAATTAACTCTTCCCAAGCCGATGGCATTATAATGAGGCCTTTCGGTTAGTTCACTTTTGGGCCAAAATCACTATATTTTGTCAATTTCAGTGAAAAACCATATCAAATTTTGGTTCGCAAGTTATCTGCGCTTGTCAGAATTACCCGGCATCATGTTAACTTAGCGTGGGCAGTGTGTAGCCATTTTTTCAGTCTCTGTTAGATTTGGCGTGAATATTTTTCCTAATTTCCAGCCACTTGGTGGATCTGCAAAAGGAGTTCTGAATGTTTTCTGTTGTGTTTGTGCTTGTTTCTGCAAATCTGTGCAAAAAGTGATTACATGTGAGGAATTCCATTTATCATCACTTTGTGATTTACACATGGATATTTACAGCTCTAATGGTAAGTAGAAACCAATTTTATTGGTTATTACTACAATTTTTATAATTTTTTTTTTTTGGGAGGGGGGGGGGGCTAAAAATGTTGTCTTATTTTCTCACCATTTATTTTTTTCCTAAGAAAACCAAACTCTGCATTTATGGAATCTTCATTCATTTTTATTTCTTTTGGATGTATAAAAAGTATACTTTTTCACATGGAAATAATTGCTACATCCACTTTTTCAATTATACCCCAAAAATATTGCAACGCTTGTGGATTTTTCATATTTTTTTCCCGCCGGCAGGGGAAGAGTTAATGGAAAAAAAATAATGTAAAATTAATCCCTTATATGTGAGATTACGTTGAATTCACAGCAGACAAGCATTATGACAAAATAAAAAAAAAAATAAATACCTGCAAGAAGTTTCATGGCTTCTCTAATATGCTATAGAAATATTCTTCCTCACTACATCGAAAATAAGAGAATTAGAGTTTGGGCATTTGATACAAATGAATCCTGAACAACCAGCGGCACATGTATACAACTGGAAAACACCTGGATATAGGGATGGAGGACAACCAAAGAAAAAGTAGATAGATGGGGTGAAAGACACACTGAAGAAACATAACATGACAGCTACCCAGACCTGTCACCTTGCTCTAGACTGACATCTGAAACTTCCTGCATTGCTAATGGCATAAGCAGGCAGATAAGAAGAAATATTTTCTACTTTCTCTTTCACTCAGACAAGAAGACTGCTGGCATAAAAATACTCTAACAACTTACTTTACATACTGCTCACTCTCCATGTTGATGCTGTAATTAGTCAGATGCATGCATCTTTCACCAAGGTCATGTAAGGTCAAATCATATTTGATAGTAGCAAATCTGGTCAGCCCTTCACTGTACATGTAAATCACAATGGGGTCAAAAGAGGTCACAACAACATAGATGCGCAGGTCAAATTTGTAACCTGCAATAAAATACACAGGCAAAGCAAACTACAAGTTATCAATAGTGTGCATGTGTATATACACACACACACACACACACACACACACATATATATATATATATATATATATATATATATATATATGCCTACATATACATACATTATTACAGCCATACTTCAAGTAGATCGTTTACTTCATTTGTAAAATGAAATTAGCACTCTTTGAATGACTTCTATAATTAATCTATGACCAAATGACATAACAGAAATGCAAAGAATGTGTTTGATGATTGTCACTAAAGCTCAGACTCAGTTATGCCAGTCAATGAAACATCAAAATGTTTTCTGTGCTACAAACAAGCTGGAAGAATGAAAATAAACCTTTCAGTGACAATACTCACAAGCAGATACTACAAAATGGTCACACTGCTCTTACATCAGTGAAATATCTCATCATTTAGTCAATGCTGGCATTTCAGTGAAGGAACCAAAAAAAACAACACTACTCCTTCTTCTGCATTTGAGGTTGTTGGTCACATCAAATCCTGATCCCTGTCAACACGGCAAAGCCCCCAGTCCTCTCGAGATCCTGATAGGAGCCCCAAAGCTTTTGCCCCGAGCTTGTATCCTCTGGCCACATCTCACACTTCAGGACCGCATGGTTTGGGCACTCTTGAAGGATATGTTCTGAAGTCTGGACTCCACTGCCATATGGATGCTCATCTGTGTGAGATATTTTGACCTGATGTAGGTGGCTTAGTAGTCTGCAGTGGCCTGTCCTTAGATGGAAGAGGATGGTTTGCCAATGTCTTTGCAGTTGGTGTATTGTATCTGGCTCATTATTGCATTTTAGTTGCTTTTTCCATTCAGATCTGCACTGGAATGAAATGTGTACACAGACGGGTCTGCAGAAAAAGCAGTAAAAGATGGAGGTGGGGCTGTTTACACGGATGGGAGACAAACTAAAAAGGCCTTTGCAGTGGGAAAGATTTCCTCCAATTACAAGGCAGAAATAACAGCCCTCCTTGAAGCCCTCATAACACTCAAAAAACACTCCTATTTCGACCTGGAGCAATTAATGACATAAGCCTTGCTAATGAGAAGTCTGAGTAATATGAAACAGGAAACTAAGAAACAAGAACCATTTTTGTGCCCCCCCCCCCATCTAGACTTCACTCCTTGTACAAGTACTCACCATTAATGACCAAAGGGTTAGGAATGTATTTACTGACAATATTTCTATGCCTGGTCACATGGCGGGAATCACCTGCTCCTTCGATGTGAACGCTGTTGATTTTTTTAGGCTGTTCATAAAGAAAATAGATCATTTCCTATGTGAAAACTACTGCAACTTTTAACAAAACAAACTTGCACATAAAAAATTTTTTTTTTCAAATGTGTGCTCCTGAGAAAAGAAAAATGTTAAACTGTAGAGTCAGTTTTTGTATGCGAAATGTTGGAAATGACATTTCAAAATATAAAAGTCTACATAGTGGTCTAATCATCTGGAAGTGAAAGTTGTACTGTTACTCAGGCATTCATTCCTCAATAAACTCATGTTTATGACAGTGCTAATATTTCCTTAATGTGCAGCTAATTCACCTCTATATTCTCATTTTCAATCTGTGTACCTCTAGTATTCATCTGGTTCAATCCTGCAGTCTACTGTGTTGGACTAAACAGTTATTTTATTTAACTTTATTATTTTTTGGGATATATTTCTTAAACAAACAATTCTCAATATATTCTATGAGACAGTCGCCTTATTTTTCAAAAATATACTTTATTATTATGTACACATATAAATAATTCATTCTGGTTGACTAGTGGTTAATTTATCAAAGTATGTTTTAGAAATTTTTTTAAAAATCAGAACATGAAAATAAAATAATAGCATCTAAATGAAAGCAAATAAGCAAACAAAAATAAATAAAATATAAGTAATAAAAAATGATTCTATGGCTGGTCCTCAATTCTGAAAAAAAAAAGTAACTGTTTATTTTTGTACATCTGTTAATCTTTTAATTTCAATTTTGCTTTTCAACATTTCTTGTTTCTGAACAGGAAGAAAACATCACATGTGAAACATGAAATGCAAAATTCTGAATGATTAATTCAAGTTATCTGAACAAATGAATCTTTAAAAAACAAATGAAAAGTACATACATTATCCACAACAAATACCCCTCTTCCACGGGACAAGGAAACTGGTTTTACAATGTAAAGACCTCGTTCTTTCTTATAGTGTGCTGAATTAGTCAAGAAACATACAAAACTTGCTTGCTCTTCAAGAAAAGTGTGACATAAAATTCAAATGTTATAAATTATTGCCAATTCTGAAAATTAAGCCCAACTGAAAAATGTGAAAGTTGTGAAGTTCCGGTCTCTGTGTAATGAGATAAGTAAATGTGAGCCCAGCGTGTACATTCATTAGTTATCACTAGTCCTGGAGCTAGTTATTGCCCTTAATGGGCATCTTTATTGTACATATCAGAAACTGTTATTATTCTTGTTCACTGCAGAGAATCTCTCTATTGCTATCAATTACAAGTTCTTGGCAGCTGATGCTTTGACAAAAATCTTGATAAATGGAATCAAGTCAGATAGAAAGTGTAGTTTTTCTCACTTTCTATAGAATTTTTAGTCAGAATTTTTAGTCAATCTCCAACCCATTTGCTGGTTCACAGCAATGAAATAGATTTCTGCCCAGACAACAAAGCACAGATCTGATATGATCTCCAGATCAGTGGTTCCCAATCTTTTTTTAATGTGCAAACCTGCAAAAAAGGTTTTCAAAAATTCTGAAATTTAACAAAAATTACTCCAATTAATAGCAAGCATGCTCATGGCACTACCCCTGACTCCACCTCTCCCACATGACCCTACTTTTGAGCATAGCCTGAAGCTAGAAAGCACTGCCTGGGAAGCGTGTCTCACTCACTGGACCCTCAATGAGAACGTAATCACTGATATACCAGATGGTACTACAATAAATGTGTTGAGAACAAACTTAGAATTACTACGGTGAAAAGATAGGCACTTACATCGAAGTGATCTGTATTGAGACGGCAATTTGAAGCTCAAGGGAACAAAGTCAAAATGCTCCTTTCCCTGCAAAATTAAACATTTTTGAAGTCTCTCGCTTTTTCTAAACTCTTACTTTTCAAAAATCTTTTCCCCTGCAGTCGCATCTTCTTTTCCTTACACAAAAACTGAGCAGAGTAAGAAACAAGCAAAACCATCAAAACAGACCTAGAATCAGACGACATAACTTTAGCATGCCATTTAAATATAACAGAATGACATACAAATTCACCCACATGCTTCATTCAACAAAATTTAGATAATATTATATCTGGCTAACTGACTACAAGTTTCAGATCATCTGAAACAGTCAAAAACACTGACCTTACTTTCCTGCATTTTTATAACATTTGAATAAAGCTTGTCTTTCCTTGTTAGTTCCTCAGTTCTAAAACACACAAGTAAGCAAACATAGAATTAGTGCACCAAAAAAAACACACAAGTAAGCAAATATAGAATTAGTGCACCAAAAAAAAACACACACAAGTAAGCAAATATAGAATTAGTGCACCAAAAAAAACACACAAGTAAGCAAATATAGAATTAATGGACCAAAAAAAAGCACACAAGTATGAAGTAAGCAAACAGAGAATTAATGCACTAAAAAAACACACAAGTAAGCAAACACAGAATTAATGCACCAAAAAAACACACAAGTAAGCAAACACAGAATTAATGCACCAAAAAAACACACAAGTAAGCAAACACAGAATTAATGCACCAAAAAACACACAAGTAAGCAAACACAGAATTAATGCACCAAAAAACACACAGGTAAGCAAACATAAAATTAATGTAAGAAAAAAACACATAAATAAGCAAACATAGAATTAATGCACCAAAAAAACACAGACAGGACTTGAGCAATCAAATTTTAAAAGAAATCAGTAGTCATTATTATAGATGAAGTTACAAGGCTGGTCAATACTATGTGCACGTACTTCTTTTCATCTCCAATACATTGCAACTGTGTTCAAATGAGCGTCCAAAACATTTGGAAATACAGCACGTACAATAAATTCTAGTCAACGAATACAGACTAACAGGTATAAAGCTGTGAAAAGTCAGTCTTATTCACAGAAGAAATCACTTGTTCACAGACTGCACAATTAATCCTTCCATAAAATACGTCTAAGTTTGTCTTACATGGATGTAGCAAAACAAAAAGGATCTATATGAAACACATTTATCTACTCTATCCAGCACTAAAGAAATATAACCATTTACTACTTCTATCATTAATGAAATACAACAATTTGCCATTCCAACCAAAATACATTCACCTGTTACATCAAGCATTAATAAAATACGACCTACTAATATTCCACCCTAACAAAACACAACTACCTACTACATCCAGTACTAACAAAGTACAAGCATCTTCTATATCCAGTACTAACAAAGTACAATCATCTGCTACATCCGGTACTAACAAAGTACAAGCATCTTCTACATCCGGTACTAACAAAGTACAATCATCTGCTACATCCAGCACTAACAAAGTACAAGCATCTATTACATCCAGTACTAACAAAATACAAGCATCTACTACATCCGACACTAACAAAATACAAGCATCTACTACATCCAGTACTAACAAAATACAAGCATCTACTACATCTCTCTCTCTCTCTCTGTGAATCTTAAGTGTCCAGGGCACATAGGGCTTCTGCTATGGTTTTCCACAAATGCCTCTCCTTTGCCTTTTTTCTGCTTTTGCTTAGGTGAGCCCTCTATTGCTCAACATCCTCAAATTAGTTGTTCTTCTCCATGTCTCTTTTGGTCTACCTTACTTCTGTTCCCCTGTGGTGTCCATCTTAGTGCTATTTTGGTAGTGAGTTGTCAGTCATTCGGAGCACATGTCCCAACCATCGCCAGCATCTTTCCTCAATAATTGCTGTCAGTGGCTTCATCTGCATTTCTGCCAACAAGATGTTATTTCTTATAGTGTTTGGCCAAAATATTTTTCTAATTCTTCGTAAACATTTAGTCTGGAAAGAATTCAACTTGTTTTCTATGGTTTTGGTGATTTTCCAGCATTCACTTCCATAGAATAGTACACTTAGAACATTACTCTTAAATATCCTGATTTTCGTATTTATGCTTAGTTTTATAGATTTCCATATAGTCTACAGTACTGCAAAAGCCTGGTTTGCTCTAGTAAGTCTGCTGTCTCCTAGCACTAACAAAATACAACCATCTTTTACATACAGCATTAATGAGATATATAACTATCTGCTACATTCAGCATTAATGAAATACAACTACCTATTACATCCAGCAGTAGCAAAATACAATCATCTACTACATCCAGTGCTAACAAAATACAATCATCTATTACATCCAGTGCTAACAAAATACAATCATCTATTACATCCAGCACTAGCAAAATACAATCATCTACTACATCCAGTGCTAACAAAATACAATCATCTGTTACATCCAGCGCTAACAAAATACAATCATCTATTACATCCAGCACTAACAAAATACAATCATCTACTACATCCAGCGCTAACAAAATACAATCATCTACTACATCCAGTGCTAACAAAATACAATCATCTACTACATCCAGCGCTAACAAAATACAATTACCTTCTACACACAGCATTAATGAGATATATAACAATCTGCTACATTCAGCATTAATGAAATACAACTATCTACTACTTCCAGCACTGATGTGTTGATATTCAAGTGAGAAATAAACTCACCTGGGGAAGTGATTGATTATATGGCAGTTTGCCATCCTTTTCACATAGGACGGTTTGGTATGCCTTCCAGTCCATGCCAAATTATAGCGCCTGTGAAGCAACCCAACCTGCAGAAACCATTTAAAAGAATTTTGTTTTTTCTAAATGCAGCCAGAACTAACGAAAATGTTCTAAAAAATAATTTCACAATCAGAAAAGTCCATACACAAAGTAATTCACCTCAGTCTTTGAGGTTTGCATATAGTTATGCTAAAAGAAATAGAAATAGCACACTGTCTTTCAAACTTACAAAAAGCAATTTCAGTTTTTAACATATATAATACTACATTTGGTAGCACAAACAGTAAAATTTGATAATTATTCAAGTAATTTCTTTATAAAAGATGCTGATATGCTAATATTTACTGATATTCACTGCACTTTTTTTTTTCACAAACCTCTCTGAATCCATGTGCTGCCAATATCTCCCTCAGAATCTGGGAATCTCCTGCCACCTTACATGCAAGATTATTTTGCACTGTGAACATACAATTAAACAATAATGTGAATTTTTCTCTGTAAGACAGTACATTATGCACAATCACAGATAAATGCTTTATAAAAATGTAATTAAGGAAGAAGTGAAAATTTTCATAGGTATGAGCCTCCAAAATATAATGCAAGATATATATATATATATATATATAGATATATATATATATTGCATATTGAGCATACAAGAGGAATATGTTAAGTTCTGAATGTGATTTTAATTTCAAAGAAATGATAATCAATTATAATAAATAAGAGCTCCACCGAAGTATAATCCTAGATGCAGGCAAAACTTGGAACTGACAGACCAAAAAAAAGCAAACAATTAAAGTATTAAACCACATATGGCTTCAGCAATGATTCATGATATGCTTGAATCAAACAAACAGCAATGCTTGGGCTGCAAGGGAGATAGCAGGTATATTAATGCCAGAAGCTAAGCTTGCTTCAGTTATTGCGCTAGGATCTTTTTTAAACCAGTACAACTATACCTGTCTTTCACAAGAAGGGCAGAATGTTAGACGGGGCTGCGTGCCCAATGGGGAACCCTTTGAAAATAAAGTATGTTCATTCGTTCGTTTGTTCACCTTACATGAAGTACTTTCTGAAATACTGGTACCTTACACTTTTTTAAAATGTAAAATTAAGCACATTGTACGAACATCAGCAGAAACAAAATTTTCATGTGATTTTTTTTTTTTAGAAACTTTAATATCAGCAAAATTTAATCTTTACAAAATGCAGACATGCTGAGCCAAAGTCAAAACTGGGTAATTCTCCTCCATGCTGACTGAGCATCTTTAGCCTGCTGCCCTGATTATCCTCCAACAGATATCGCTGCTTGCTTTTATCAGGTCTGTGATAATATAAATTGGTTATGATAACCAATGACCTCCAAAAGTTTCAATTTTTTTTTTTAATCAGCAATTTACTGGCAACAGCCGGTTAAAACGATCACTGCATTTACAATGAGATCTCTGACTATAAAATACACTAAACTTATGAGGCACAACACTGAATAAAACATTACTTCATACTATTTCAATGTTGTATTTTACTGACTAATTAACTGTTAAATAACTATTACATGGCTTTTTATAAAACTGTCAAATTGGCGAAAACTACATCTAAAGTCAGGTGTAAGATTTTATAATATTCTGAATTAATCTTCTCACAGGTCGAATCCAGTTCTAACTGTAAGTATGACTGCGCTATCCATCATCCATAATGTATAAACTAGGAAAAAAGTAGGAGCAGCTTTATTACTTAAAGATTACAAAGTTGTGATGTTTTGGCATGAGCCTTAATCATACAAAAACATACAGGATGAAGAAATAGAGAGAGGAGATAAAGTATATAGATTCACATGTGGGGAGACCGTGGAGGGGAGAGATAGTGGTACAATGTTAACCTAGCCAGGAGAAGGTGAAATAGTTAGGGTAGAGGGGTTGTAATGTGATGCTGTGAGGAGGTTCTGAACTATGTGTAACAAGTGAGAAGGGAGTGGAGCTTAGTGGAGAGGGATTATAATTGCTGAAGAGGAGAATGTTAGGTGTAGCTGAATAGCGAGCTTAACCCATGTGGTTCCAGCGTCCCATAATCTGGAATGTAGTGGTTCTCAAGTGCTAGGTGGCTTGTGTCATCTGTGTGACATTGTTTGATGGCTGTTACCAGAAAATCAGATTTGCCTCTGCGGTTGGGGCCATTGAAATGATTTGGGGCTGGTTTTGAAGCATGCTGGGTGATACTGTACAGATGTTTCTGCATGCGGTCCCCTAATCTGAGGCCAGTCTCACCAAAATATGTTATCCTGCATCTTTTGCATACGATGACATATATCACATTGCGGGACTCACATGTGAATCCCTCATGGAGAGTGAGGATAGTTTTGGGAAAGGTAATCGTTTTTGTTTCCCAGACTACAGGGCAGGTAACGCAGCAGGAGCGGTTACATTTTCTGGTACCAACATATGTAAGGCTCAGCTTCAAGTGGCTGTGGACAAGGATGTTCTTAAGGTTTGACTCATGTTTGTATGTCAACAAGGGTGGATCAGAGAAAATGTCGCAAGTGTTGGGGTCAAGCTGGATTAGTGGCAGATGACGATAAAGAATTTTCTTAACCATTTGACCATGCGGGTGGAAAGGCAGTACTAACTTTACTCTGTCAAATGGAGTAACAGGCTTTTTTCTGGATGCTTCTTTGCGGCTCACTAGTTAGATATGGTTGAAGGCTTCATGAAGGACATTTTCTTGGTGGTAGCGATGACAGAAAAATTCTAATAACTTGTTAGACTGATCTATAAAGTCCAAATTATCACGACATATGTGGCAAAGACAGAGGAGTTGGGAGCATGGGATGGAGTTCTTACAGGCTTCAAGTAAATAGGTGTGGCTGTCGGTGGGCTTGTAAAATACAGAGATGACAAGCCAGTTTGTGCCAATAGAAATTTTAATGTCTAAAAATTTGACAGACTTGTCAGAAATTTCATAAGTGAATTTTATATTGTTATTAAGTGAGTTGGTGAATTCAATAAATTTTTTTAGGTCTTCCTATGCCATACTGGTGACTCCAATGCCATCATCGATGTACCTTTAATAGAATTCTGGAAGTCTGCCAGTGTAGGTTTCCCATAATTTGACTTCCAGAAAGCCCATAAATAGTCAAGCATAACTGAGACCCATTTTCGTTCCCATGGCAACACCAATGATTTGCTCAAAGTATTCATCGTTGAATTTGAAAGAATTTAGGTTAAGTACTAGCTTTGTAAAGCCAGGCGTGATACTGACCATATCACCCTCTAGTGTGCTGACAGGTCAAGGAAAATATGGGCACTAACACCATATCCCTATGTGCCTCTAAGGCATGACAGGGTTACCTTTTTTTTTTTACTAGCTTTGTAAGTCTGATTATGGTGTCAGTGTTAGTGGTGGGGTGAGGGTCTTTGTCGAGAAAATAGCGGAGTGCTAAGAGTTCATCCTCATGGGAGATAGAGGTATATAGGGAGCAGACATCAAGGAGAAAGATGTGATAGGTGTGGTGTTGAGAGAGTGTGATCGAATCAAAAGTTATTAAGGCGTGATTTGTATCTTTCAGTACAAAATCATTTCAATGGCCCCAACCACAGAGGTAAATCTGATTTTCTGGTAACAGCCATCAAACAATGTCACACAGATGACACAAACTGCCTAGCACTTGAGAACCGCTACATTCAGGATTATGGGACACTGGAATCACATGAGTTAAACTCGCTATTCAGCTACACCTAACATTCTCCTCTTCAACAATTATAATCCCTCTCCACTAAGCTCCACTCCCTTCTCACCTGTTACACATAGTTCAGAACCTCCTCACAGCATCACATTACAACCCCTCTAACCTAACTATAACCATCTATTTCACTTTCTCCTGGCTAGGTTAACTCTTTGCGTGCTTACAGCCAGAAATTTGGCGTTGCCAATTTCTGAGGGTAACGCTGCCAGGCAGAAATTTGGCCATGCTTTGTTTCACTTTAAACAACGGGTGTAACATTTATATTGTAAACATTTAGTGCGCATGCTCTGTGACCTTTTCTCAAAATGGCTGAAGAGTGCTCAGTTATGATGGAGAAAATTGAAGTTTTCTGCGAGAAATTTCAATTTTTGGTGGGGTATATAGGGGTATGGATATGCCCTGTGACCAGACCATGTTCTTGAGTGTATCCCATGTAGATCTAGACATATTAGACAACTGGAGAAGTAGTTAGAAGGTTATTTCAGACATTATTTTAGGGAGAAAGGCACATACAATCACAAGACTAGATCGACAGTAAGTAGGCATCTCAGATGGTATGTACTGTACCCTAGACCCAGCCGATGGTAAGTAGGACACAATTATTGTCTAAAAACATCACATTACTTCTTTTTTCCTAAAAAAACTCTGCATTTATACATTTCATACATTTTTAGTTATTTTGAAACTTAATAAATACACATAACATGGAAATACTCTATTTCATTCACTTTTCCAACTATACCCCTGATACATATCAAGACCTGCGCTTTTTACTCCAGCACCAAACAGAATGTCCGTGTTTCTTCCTGCAGCATGGGAAGTGTTAACATTGTACCACTCTCTCTCCCCTCCACAGTTTCCCCACCCACTACCTCCAGTTATGACCCACCAACCACACATCACAGGTCTCCATTTAAACAGTCTCTACGCCCTACCAAGCTCATTTCTGACACACAGCGTCAGATAAGCCACATCTTCTTACAGTTACAGCTAAGTGCTTTATTCATTATTAATTTTTTTTGTTTAATAGCATTCATGTGAATCTATACTTTATCTCCTCTCTCTATTTATTCATGTTTTTGTATGATTAGGGCTCACGCCAAAACGTCACAACTTTGTAATCATTAAGTAATAAAGCTGCTCCTACTTTTTTTCCTAGTTTATACATTTCGGTATCACAGCTTTACTGTAGTGCTTTGTGTATAGTTGTATACTTATACACTAATTACTGTGTGTATCCATCATCCATGTCCTTGGATGATGAAATTACTGTCCGGTATGCCTCGTGACAATCTGCAGGGTAGCAACAAATTCTCTGTACTTCTTGCAGTCTGTAGCTAGCCTGTTTATGGTACCCAAACTATGTTGCACAACATTCATCTTGGATTTATGGTATTATCACAACAGTGTAAGCATTCACAGCAGAAACATAAGTTTGTGCTTATGAAGCTATCGACTTATGTGTAGCCACATACTCAAGGGAGCTCTCCTTATTTGAATGGCTTGTTTTCCTTTAAAGCAACATAAACTGAAATGTACAGTGTAATCTGGTGTGCCCTGTCTTGCTGATAAATAATCTCATTTTTGAGAAATTAATTTTTACATTGAAAATCTCATTTTTGAGTGTATCAATGATAAAATGGTCATATGATTTTTAAAAAAAAAGGACTTTCTAGTGATGACTAACAATTATATGGTCTGAGCTGTGCTGTTTGCTAGAGATTGGTGTTCCACAGTCTACATTCCTCAGTAAACTTTAACCAAAGTCAGTGAAAACAATGTCTTAGACTTTTAATTTGTTCTCATTTTATTTCAATTAAATTTTAACTTTCTGCCATAAAACAATATCTGTGTTTCATACTATAACAATTTATGACACAAAGTTAAATTTGACTAATTTGGCAACTTTTTTGAGGACTCAGCAGAAATGCACATTAATGTTTCATTTCGGTTTCTGTCAAGTATAAAGACTTCTGATGAATTCATTATGCATCAACTATTAAAAAAACACATAAAAAGTTATAAAATGTAGATCATACAAACACACATACAGAGACACACACAATTAAAACGCATGCCCCCAGACTAAAGGTTAATTATTTACCTCCAACATTTTTTAAACTTGGATCTTCATTGAAAAAACGCTGGGCATCAAAGACAAGAATAGGAATTGTTCTTCCTGGGCCGATCCATCGGATGTTCATCAGATTACCACTGGAATTGTTTATTTTATACCATTAAAAAATTTCACCCATATTCAACTGCACATGTGAAATCTTTTCTTTTTTTTTTTCTATTGCTTATATTAAAAATCCTGCTATTAAATTTTTTAAAATTAGCTTTAAAAATACACTGACAAATTTTTACAACTAAAGAAAATGATGAGACATAATGTAAAAACAAAAAACAAAAAAACAGTCTCTGTATTTCATGTCACTTCCAATACAAATAATGATGAATATATAAATCTGAGTCTACTGTGATACAATTTTTTTTTTAAAAGATGGGCATTTCCTAAGAACAATGGGTTTTGATTTGACAGTATCAGTCAATCATCATGCTATGTGGTGTAGGCCATCATTTCTCTCCACAATTCCATCTTTTGAGATGATTATGAGATCCGCTGGTGACTTTCTTCCTAGCCTCACTGACAGCCCATCCAGTAACTTCTCTCTCTGTCTTCCTCTGTCTCTTCTTCCCTCAATTTTTCCAGTTGCCACAATGTGTTCCAATTTTCCTCTTCCCAGAAATGTCCCATAAATCTCACTTGTCTGCCTCTGATCTTTGCTATAATTTGCCTTTTAACTTGACAGTATAACCTGCATAAATAGCACTATCTCATTAAGAGGATTATGTGAGAGGTACACAGAGAGCAACTCTGACTATGACTGCTCCATCATCTGTGGATACAAAAGTCAACTTTATATGACAAGAAACAGAAAAAAAAAAACAGGTGGATCCTGAACACAAATGTGACAAGTCAGCGTTGTCAGTGATACTGTCAGTTAAATAGTAAAACTATTGCTCAGTAAAATGATGTATGACAACTTCCATAAATGGCTGAATTATACCTGCCTTAAAAAACCATCACGAGTGAGTGAGAGAACGAGTGAGTGGATGAGTGAGTAAGTGAGCGAGCGAGCGAGCAAGCGAGTGAATGGAGTATGTGTGTGTGTCTCTGTCTGTCATCACATCTATCTAGCTACCTTCACTTGTTTACACTGTTTTATTAATCCTTAATTTAAAAGACTAACCACCTCATAAAGTTTAATATCTTTTTGGCTTACTGTTTACTTTTATTTGTTACGTTTACTGGCTGTTTTTCACTTTTTCGACATTTATGAGATAGCCAGTACTTCTCTTGTTCCTTGTCAGTCAATAAGAACAAGGAAGGGACTGAATGTAACCATCAAAGAAGATACAACAGTCATTAAAATTAACAAAACCATAGCAGATCAAGACCCTATCCTTTCATATGACGTTGGTACTCTTGAAGGAGGTCTGGTGCTCTTGCAGAAGTAGAAGCTGTATTCTTTCCAGGGTTTCTCAATCATGGTTCTATAAAAGGTCACTAGGGTTTCCATTTGAGATCATGACTGGAAGGAAAAAACATAGATAATTTGTTTCTTTAATTTTTGCATGCAGCATGATGGAGCACTGAAAATGACTTGAATGTTATATCTACAACTTACTGATCATGCTAATATTTTGTGTGTTGTAGAAATAACAATTTTGTTACCACTGGGACTCCCTGGCACATGCAAATTATTTCAAGGGTGCACGTGTTAAATTTTTTGAGAGAGGCTGATTTCGTTTGCCTGACTAACAGGGAAAAAATCAAAATGCCCCCACAGAATCTCTCTTTAACCAATTCTTATATGTGCATTGTTGTTATGTTTGCTTAGAATACTGCATTACAGACTCGCTCTAGGAATTAATGAGAGCGTAGTTCCACACTCTACATACAGTATGATGTATGTGCTATATGATCTTCACAACTGCATCAGCTGCAAAAGATTTAAACTGCAATTACAGGGAGATACAAAAAAAAGACAATGATAATCAGAGCACAGGAACATTGTTCATGTCAATAAATCCAACAACTACAATTTCAAGAAAAATACTGAAAACATACGAATGGTCAAACCGATCTTGCCCATGATCACTCTCATAATCAGAGTCAGAGCCATCTTTGTCATCATCCAGAGAGCTGTGCTCTGATGGAGTCATAGAGCAACTGCTGCCACAGTCTTTGTCTGACTTTTTTAATGACGATGACATCATCATGCTGTGAAACTCAATCATAAATGTTGACTAACTGGCTGAAGACATAGATCTGCACAGTGGAAAAAGAAACAAAGTAAAACAAAATGATTCAATAAAAGAATTTTAAATACCATATTAACATCATTACGTCTCATAATTTATAAATGTCTTGAAAGTCTATCATGCCTTGTTGTCATTATGGACACTGGCCATCACCACAGTCCAGGAAATTAAATTGTTTTTTGCTTTCATGAGAATGTACATACTGGTTATATATGCTTTACCAAATCTGATTAGACAGGCTATTAAAAATGTGCAGTATTCTTGGCCTCATTTGTTTCTTTCTGCTTTTTTATTTCACATGTCATCTTCAGCAGTTGAAGCTTTTTGTTTTGTGTGTTAGAAATTTTATCAGCTCACTGTGTAGCTCTTAAGTTTCATGACATTTTCATAAAGTATGTAAAAATATGGATAATTTGCTTTTACCAATGAAACAAACAATCATATTAGGAACTGCACATGCAAGGCACAGAATCTGCTCCCTTGTCTATCATTATGAAAATGTTTGATATAGTAGGGAATGTACATGGAGTCTCAATCTGTATATTGTGTTTCATGGTGATGTTATCAGGCATACACAAAAAGGACTACCTAACAACACTTCAGATGAAGACACTGACCCAGGAGCTGACTGACAGTAAATACACCCCAGCTGAATGGACACATGTGTACACAGATGGGTCTGCAGAAAAAGCAGTAAAAAATGGAGGTGGGGGCATCTACATAAGATACACAAATGGGAGACAAACTAAAAAGGCCTTCATGACAGGAAAGATTTCCTCCAACTACAGGCAGAAGCCCTCAGAACACTTAAAACAGAAAACCAGCAGCCACCACCCAAAATAGTCTTCTTCACAGACTGCAGGGCACTTCTAGAATCTCTAAAAACAACAACCCACAGTTAAACATACAGGAAATCACAACAGAACTGAAGCACTTTACACTGTCAACAACTGTGGCCCTACAATGGATACCATCCCACTGTGGAATAGCTGGCAGTGAAATAGGTGACAGCCTATCCAAAGCTGGCAGCAATCAAGATCAAACAAATCATCCAGTAAACTACCAAGAAGTGAAAACTATAATCTGTAACCAGTGCAGATCTGAATGGAAAAAGCAACTGAAATTTAACAACAAACCAGATCCAATACACCAACTACAAAGACATCAGCAAACCATCCTCTTCCGCCAAAGGACAGGCCACTACTAAGCCACCTACATCAACTTAAAATGTCTCCCACTGACGAGTGTTCTTGTGGCAGTGGAGTCTAGACTCCAGAACATATCCTCCAAGATTGCCCAAGCAATGCAGACCTGAGGCGTGAGACGTAGCCAGAAAAGACAAGCTTGGGGCAAAAACTTTGGGGCTCCTATCAGGATCTGGAGAGGACTACGGGCTTTGCCATGTCAACAGGGATCAGGATCACTCACGCCAACAACCTCGAATGCAGAAGAAGAATGGTGATGTTAGTTACTTCATATGTCAGGTACAAGTTTGTGTGAAATCACAGCGTCCAATTTATGTCTTCTTTCTGCAAGAAATCTTCTTGAAACATGGTTTTTTTTTTGTTGCTTTTATTTACCATTGTTACAAATATTTTTTAATAATGTGGCACATTTTACTCGTGTGCACATCAAGTCATGGTTCTCTTTTATCTATACGCTTTAGGCGTCTGACAGTTTAAGAGGAGAGAACTTTCCACTGTATCCATTTTTACAAAATTCTACAGACATAAAGCACTTTTACTTTTGCTGTAGTAGTCATTTTGTTCCCTGAGATACCAGTTGGTGCAAAATGGGTCCTCATAAAACAGGTTACCTGGTGAAGCTTTCACTGCTTTTGTTCCCCGTCTTACAGTTGGCCACAATTAATTCCCTTACACTTTTGTGTAAAGATAAAAGTTAAGTACTATGCTCCTTTTTTACTCTGAGCTCTATACTGTCGCAACACGATTTCCTTACAATGAGCACAATATCAACAAAGGCATTGCTGTCATTTCCAATAAATAACTTCAGTAACTAAAATGCAACATTGGTGATAGTCATTTTTACCACACAATAGTGTGCAACTTTGTGATGTTTTAGCCGTTGTTATGGTGTTTTTGAATTACAGCCGCCCTCCATCTTTTCGAGATTTCAGTAGCCAATCAGAACAATTCGATCGACAGTGGGGATGAACTAAAAAGTAAAGGGAATTAAATAATCTCCCTGGATACACTTCCGCTTCTTTGATTACACAAACATAGTACACAACCAATCATGTTCTGTGTGTTACTTTCTCCTTCCCTCTTTCTCTCCCTCTCTCTCTCTGTATATATAGTCAACTATGCGAATCCTACGTGTAGGATGTAAGATATATTATCTTATATCCTTCCCGTGCCGTTAAACGTCACATAGGGCTCGCAAAGTAGTTCGCCAATTTTTCCTGTCTTCGGCGAGTCTTTCAACCTCATCAAAGGATTTTATGCATGTTAATTTGGCCTCCCTTAATAATGTCCTCTTCAGAGTTTCACGCGGTCTGCCTCTTTTTCTTCGGCCTGTTGTGTTCCACTTGATAGCTTGTTTTGGGATTCTCTGATCATTTCTTCTCATCAAGTGACCAACATATGTCCATCTCCTTTTCCTGATCACCCATGAGACTGGTTGTTGTTCAGTCATCTGTCTGAGTCTCTCTGCATTGTTCTTGAATTCATTCCACTTGATGCCGAATATTTTCCTTAGGCATTTGTTTGTCTATTTCTTTGGTTGTTTTCCAGCTATCGCATGCATAAATGAGGGTGGATATTACATTTGAATTGAATAGTCTTAAATGGGAACATTTTTCTCGGAATCATGGTTACTAGCGTCGATCGCAACATTAAAATAGTGGCCATTTGCTGAATCATCACATACTCGTAGAAGAGTGCATACTGCCACCTTATTTGTTTTCGTTACACGATGGAAACATACGAGGCATTAAAAATGTGAAAGGAAATAAAATAGAAGGCCATAATACCAATGACATAATATTAATATGCGGATGCCACTGTTTTAATAGCAGAAACGAAAGAAATTAGCACAAGCTTGTCAACAAGATTATTTCAGAGAGCAAGAAATGGGGCCTAGAGCTAAACAGCAACAAGACAGAAACAATGGTAGTATCGAAAAGAATAAAAGTACCAAAATGCAACGTTCTTTCATACGGGGAGACACTGATACAACTAATTAAATTCCGTTATCATGGAACAACAAAGCAGCTGTTGACAAGTGTACAATGAAATAAAACCATGAACGGCTAAAGCAAAAACAGCTTTTTATGATATGAAGAAGATATTAACAAATATGAATGTAAATGCTACAGAAGAGTTCTTCAAATATCATGGACACAAAAAAGAACAAATATATCCATACTACAAAAACTTAATATTGAAGAAGGCTTGTTAGTAAAGAGGATTAAAGAGAGAAAACTTAAATATTTTAGACACATTAAACGTCATGATAATCTAGAGAAAACCGTCTTGGAAGGGTACATAATGGGAAAAATAAAGAGAGGAAGACCAAGGCGAAGATGGGTGCGAGACATCGTTGACGATCTGTAAATGGATGCATCAGCAGCAGGCCGTCTTGCTCACAACTGATAGGCCTACAGGAGTGCTGTTCATCATTCATCTGCATGTCCCTTGTGGAACTTTGCCTCCCAAACACCACTCCTGGAGTGCCGTTAGAGAGGCAAAATTCCGCAAAGGACATGCAAATGAATGAATGAATGACTAACAAATAATTAAAATCTTTCTAAAAGTGAGGAAAAGAGTATTACATTGCTATACATAGACATTGCTACATGGCTGTGAAACTTGGAGGTTCAACAAAAAGATGACATAGAAAATGGAAGCAACAGAGATGAGGCTTTGGCTATGAATACGGCAAATACCCTGGACAAACAGAAAAACAAGTGAAGATGTTCTCAAAGAAATTCAGAACGACGAAAACTAGTTAAAATTATAAGAAATAAATATAATCAAAATTTCTTGGACATGTCATGAGAAGACAAGTTGGAGAACCTAGTACTGACTAGAACATTCACGGCGGGGGTGGGGGAGGGGGGAAGAAAGGAAGGCCAGGGGAAAAATATCTAAGTGGGCTGACCAAGTGGCACAGGAAAAGAAAAGCATCTAAGTGGGCTGAACTAATCGGAACCACTAAGGAGAATCACGATCACCAACGCTATCCGATACGGCGCTTAATAACAAGAAATAATAATAAATAATAATAAGTAGAAGTTCTCTGTCACATTCTACTGTCAGTCAGTCATTTGCATGTCCTTTGCGGAACTTTGCCTCCCTAACTGTTCTTCTGTAGGCCTCTCGGTTGTAACAAGATCATCAACGATGTCTTGCAGCCATCTTCGCTTTGGTCTTCCTCTCTTTCTTTTTCCCATTATGTACCCTTCCAATAGACCGTCTTCTCTAAATTATCATGACGTTTAATATGTCCAAAATGTACGTTTTCTCTGTTTAACCTTCCTTACTAGCCAACCTTCTTCAATATTGTAGTATGTTTTTGTAATATGGATATATCTGTTCTTTTTTTTTTCTTTTGTGCCCATGTCACTTGGAGAAAACTTCCAATGCTTTTAACACAATGTCATTAGTTCGCTAACGGCGTGCTTCTGCTTGATGTTTTGATTTCACAGTTTACAAATTATCCTTCTCGAAACCATGTATCTAATGCTCAACATGGCGTCGTTATTGTAAGTTCCAGTCGCCGTTTTTTTTTTCTCTATGCTGTATTCTGCCTTCTCGGTTGAATGTGTAGACTGCGTGTCATGGTTCGATACAGTTTACATGGCACGCATGCAAACCCATTCGAAACTTGTTCATTCAATAAAATGATTGTGAAACAACCCCGATGATTCAACGAGACCTTTGCATTCACTCTACACGGCGAACACACAAGTACAAATATGGTGACAGGTGCGTGGAAAGGTGAACCACAAGTCTGCAAAGGACTGGGAGGGGTGGGGGGAGAAGAGAAAGGTAAGGTTAAGGGAGGGTCGGGGATAAAAATCCGGCATTTTTTCCCCCGTTTTGCTCAGTCACAGTAAAGTGAGATGAGGTATTAGTCTGACAAGTTATAGTGAGATGAGGTATTAGTCTGACAAGTTATAGTGAGATGAGGTATTAGTCTAACAAGTTATAGTGAGATGAGGTATTAGTCTGACAAGTTCTAGTGAGATGAGGTATTAGTCTGACAAGTTATAGTGAGATGAGGTATTAGTCTAACAAGTTATAGTGAGATGAGGTATTAGTCTAACTATCTATAGATACCTCACCTCACTTTCGTCAGCTTCCCCTTCCTCTTTCGTCATAAAAAAAATCTATGTAGTTCACTTTTTAAAAAAATTTAGGTGCTCCGTCCCTACACATCCTTTACTTGGATCTTTTTATATATGGAAGCAGTTGCAAATAGAATACCACTACTTGATTCGTTGTGTGATACACAAAGCCTTGGCTTTGCTACCTGTGCTTCAGACATCAATTTACCTGTGGGTAAAGTTGTATTCACATCAGCGTCAACAAGGCGATGTCGCGCCAGTTTGCTTGTGCATTTCGTGCTGTAACATGACACATAGTTCTCAGGTTTTCTGTGCTGGTAGGAAGTTCGCTTCGTCTTGACAAGGTAGTGTTTTCATTAGAAAGAAACACATTGCTTAAAACGTAGATAATATTTGAAAAACATTATAATGTTTGGTCTTGGTTGTCTTGTTTCCTGTCTCACTGGAACTGCGAGCTAATGACATTTGCAGCCGATGCTGTCAAGGTGTTGAGGCGCAGCATCGTGTCGCCTTGAGAGCGGTTATAGCGGCAATTTTTTCAGCCTCTTAGTGGAGCTAATAAAACACACAAAGGGCGTACAATTCTTCGTTAGCAGACTCCACCTCCATGGTGTGTGACGATCCCTGTCCCTTTGGCCTGGCTAGGGCTGTTACTGGGGTACCAACGGAGAGGCGGGACAGGGTCTTGGTCAGCTATGGTTTGCCAGCCAGCGATGGCAGCATGTCAGCTATAGTTCGCCAACCACGATGGCAGCATGTCGGCTATAGTTCGCCAACCACGATGGCAGCATGTCAGCTATGTGGAGTCTAGGAAAACAGTAAATTGTTCCAGGTGGGGCTAAAGTATGCAAAAAGTAATTCTTTTTATAGTTTTGTTCTTTTGCTTAAAAGTCTTTGCAAGTCAAATTTAGCATTCAGAAAAAAAGTGTTTTAAAAATGTCCAGTTACAGGTTAATATAATAGTATCTCACGAGGAAGGTCAGTGTAAGCCCAGCTGTAAAAATGAACACCGGTCACTAGAGCTAGGGACTAAATTAGGCATTTGCCACACCGCCCTCCCCAGTGCGCAAAACAGATTTACGAAAATACGGACATTAACACGAGGCACGGGGCTACATGTGCCTTTAATGTTCAGCTAGAACTACTGGTAAGAACACTGCTTTCTCCTGCGCTATCAAAGCGGTGGCCCTTTACCAAACCGGGTCATCAAAGCAGGCAACGAGAAAAGGACCATTCGTTTTGAAAGTATATTAATAGATCGCAGTGTGTGGGCGTTATGTAAAAAAAAGCTCAGACTGGTTTCTGTCTATTTGTTGGTATAGAATAAAACCAGGTATAAATTTCAGCGATACATTCTGAATCTGACCAGGTCGCCATATGCTTTCTCGTTTGTCACATTGTGGTAATAGAAAGGTTAGTTGTCCAGTTTATGTGTTTTTTGTCTTACCTTTTTGTGAGAGATCAGTTTATTTTTATAAACGCATATTCTAACGCTGATTGCAGTGGTTACAAGAAAGATCATTTTTTTCCTTGTTTGTTTCACATCATCATCATCATCAACATCATCAGGTGCCGTGCCGACTGGCGTTGGCTATTATGCTTCTCCAGAGTACACGATCCTTCATGCAGGCCATCAGCTCAGTTGGTGATCTCCTCTCACACCATCCCGTCAGACTGTCCAGTATCATTTTTCTTGGTCTTCCTCTTGATCTTCTTCCCTCTATTTTTCCTGTTGTTATAATATTTTCAATGCCCCCTTTTCTCATTGCATGTCCTATGAAAGTACATTGTCTTTCTCTTATCTTTTTGACAAGATTTTTTGGTCTCTCCAGCTCTTCTCGTACAATCTTCATTAGTTATTTTTGTTGTCCAGGGGATTCGCAACATTCTTCTAATAAACCACATTTCTGCTGCTTCCAATGATTTTTATGGAGACCTGCCTATTGTCATGATTCACTTCCATATAACAAGATAGGTTCAATATAGCATTTTAGGACTTGTTTTCTAACATTCATTGATAAGGATATGTTAGATAATATGTTTCTCATTCTCTGAAATGCAGTCTTTGCTTGGCCTATTCTGTTCCTAACTTCTTTTCTGCATTTCCCATCTGAAGTTATTACTGCTTCAAGGTATTTTAATTCTTGCACCTGCTTTAGAATAGTTCTGTTTAATTTTATACTGCATGTTGGTGGATTCTGTTTCTTAGATATAACCATAGTCTCTGTCTTTTTGATGTTCAGAGTAAGGCCTTTCTGTTCACTTTCTTTGGCGACTTTATCCAAGAGATTTTGCAGGTCTTGTTGGTTCTCCGCTATCAGTACTGTGTCGTCAGCATACCGAAGGTTGTTAATATTGTATCCTCCAATTTTTATACCTGGTTCTGTGATGATCGTTCTTAGAATATTCTCACTGTACAGATAAAAAAGGTCTAGAGATAGTACACATCCTTGTCGCACCCCTTGTTATATAGGTTGGTATTTTCCAGTTCTATTTTCAACTCGAATTGCTGCTTCTTGCTGCCAGTATAGATGTTTTACAATCCCCGGGTCTTTGCCGTCTATACTGATGTCTTCAAGCATTTTAATAATTTGTTTCACCTTGTCGAATGCCTTGGTGTAATCAATGAAGCATAAGTAGAGATCTTTCTGTACTTCTAAAGCTCTTTCTGTTAGTGTTCATAAAGCATAAATGGCATTGTGTGTTCCCTTTCCTTCAACAAATCCAAACTGTTCATCTGCTATTTCCATTTTTTTCTTTTTCCTTGTTCTTCTCATAATGATTCTCAGAAGTAGCTTCGTTATGTGACATGAGAGGCTGATAGTCCGGTGGTCATCACATTCCTTTGCATCTGGTTTCTTTAGTAGTGCTATAAACGTGGATTTAAGCATGTCACTGGGCATATAACCACTGTTGTAAATGTCATTCAGTAACTTGGTTATTATTTGTATTCCCGTCTCCTCTAGTGCCTCTATTTCTTCTATTCTTATATTATCAGGCCCAATTGCTTTTCCTTTCTTCATGTGTTTGATGGCATCTACGATTTCATCTTCAAGTATTGGTGGTCCATCAAAGATTTCAATATCTGGTGTTAATTCTGGTCTTTCTCCTCCATGTAGCTCACCGATATACTCTGTCCACCTATCCACAATGTCTTCTTCTCCCATTAACATTTTACCTTCTTTTGATTTCAGGCATCCTGTGGTATATTTTGTTTTCCTAGCTGTGAGTTCACTAATTCGTTTGTGCACGTTTTTGCTGTCTTTATTATGAGAGTCCTCTATCTGTCTGCACTGTTCATTTAACCACACTTCCGTTGCTTCTCTACATTTGCGTCTTATTTCTTTATTTTTCTTGATTATTCTTACTCCTCCGACAGCCATTTATTTTTATGGGCTTCTTTTTTTTGGTGGTATTATCTCCTTAACAGTTTGGTAGATAGAAGCTCTTAACATTGCCCACTGTTCATCTGTACTATTTATCTTTGCTATTGCATTGTATCTATTTGTAACAATAACTGTGTATTGTTTTCTTTGTATTGGTCATTTTTTAAGGAGTTCTGTATTCAGCAGTTTGATGTTTCTCACTTTTCTGCATGCTTTCTTTAGCTTTATTCTAATTTTTCCACAGAGTGGGTCATGGTCACTATTGCTCCTGGCATGGTTTTTGTTGGCAGTAATGCATTGCGGAATCGTTTGTTGATTAATATGAGGTCTGTCTGGTTAAAAGTCTTTTTGTCTGGGCTGCACCACATTGCCAGTCTTCGGGGATGTTGTTTAAACCAGGTTTCCTACAACCATGCTATGTATTCTTGCCCATTTAATTAATTTACTACCTCTGTCATTTCTCTCCCCCAGTCCATAGTCACCAACGATGTCTGAAGTTCTTCCTTTACCAACTTTGGCATTAAAATCTCCCATGACTATAGTAACTTCATGTGATTTTGTGTGTTTTAGGGCTGTCTCTATGTCATTATAAAATAGCTATCTTCTTCAGAACTTTCGGATGTTGGAGCGTACACATGTATAATATTTATGTTTATTGGTCGTCCTTACACTAGTATAATATTAATGTTTATTGGTCGTCCTTTCAGTTGGGCTAGCAGGACTCGGTCCGAGATGTTCAAATATCCTACAATTGTCCTTGCTGTTTGTTCGTTTCATAGATTAGTGTAATTGAAATTTTGACAGTACATGAAAACACGTTAGATTTTTTAACAGTTTTTAATGTTTTTTAATTGTGATTTTTTTACTTTCTCACCGAAGGACAAAGTACTAGATTTGGTTCACAAGACTTGAAATGGCGAATGGAGATGTTCAACTGCCAAAAATCACAAAAGGATACTTAGGTCCGCAGGCAAAGTTCGAAGCTTATGGATTACGCTTACTCTCTCACAGTGAGCCCATTATCTACATGCAGGAGGATCAGCCTGAAGTGGAGATAATCCTAGGCACTCAATCAGGTACTGGAATCACAGTGAAATTGCTTTCACACGAGCTCAAGAAAGAATGCAACGAGTACTGCTTGATACGTTGCATGGGATCCAATTTCTTGTTTCTTATCAGACCTCCGCAAGCAGGATTCTACAAACTCCAGATCTACGCTCGACCAAAAGATGAAGCAGGTCCCCAGATGCTGGGTGTGTACAATTATCTCATCCACTGCCCTGGAAATTTTGGTGACCGCCAGTTTCCTAAGCAATACTCTATGTGGAAAGATGGCTGCTACTTGGAAGAGCCACTTAGTCTGCCGAAGGGTATAAAAGACCCAATGGTAAGATTCAAAGTTATCGTCCCAAAAGCTAAAGATGTACAAATAAAAGTAGGTGAAGAATGGAATCCTCTACAACAGACTGAACCTGAAACGTTTGAAGGCCTTGTAGACTTCAGTACTGACTACCCTCCGGGGTCAAAAGCCAAACTCAATGTAAAGTTTTCTGGAAATAATTATAATACTCTTTTAGAGTATCAAATTTAAAGATCACTACTCAAGATTGCTTGAAATTTCAGAGTTCCCTGACAGCCTGTGGATAGTTGTACAAGTACTTTTAAAAGCTAGTCTTTTATAGTTTGTAAATGTACCACACTGAATGTTAACGATACTGTGATTTCTATTTTAAACTCGAAATCTGTGATGTTCTGTATGTTTAAAAAAAAACCCGTTTCCATGCCATATTGGAGACACTGTGTTTGCGACACTGTATGTGGAAAACAAAAATGAAATTATTACATTCACGATGACGGACAAATGGCAAGAGAACTTATTTTACAGGTTACATTTTATTGTGATTTCTGTACTATGTCCTGCATTTTACAATAGAATTTCAATACGTTCTCTTCCGCACACAGCGATACAATTGTATAAAAGACAAAATTTAACATCTCGAGCATGGTCCTTTTCACCGTATTCATGCTTCGTTTTAAGCAAACGTAGACAAAAAGTGTAAAATCTGAAGAAAAACCGGAAGTCTACAAGTCATCCTTGGGTCGGCTTCATTTTCATTTTTGCAACTCCTGCGACTGTTTTTGACATCAGGATGTAACATAATGCCATATTTTTGTCCACCAACTACCTAGCGTTGGCAGACTTGTTACATGGGCAACAGTTTGTTCTCTATTTAACACTGCTCAATGTTGCTCCGTTGCACTGATTTATAAACACCCAACAGCCGGGCATGACTAAAGAAGGCTACAGTAAACAGGAGCTAAGCGACAGACCACGTTCTCATTTTTTTTTTCATTCTGCCTGTGCTTATTCTTGGTTATCTTTTATTAATTACTGAAGATAAACTTTGCTATTAATTTCATGTGGCTGCGAGATGAACGTGGACGCTAGGAATTGTCCAGTCTGGGAGTGAACTAAGATGGGTTCGCAGAGTGGACTTATGAAGCTGGCTTTTCATATCGATCACTCCTCGGAAAGACAGCTTGTTTGTGTGCCACAACAGTCTAGTTAAGGGTAGCACAGCTTGGAAGCAGAACAGGGTTCTAACACTTTCACTCCGGACTTATTTTCCATGCTTTGCCGAGTACATTTTAATGATAAATTTTAGTAAAAAAAAAAAACGAAAGGAAGTTACTCTATGATTTAAAAATATAGGTTGGGCTATAAATGTGCTATTGTTCATATTATTTAGCTTTTGTCTAAATGTTGCTCTGAGCTTTGAGTCATATAAGTATGCAGTATATACCAACATTGCCAGCGCTGTTTTAGAGTGAAGGAGTTAAGACATTACATAATGACAGTAGCATGAATGAACAATAATATCAAAGTTACAATAAAGGTAATCGAGAACGAAGGCGACTGTTTTAGACTACATTGTCACCATGATCAAAGAACTTTAGCTGGTTAGAATGACTGATTTCATCACTGCATGTCTTATTTTTTAGTGATCGTACTAAACAGTGAAATCTGCATTTTTAAAGATATTTATATCTAATTACATTTCACGCTGTTCCTAATATCACGCACAATATATAACGCATGAAGTACAAATTAATAAGAAAGAGTATATTTTTGAACCATATAACAGGAGCCTTTTTAAGATGTAATAAAGCACGTTCTTAAAATGTAAGTTCTCTCTTTGCGTTGGCATGATTGAAGTGAAAAAACTGGTATTTAAATTATTGGAGCCGCGGGTAGTTTATCATATAAAGCAATAGTTTAGTTAATTTGTAAGAAGGCAGGAGTTATGATGTACACGCAAGTATATCATTTCTGTTTGTTATGATGGTTGTTGCTGCTGATGTGATGGGTCTGTTGAAAGTTTATTGTTATATTTATGAGCATTGCTGAAATTTGAGATGTAAGATTGTCCACTAGAATTCTTCCTGCTACAAAAAGCCTCGGAATTTTTGCCAAGGGCTAAAGGCGTAGTACTGAAGCTAATAGAGATAGTGGCCAGCAAGCCACAGTCATCTGTTTGCATCAAAAAAGCACCCCATAGCTGACCAAGACCCTGATCTACCTACATGTGTGGGCTCTTGTTCTATAGCTGACCAAGACCCTGATCTACCTACATGTGGAGGCTCTTGTTCTATAGCTGACCAAGACCCTGATCTACCTACATGTGTGGGCTCTTGTTCTATAGCTGACCAAGACCCTGATCTACCTACATGTAGAGGCTCTTGTTCTATAGCTGACCAAGACCCTGATCTACCTACATGTGTGGGCTCTTGTTCTATAGCTGACCAAGACCCTGATCTACCTACATGTGGAGGCTCTTGTTCTATAGCTGACCAAGACCCTGATCTACCTACATGTGTGGGCTCTTGTTCTATAGCTGACCAAGACCCTGATCTACCTACATGTAGAGGCTCTTGTTCTATAGCTGACCAAGACCCTGATCTACCTACATGTGGAGGCTCTTGTTCTATAGCTGACCAAGACCCTGATCTACCTACATGTGGAGGCTCTTGTTCTATAGCTGACCAAGACCCTGATCTACCTACATGTGTGGGCTCTTGTTCTATAGCTGACCAAGACCCTGATCTACCTACATGTGGGGGTCTTGTTCTATAGCTGACCAAGACTCTGATCTACCTACATGTGGGGGCTCTTGTTCTATAGCTGACCAAGACTGATCTACCTACATGTGGGGGCTCTTGTTCTATAGCTGACCAAGACCCTGATCTACCTACATGTAGGGGCTCTTGTTCTATAGCTGACCAAGACTCTGATCTACCTACATGTGGAGACTCTAGTAACAGATTATAATTTGCAGAGTGGATAGAGACTGAAATTGGGAGGCAACCTTAGTTTTAAAAATAGCTCAGGCTGAAGTGCTCAGTTGAAAGGCACATATGTCATAGTTTAGCTGCAAATTGTGACGCATTTTTAACAATGATAAAGGCTGAAAAACCAATGCATTTCCACATACTGAAGGTGACATCAAAATGAAGAAAGACAGCTTGGCATTTTAACCACTTGAGTGTCAGAAGCCAGAAATGCTATTTGGCAGTTTGTTTGCTGTCATTAACACAGAGAAAGCATATTGACCACTGGTGAAAGCAAGTCTGCAATTTTTTGTCAACATTTGGAGGAGGCCAAACACGTTGTATCCTTTTGTTTCATCCAAAATGACAAATCAACATGGCATTAATGTCAGAAGCTGTTTCTATTAATCAAATTTTTTTGTCAGAGCTGGATATGGAGCGTCTCACACTGAATTTTGTAGAACTTACAGCACAAAAGAAAACAGACAAGTTAACATGATATTGAAAACGTCTTGTTCTCAGCCTGACTCTTTTAAGAAACAACAAACAATATATTGGGTGTAATTATCAAGCATTTATTGTTGATACAATGCGCCACTACAGCAGAAAAGTATAACAGGTGTAGTGCATTGTCTAGAGGAAAAAAAAAAGTGCAGTAAATTGCAGTTGGTCTGGCTGGGAAAAATGGTTCTGATTCTGGATGAATAGTTTCATAACATGATTTATAACTGCTTGAAAGCAATACATTAAGACTAACATACACTACTGGCTTAAGTTTATTCTCTAGCAAAATCAAGACCTGGGCTTTCCACATGCACTGACAATAAATATTTCAAATATGTCTCTAAGAGTTGCAAAACATGTCCAGATTTTTGCTTGTTGGTGTATATTCTGAAAGTTAAACCACTGGTCACATTTCTGCCTATTTGTGTATATCCTGAAAGCTATACTAATGATGCACTGATCACATTTCTGCCTATTTGTGTATATCCTGCTATACTAATGATACACTGATCACATTTCTGCCTATCTGTGTACATCCTGAAAGCTACACAAATGATACACTGATTAAAACATATCTTGTAAAATTTAATTTCAACACTCACTAAAATGGAGCATCCTGATTACTCTGTGCTTTTAGAATGATGTGTCTTTTTAAACATACATGTATACACTAAAAACACTAGCAACATCACGTAGCAGATTTTAACAGTGTTATAAGAACAAGCAATTTTTTTTTTAACTGCCTAGAAAACTGTTAGATAAACGCTCATAACATCTTACTTTTCCACATAAACATAGTCAAAATGTACAGGTATAAAAATCAAACAGGTTAAACATTAAGAGCTTTGAAAAGTTGTCCGTGTTAACATACTTTCAAGGAGATGAATTCACTTACTTCTGAAGGCTTCAAAGGATGAAACAATTATTTGGTCCTTTTCACTTTTGTGGATATGAATCTGAAAACTGTAAACTTCTCAATGACAACATATACTAGTGACTTTTTTCTAAGAAAATGTTTGGGGAATGTGTATTTCTTTGGCTTGTTGACTCATGGTTTTGTGACTGCTGCTTCTTTCATATCTATGATATTTGTTGGAATGCTGAGTTCTAACCATCATCCTCTAGCTTACCGGGTCCAGTATTTTATAATCTAGCTCGCTACATCCAGCAGCATTTAGTATTGTCCAGTTTCTCAAAACTTGTCAAACTATGTGTGAGAATCACCTTGTCAGGAGTTATTCTAACACTGGAGCCAAGACAAAATATCTCATCTCATCATGATAAAGTAAAACTTTGGCAGGAAAACTGAAATGTAAAGTGGCACTGAAGTGATAAATGAAGGCAATTATTTAGCATTAATGCTGTTAACATAAATGTGACTTAACTGTGCCGAAAAAACAATCTAAATAACTGAATAATCACATTTTACAAAATCGGCACATAATGGCAGAATAAAAGCACAAATAAAGGATTTAAAACATCATTTCACTAATTCTGAAAAAGAAAACATATGTAACAGCCAATAAACACAAATATCTAAGCTAAATGTGCTAAAAAAATGACCACCAAAAATGGCACACATTATCAGTTTTGCGCTGAGTAGCTAGTGCTGGGATTCTGCTTCCTGTAGCTTATTCAGGATTTAACGGCATCTTTCAACGAACAGTGAATCACAGGCAGAAATATATCTGGGCTGCGGCCTCTAAAAATAAGCCATACCAAGCTGTTTATGAACAAATTAAAAATCTAAAAGTTTTTCTAGAAACTTTATATGAAGCCATTTTCCAAAGATAAAATGGTGGATCTAAATAAAAATTCAGAAAACATGAGAAACAAAATGAAAATATTGAACCTGAGTTTACCAAGAAGGCTGGCTGGGTTTTCACTGTATAACGTCATGGTACTGTGAAAGATTCGGAATTATACAACGATAACTAAAACAATTTGTGTGACAAAGAAACACTTTTTTTACACCAGAAAGCGAACTGCAAAATATGCCAAGGAAACTAGAAAATTAGAAAAAAGTTAACAGTTTCATGAGGCAATTGAATACAAATGTTATCTATCTGATCTTCAAAACGTGGAAAACACGTAGTAAGCTAGGAATAGATGAAGGACACAAATGAGTATGCTACGGACAGTTCTTCTAAACCTGATACGGTTAGCTGTGATCCCCATTATTTTGTGCTGGAAAAAAAACTGCTGCACTAAAGAAATGACTGTCACAATCTCAAACAGGCTTCACACAGAAACAATGACATTTATACTGAACATAAACAACAGGATATACTGAAAGCTCTTAGGTTACAAATGTTGAAACAGCAGTCAAAACATTTAACCTAGCATTTAATCCTTATCCTAGTTGTGTTTACTTACCAGCTCAATGTCATCAATTACTGGAAATTTGGGTTCACTATGCAGTCAAGCATGAATCAATATATTAAAAACTTTTTAAATGTCAAATTTTAGCAGATTCACATAGTAGTTAAATGTCAAATTTTAACAGATTCACATAGTAGTTCAAATTTTAACAAATTCATATAGCTGTCAAATTTTAACAAATTCATATAGCTGTCAAATTTCAAGTTTTATTAACCATGTTCACACACAAGTCAAATGTGATGTTCACAATATAATGTGTATGACGTTTATTTTAAAGGTAAAGGGTCAATGAAAATTTCTGATCCCATTCTGCCCCCAGCAAGGACAGCACGTTCCACCTAGAAATGGGAATGATAGCTAAATGCACATTTCTTCTCTACTCCTTGAAGACAAAAATGTAACAGAAAAGGAAAACAAAACATTATTAGTTCAAACACACAAATTAAAACATTCACACAAACCTAGTCTCCTAGTGTCACATTAACAGAAATGATTATGATTTTCAAAAAAAATTTAAACAACGAAAGTAAAATATATTTCCAAGCACATAAAAAAAAAAAAAGATTGTAGAGCAAAATGCTAACTAGAGAAATAAAATTAATGGGAAAAAAATAAGCATCTTTGAATATTGAATGTAGCAGAATTGTAATATACTATTATGAGTTGATGATAAAAGGTGGCCGAATATGTTTATTATAAATGCCATTAAGACTGACATTTGATAAGGGTTTACAAACGGTACTGAAGCAGGGTTGAATAGCTTGTATGGTCACCACCAAAGTTTGCATTGAGGGTGACAAAGGTGTCAGTTCCGTACAGACCTGTCACATCAACAGTTTTAGCCCACTCATCACCCTGCAAAACAAAACAACAAAATTCAAAAATACAAAATATTTCAATTATGCAAAATCTAAGAGACAGATAAAATGATCAGTTTATAATTACAAGAAAGATCTGAAGGCATGGGATATCCTCTTTCCTTGTGAAATATGAACATCAAATGGCCAGACAAAGTTGCAGCATGCCAAGCTTTCAACCACAATGACAACTCTCAGCAGAAGACTAAGATGGCTGGAGCAGGCATCATAGATCAAATGATATTTTCAAATGTGTACCACATGGCACAGTTCTGGAAGGAAGGTGCTTTTGTGGTAGGCCAGAACCGAAATACAAGGATACTTCCATCAGCCAGGAGGACTGGGAACAACGGACTAAAGACTGTGTTGTGCAGAGAGCAACTCTGACTAGAAGCATCTATAGAAGAAACGGCCAAAACTTACTACAGCAGACGTCAAAGTGATTGGAACTTGCATTGAGGGTGACCTGGACATTACATCTGGGGCATAATGTCATGCTGTTTACCCGTCGTCACTTCTCAGCCAATCACCTGTCTAACACCTTGTGCTTACCTAGATCTATATGGGTGCATTTTGTGCCCATCTTTCTTAAAAGGAGGATATAAAAAAACCTAAGTTTTCAAAACCTAACCTTTCAATTTTTTCTCACTGTTACATATTTCAGCTGCCTTATTTATTTTGTCAGTTAACATCACTTGCTTAAAAATCTTCCCTCTCAAAAAAAAAAAAAAAAACAAACAAAAAAAACTTGTTAACATTACAAGAATGGCAGAAAGCAGAATCACCAATAGCTAAATAGCAAAACTCAAAAAAATCTTTAAAAATAGAACCAAAAAAAAGTTTTTTAAATTTTAGCTTTATGTGAATCTGTAATAATGAAGGAAAGAAAAGTAATCTGCGAACTGATGACGTCCTCTTGTACTCGGAAAGTAAAGATAAAAAGGTAAAGGTAAAATTCCCGTTCCCATGCCATTAAGGCATATTGGGGAATACGGTGTTAGGCCTGTATTTTCCAAGACCTTTGGCACATGAAAGTGTGATATGATCAATATCATACCTGGTCACTTTATCTTCCCAGATTTCTCTGGTACTCATTTTTATAGGAAAGTAAAGATATTTTTGACAATATTTATGAAAGTGTTCTGAAAAATGTGTGCACTCTTCAGTTGGATTCTAAAATAATGTGTGCACTCTTCAGCGAGATTCTAAAATAATGTATGCACTCTTCAGTTGGATTCTAAAGTAATGTGTGCACTCTTCAGTTGGATTCTAAAATAATGTGTGCACTCTTCAGCGAGATTCTAAAATAATGTATGCACTCTTCAGTTGGATTCTAAAGTAATGTGTGCACTCTTCAGTTGGATTCTAAAATAATGCAATGACAGAAAAAAAAAATTTCTTTCAAAATGGAATAAAATCTAAGATACAGATTAGCAATCATATCAGAGCTCACATTTCTAAGACATGTTTGAAAGAGGAACAGACATATAAAGGATGTCACATAGAACTCGAGCATTGTTTTATTTGTAATTTAAACCATAACATAGAAGAGGATAAAGAGCAAACTGGTGTCACCAACGGCAGATAGAAATCAGACATACAGAGGAATGGAGGTGAACTTTATCTGTAGCAATGAGCCTTAATGGCTCAGAAATCTGAAGAAGAAGAAGAATAAACTTACCAGAAAAGACAAGGTAGTTTATGGAGAAAAAAAAATAGATCAAGATAAAAGGAAACTATGACTAATTACTGAACACAAAATTTCATATATTTCTTCATGGACTTCCTTTCAATTTCAAGACTGATAATACTGGGTAATTTGAAGAACACATCTGAACTTACCTGCAGCCTGTCCAGACTGATAATACTGGGTAATTTGAAGAATACATCTGAACTTACCTGCAGCCTGTCCAGACTGATAATACTGGGTAATTTGAAGAACACATCTGAACTTACCTGCAGCCTGTCCAGACTGATAATACTGGGTAATTTGAAGAACACATCTGAACTTACCTGCAGCCTGTCCAGACTGATAATACTGGGTAATTTGAAGAACACATCTGAACTTACCTGCAGCCTGTCCAGGTGTGTCCACTGCTGGCCAGCCACTACAGCCACTGCCTCAGACTTTGGAATTATGACTCGGAAGTTGATTTTTGTTGGGAGACGGTCAGTTTGGACTTGTTGAGCATGGGGACCCAAAACGGTTGGGATCACTCCAGGTTCATACATGAAGCATCCCTCCTTCCACTGGGCATACTGCTTTGGGAATGGGAACACAGCCTTTTTGACAGAAAGGTGAAACATGCAATTTTATAAATGTATAATCATGTTCATATTTGATTCAACATGAACAAAAATTTTCTGGTTCTGTCACAATAGTTGGACTCAGCTGTGCTTAGTTCAGCTGTCAGCACACAAAATAACAGTGGAGTTGAGCTGTGTTTAGGTTCAGCAACATACACATAGGGTAACAGTGGAGTTGAGCTGTGTTTAGGTTCAGCAACATACACATAGGGTAACAGTGGAGATGAGCTGTGTTTAGGTTCAGCAACATACACACAGGATAACAGTGGAGTTGAGCTGTGTTTAGGTTCAGCAACATACACACAGGATAACAGTGGAGCTGAGCTGTGCTTAGGTTCAGCAACATACACATAGGATAACAGTGGAGTTGAGCTGTGTTTAGGTTCAGCAACATACACACAGGATAACAGTGGAGTTGAGCTGTGTTTGGGTTCAGCAACATATACAAAGAATAACAGTGGAGTTGAGCTGTGCTTAGGTTCAGCAACATACACATAGGATAACAGTGGAGTTGAGCTGTGCTTAGGTTCAGCAACATACACATAGGGTAACAGTGGAGTTGAGCTGTGCTTAGGTTCAGCAACATACACACAGGATAACAGTGGAGTTGAGCTGTGCTTAGGTTCAGCAACATACACATAGGGTAACAGTGGAGTTGAGCTGTGCTTAGGTTCAGCAACATACACACAGGATAACAGTGGAGTTGAGCTGTGTTTAGGTTCAGCAACATACACACAGGATAACAGTGGAGCTGAGCTGTGCTTAGGTTCAGCAACATACACATAGGATAACAGTGGAGTTGAGCTGTGTTTAGGTTCAGCAACATACACACAGGATAACAGTGGAGTTGAGCTGTGCTTAGGTTCAGCAACATACACACAGGATAACAGTGGTGTTGAGCTGTGCTTAGGTTCAGCAACATACACACAGGATAACAGTGGAATTGAGCTGTGCTTAGGTTCAGCAACCAGTTATAAACAGGACTGCAGAGTAGAGGTATTTTGAGTGGAATCGGAGTTCTAACTGTAACTGCATTCATTTGACCACTTGCAACAACAACAACAAAAATGAATCAAGAAACATTTCAAGTGAAAATTTCTTAGGGGATAAAGTGCATACTTGATGTGAGAGTAGATTCAGACTCCTATTGCTCACTAGTGGTCATGGCTTTAGTGGTATTTTTGTAGGATCATTACAATATCATAAAAAATAGTTTCCAGGCTACAGATAACTATATGCTATGGTTGTGTAATTATATAGTCAAAACTCCTAGGCACAAGAACAAGCTTGAGATCTTCAGCTCAAACATATCCATCCTTACATAAGTATGGGAAAACTGGAGATCAACCAAAGAAATAGAAAGCAAACTGGATGCATTTGAAAACAAATGTTTAAGAAAAATACTTTGTGTATGAATTCAAAACTAAAGCAGGGATAAGTGAAACAAGCATGCAACAAAGCAGTGATCAAGAAAAGAATATGGAAATATGTGAGCCATGTGACGAGGAAAACCAATCAGAGAATCACAGAGAAACCCATCAAATGGGAAACATCAGGAAAAAGAAAAAAATAGTACAATGACAAGAAAGGCTAAGAAAACTGGCATCAAATCCCTTAATCAGACTGAGAAACTCACAGAAAATAGAGACTCATGGTGAGACACACGGGGAGCCCTAAGTGATGTCTGACGGCATGGGAAGAATGTAAGATTAAAGTTTTAGTCTCAGCAATGAGGTATTAGTTGATGTTCAGGTTGTATGCACAGCACAGTTCAGATTTTATAATGCTACACAATCAGTGTTCAAGCTGTGTAATGACATATAATTAATGATTAGCTTGAAAATTAATGTTCAGACTCCATGTTACACAGTAAGTAATGAAATTAGAAAGTAAGTCCCACAAGGAAAAAAAAAAAACCCATTATGTCAGGAGTGTTTTCAATGTTGAAATACACATCCCATTTGCAGAGCGACTGAACATCAATCTCATGCACATCAAAAACTTGAAAATCCTTGCTCCTGACAAATCCAGAACCATACCTGCGTGACAGCACGACAGTGGATGAGATAGTTGAACACCCCCGGGAGCTGCTGCCCGGGATCAGACCGAGGCAGGCCGTAGATCTGCACTTTGAAGTAACCAGTGGTAGGGAGATTCACAATGAAGGTGACCTGAGAGCCCAGGCAGTTAGAAAATACAAAGTCTGGAAACTCCTCATCCCCATCTAAAGCAATAAGGTTGGCAGTGACACGCATGGGGATGGATGTCTTCAAGGCAATTGTCACAGTGTTAACATCAAGGTGAATGACAGGGTCAATATGTGACACGCAGCTCAGACCAAACTCATCAAACCTCTGCTGTTTGCCCAGGTAGCCATGTGGCAGATTGGGAAGAGGCTCCACCTATTTTAGAGGAAGAAAAGAAATATACAGCATATTTAAAGTACAGTCAATAAATCTGTTCAGATTTGAGACTATCTTGGAGGTAATTATAAATAATGAACTATTGTCACAGAGAACCAAATACTTGTCTCATCTTGTCTCCTTATTCATTTACCCATCAGTGTTAAAAGGACAAATAAACATCTTTATAGAACTTAGCAATCTGCTTCACGTAATGGGATATTTTAAAGTTTCTGTTAACTTCCTTCCTCCATCTCTATCAAATACATAAGATCTTAACATGTGTAAACCTCAAAGGAAGTCTGAGAAAAGTAAAGATTACTTAAAGCATTACTTTCATTAAAAAAGTTATCTTTACTGCAGTTCAGACAAATTAAGACAACACCACTGCAGATGGTGGTGGGCAGGGGGGAGGGAAGCTGGGAGATTTTCTGGCTGAAAATAAAAACCAACCGTGCACACTTTCTCTGTTTATTTTAATTAGGTTTTATTACAGATTCTTGTGTATACCACTGCTTTGTGTCCTCTTGGACATTAGCCTAACCTAATCTGAATCTATGCTCTGCCCAGTGTTGGCTCTCACACATCTAGTCATTACTGCATAATCTGTTTAGTGTAGACAAAGTGATGGCAAGAAAGGAGCACAGATCATGTGACACTGATTCAAAGGTCTAGTAAATTGAATGATTTTTTTGAATGACTAGCTACTGACACATCATTAACATGCCCATGTTATCACACACATCTCGGAAACTGAGAAAGATAGTCGAATCTATATAACAGCTTTCAAAGTATAGGAAGGATGTCCATGTGCTTACAACTAGAAGGAACTGGGAACAAAGAAATTTAGAAATTCTAATGGATACTGATGATATACCAAAGATTAATATTATATTCCTGCAGTGCCAACTGGAAGACCATGGGTTCGATCCCGGGACCGGAAAAAAAAGCAACAACTCACAAGACCTCTGGGAGTCATGACCCAGAGGGGCCCACCCCCCTTAGAGTGTCAGGAGTTTAAAGGGCCGAAACACTTATCTGAGGAAGGGGTACTTCCTCTGATGATCTGAAGGAGTTGTGTTGTTGTTCCGCTCTCTACGGCAGAGAGTTTCCTGCATATATTCCTGATAAATTTTATTATGGTTTTATATAAAAATGAGCAAGTTACTGGTGAGATACTTGATATAGAGTGAAGAATAAAGTATATACGTATAGTGTCATTTTTATTTTATATTACCTTCACAACTTACAATCTCTTGTGCACACAATAATAAACTGTTAATACAGTAAACAGAATCTCAACAGTCACTCTTTGTTTTGACTCAGAGGCTTGACTCTGAAGCTGCCTGCAAGGACTTGAGACTTGACTTGAGACCTGACTTGAGACTTGACCTGAGACTTGACTTGAGACTTGACTTGAGACGAGACTTGACTTGAGACCTGACTTGAGACCTGACTTGAGACTTGACTTGAGACCTGACTTGAGACTTGACTTGAGACCTGACTTGAGACCTGACTTGAGACTTGACCTGAGACTTGACTTGAGACTTGACTTGAGACTTGAATGTTATGACCTGAGACCTGCCATGAAGTCTTTTTCTTCCCCTCTGAAGTAGTTAGAATAAAGAATATATTTTTCAGTCGTTTCACATCATCTCACCTTTACATCCTCCTGACAGATAATCAAATACTGGGCCACATGGTACAGAGTGCTCCCCTCTTTGTCTGGGTTGTTGGCATAGATTTCTAAACCATACTCCCCTCTGCCTGGGCAGCTGACATTGAAATAAGCAGTGTTCCCCACAATTCGATGCAGGACATATCCTTCCAGCTCAGAGTCACTAAAGTGGTTGTTCTTCAGCTTGGCCATAAACTGCATGTTGGTTGCAATCTTGATCTGAAATGGCATCATAATAGTAGGTGGAAGTAGACAAAGTTATATTTGAGGTATCTGTCATTATGATAGCAGGTATACACAGATGTTATATATGAAAATGTTTTGTCAGTATGACAGTATATTTAACAGATGCAATATCTAAAGCAGTGTTGTGGTCATATTAAAGGAAGTGTCCTCTCCATATGATAGTAGGTGTAAGGAGATATATCTGAGGAGTTGCTTGACATGGCCTGCATTTACATATCTCAAACAAAAAAAAAAATTGAGCGTCCTAAAGTATATGCAAAGCAGATATTGAAGTGAGGAGAGAAAATAAGAGTCTCTTGGGACCCATAATTTATTACTTTGAAATGATCTGTTACATACAAATGCTGTGAAATGCATTTAGAAATCATTTACACATTGGAGCGAACCTTATGTAAAAATGTCTATTTTAAACTTCCATAACTTTTAAAAGTCCTTCAGACTTCAATAGCATTTTATCCCAACATTCACCAAGAAATTATGTGACTATTATAATTACAAAGCAGTAAACGTATCAACACACTGGTCACAACTGAAGCACGGGTGATTTGATGTTGGAATTGTTTGGCATCACCTACAGACATGGATACAACATATATGGAATATAATCATACTATCAAATCTGGTGCAGAATGTTATATAATTCATTGGAAGAATAACTGCAAGAACCACTGAACTGTCTAGGTGAAAAGTATAGAATAACAGGTATCAGTGAATCACTTTTCAATATCAGAAATCATACTACTGTGTGACTGTTTTTTGGCCATGAATTGTCCGAATGATACTGCTGAATCTCTAATCCAGACAAGTGATTACAACATATACTATGAATCTTTAGTCCAGACAAGTGATTACAACACATACTATGAATCTCTAGTCCAGACAAGTGATTACAACACATATTATGAATCTTTAGTCCAGACAAGTGATTACAACACATACTATGAATCTCTAGTCCAGACAAGTGACTACAACACATACTATGAATCTCTAGTCCAGACAAGTGATTACAACACATACTATGAATCTGTAGTCCAGACAAGTAATTACAACACATACTATGAATCTGCAAATCTCATTCAGCCTGAAGATGCTATCAGACAACACAAGAAAGAACAAGACAGACACTGTTAAGCCATGTATACCAAGTCCTGACCTGTAACTCAACTTTGCCCTCAAGCGTGTGCATGGTGGCTGACTGCTGGTAAGTGCTTAACCTGTACTTGTAGAAAGCAGACCCAGCCCCCCAGTTCAAGTATGAGCAAGGTGGGTATGGCTCAGGGGCAGGAGATGAGACATGCTCTTGCTCAATCTTGTACTCGCAGACCTGTGCATAGACATTGTCTTTGTTCTCTGGAGTGTCTTCTTTGGCATAGATGTACAGAATGTAGGAACCTTGAACTGGCAGGCGAAGGCAGAAGGATGCAATTCTCCCAGAGCTCTCCTGAAGACCGTATCTGTTGAGCTTCACCCCCTTGTACTCTTCGTTTCCGTCCTCGAACTGGATGGTGAAGTTGAAAGCCACGGCAATCTTGTCTGAAGGGTATCTCAAACGAATTGTTAGCTCTCCACGGCTGTGGATGACTCCAGTGCGGTGAGTGACAAATTCCAGACCATACTTAAAGAACTGTGGCTTCATGTGAGGCATTGCCTCAAACTCCTGAAGAGTTACTGGTCGCTCTAACAGCTGCCACTGGGGTCATCTGGGAAATGAGTGTAGATCAGCTGGTGTGGATCAGGTAGGAAGAAGTACCTGCCAAAACAATTACAACATTATCATGCTGAATGAAAACAACAGATATCCTTATTTATTTTTAGATTTTCAGCTTCATATGCTCAGTCAGCTAGAAAACAGACAGGCTGCCTCCCTGAATCCCATCGTAAGCAAAACCTTTTTTATGCATGCCTTAGTTTTCTATTTATGCTCTTTTTCTGAGGCCACCTCTGGACTCTTTAGTCTCTGTAGGATTTTTCATTTTAATTCTCTCAGAGTCTTAATCTGTTCAAATACACTTCCCTATAGATTCAACATACGCTGGTGTATATGTAAATTTCACCTCAGGCTCCTAATTTCATTCAACCTCTAAATACTTCCATGTCCCAAAGAAAAACACTCAATGCTATTCTTTCTTTCAAACAAAAAATTTGCTACTGACTTTGTTTGGTCGGACATTCTACTGTTTAATTCCTTTAATCTCAAGAAGTTTCTTTTCCTAGATGTAATTTAACTTGCATATTTCTGAGTTGGATATTTCATAACCATAACATGTGACAATTTTGGAAAAGTAATTCTAAATTTGTTCCCAAGTCTGAAAAACAACTGAATAGCAGTTCTGCTTTTAAAAAAAAAACAAAAAAACTGAATCTCTTTGGCTGAGATGACTGATGTTGACAATGATCAAAGTTATTTCCGAAAAAAAAAAAAAATGAGGATCGCAAAATTGCTGAGATAAATGAAGAAATGAAAGCAAAAACATACTCATCAAGTTGATAGTGGAAGTCCTCTGTTGTTGCCTGCTTTCCAATGATACGCCTGGCTGCCCAGTGGGCATCAATAAGACACCATGTGCCGTAGATGTAGACAGCATTCCAAGAGTGTTGGTTTGTTCCTGGGGTGAACTTTTGGCCAGGTCGGTAGTCTGCACCTTTTGCATACCCACTGATGATTTGTGAGTGTAACCCAGCATGGCTGAAAATAAAGGTAAATAGAGATGTAAGGTACAGTTTTACACAGCAGCAGAGGGAGTGAGGACAAAAACCAAATAGCAGAAAGTATGAGATAAGATGAGAATGATTAAATGAAAAACAAACAACATCCAATATTTCGGCATGAGCCTTTCTCAAGGATTACATACAACATGACATATAACTAAAATGAAAAACTTAGCTTTGTGGTATCCTCTTAGAGAGAAAACACTTGAATGCATCCTAGAGGCGATGAAAATATTCCACAAAGGAAAGTGGATACAACCAATCAATATCAGAGGTGGAGAAAAGGAGAGATGAGGGGGGGGGGGGGGAAAGAGGAGCAGGGGTGAGACCAGAAGGGGCAATAAACACCTGTAGGCTGAGAGAGAAGCAGGTGGTGGTGGGGAGGGAAGCTGGGAGATAACGTGAAAATGATGAATGAAGAAACGAGACCAGGAGGAGCCATAAACACCTGTAGGTTGCCAGAGAAGCAGATGGTAGTGGGCAGGGGGGGGGGGAAGGGAAGCTGGGAGATCTTTTGGTTGAAAATAAAAACCAACCGTGCGCACTTTCTCTGTTTATTTTAATTAGGTTTTATTACAGATTCTTGGTGTTTATATGCATGTGGATTATCTATGGCTTCATCATGTGGATTATCTATGACCTCATCATGTGGATTATCTATGGCTTCATCATGTGGATTATCTATGGCTTCATCATGTGGATTATCTATGGTTTCATGCAGTTGTCAAATAAAACCAAAGTTAAAAATGAGAGGGTAAAATATACATCATGATAATACCATTTAACTCAGATGAGTTACATTTATTCTGTACTCTCACACACATAGAAATGTTTAAAAAAAAAAAAAGCCACACACACACACACACACATAGAAAGAAAGTAAAAGAATAAAAAAAAATGTTGCTGAACAAAAAGGCTGAAATATACATAACTAAAGATAGATACAGAACAAAACTGATGATTTATGTAACAAACAAACAAACAAACAAAAAAAGTGTAAAAAAGCAATAAAATTCTGCAGCAATTTATTACTCTGGTTCATATTTTTTCATTAGAAAACTAAGATTCTGTAGTGAAAAAAAAAACAAACAAACATACAAAAACAATGATTAACTACAGCCTGAAAACAACAGCTTTTCCCATCTTGCATGTTCTACAGAAATTTGTTTTTGTGATAATAATTGTAAGAAGTCTGGCTATAATCTGAAGCAGATTTTCCATATAACCGGCCACTTACTTGCACAGAGTATCAAACACCATGGCATAAGTAGTCCTGCCTGTCTTTAGTCCCATCAGTACTTCCTCAGGACTACCTTTCTCTACCTTGTCAAAGTTCATTTCCTTCAAATTCTTCGTCGCCAACCAACAGAAGACAACTCTGGAAAAAAAATTTGACACAGAATGCAGGTGTAGTTTTCTCAAAGCATCAACCACTTTCTTATACATACAGAGAAGGAATTTTGCTGACATCTGCAAAAGTCTTTTAAATTCTAATCGAGAAAATGATGAACAGTCAGTCTCAGATAAAAGACACGAAATTTTTAAATAATCACTTGAAATACAAAATAAATTTTCAAAATAAATGTTATCAATGTTAAAAGATTATTAAAAATGGAACGGAACATACATCCTGTTAGGTGTGAGACTTTTACAATAACTACTCACACTGATATAAAAATGCTTGATAACTCACAATCAGAAGTTTTAATAAACTGGAGTCCAGACTCCAGAACATATCCTTCAAGACTGACCAAATCATGCAGACCTGAGGTGTGAGACATGGCCAGAAGACACAAGCTTGGGGCAAAAGCTATGGGGCTCCTATCAGGATCTGGAGAGGACCACAGGCTTAGTTGCCATGTCATCAGGGATCAAGATCTGATGTGACCAACAACCTCGAATGCAGAAGAAGAAGAAGAATCTGCATAACACCTACAGAAATAAACAACTGGCTCTGACCTGACTTTCTCTAGTTCATTGGTTATGTTCTTGGCGTACATCAAGTCCCAGACCAAATCTTTGAAGGTGTTGTGCTCTGATTTTGATACCTAAAAGAAAATTACAACTATTAAAACAAAGATCTAACATTTTTCTTCTGGCAAGTACATGTACACAGAATTACCAAAACATAAGCACAGTCCATGCCACTAGTTTTAGTTTCTTTATGACACAAACAATATACATCACTGTCACACAGAATTACTGAAGATCAAACACCATACTGTAATTTCCACTGCCTAGTGCATCTACTGTGCTATATACAAAAGCTCTGGAATACTGACTACAGCCAAACTTCTTCATCACTAACATACTATATAGAGATACAAACTGAAAAGAAAAACTTAAATGAGAACAAATATGAGCGAAAATTCCTAAACCTAGGTATCAAAATGTTGGATCTGCAACTGTATTCAAGAAGAAGATACTTGCGACTAGTGGTCAGGGTGCTCAGTCTATTAATCCAGTGGTACCGGGTTCGAGTCCCAGCAGTGGGATTTTTTTTTCTGGTACACACCAAAAAGGTCCTGAGATCCACCCAGCCTCTAAAATTGGGTAGCAGAGAAATCTGGGAAGGTAAATGCAGCCAGGCATGGTACTGATCACATCAGACTTTCATGTGCTGTGGTCATGGAGATATGGGCCTAACAACATAACCCTCATCCCAATATGCTTTAATGGCATGGAAGCAGGAATTTTTTTTTTACTTGCAACTAAATATATCATCTCATGATTCTTCTATCATTCTACTCATTCTGAAATGTTTCACAATATATGGCCAGTAAGCAATTTTAAATGATCAATATGCTCTGTGACATACGTCAGAAGAGGATGATTACAATGTTGTGTACACAAACTAGTTGACTGACTGAAAAGGATAGTCCCAGAGACACTGATGTAAGAAAGTAGCACATAAGCAACAAGAAGACTCATACTGATGTCAAGTACCAAGAACTGTGGCTACATGTTCAGACACAATGACTTCTTACTGATCTTAATCTTGATCAAATGCACTCTCCCCTCCTTATACAGACAACTTTACGTGACTGAAATACTTATAAGGTGCTCATAATCAGATATTTTGAATACTGCCTCTCACACCAATGAAGTATAAATTTCGTGCTTATATTTTTCATGCTATAATTATTAATTAAATATGGCTTTAATGTAATTTATCTTGGTCAATGGAACATGAAGAGTTACTGAAACTTGAAAGCTGGAATATAACAAAATAAGAGAAAACTTTTGTTTCAGATTATCACACTTCTCACCTGAATGGCGTGATCATCAACAGACTGCAGTACATGCCTATCAATTGCTTCCAGAGATGGCTTCTGTTGGGATGACCCTCCTGTGGCTGGGACAGGAGCGGGGGCAGCCTCTTTCTCAGACTGTGGGTGCAGCTGGAAGGAAGATGGGGCAGCCTGCCCCTCTTGACCAATTGATCTCTTCTCCACCTGAAGGAAAATGGTGAATTGCAATATTACTTCTAAAGTAAATGAAAGTAATTAGAATAGTCTAACCAATAGTTATTTTGTTCAAAATCTAACTGCTGTGTTTAGATGTTTATTTAAGCAGGCAGACCTACTCTTATATAAGAAAGGAAGAAATGCATCAACCATGTGTGCCATCATACAGAAAGATAGACTACACTGTGTTTTCTCACAAATACCATCTGAATTCATCAGAAGTGATTTTAAGCATGACACGTTAGTATTATAGAACAATCATACTATACAAATAAAACATCCACAAAGCTTAATTGTTTACTTTGAGCAAGCAGAGTAATAAAAATGAAGAAAACTTGAAAATCTGAATGAAAAATAATGGTAATAAGACTGATTAGCTGATAAAGATGTTGAGACAACAGGATGAATATCATTTTCATTTTCTGTATCTTGAAGTATGGATCCTTGAAGCAAGTGCTGGCTTATGCCTGGATGCCTTGTCTTCCAGCCTTTCGCATAAATCTAAAATCTACCAAGATATGTCTGAACAGTTTTTTTTTTTTTTTTTTGGTCTTCATATATCCCCTCCATGTTGCTATTTGGGTTTCTTGGTATATTTCCGGAAGATAGTTTACCATTGCTTTCCTTCCGGGCAGTGATTGTACTTCAGAAAGTAAAACAACTAAAGAATCTGTGAAGAGGAGCAGACAGAACCACAAAAATAAGATTTTTAAGGGCATGCATCATTCCCATTGCAACATATGCCTGTGAGACCTGGACGCATAACAAAACAGCTGAGAAACTCTTAAATGCCTTTGAATGTAAATGCTACAGAAGAGTTCTTCAAATATCATGGACACAAAAAAGAACAAATATATCCATACTACAAGAACTTAATATTGAAGAAGACTGGCTAGTAAAGAGGATTAAAGAGAGAAAACTTAAATATTTTGGACACATTAAACGTCATGATAATCAAGAGAAGACCGTCTTGGAAGGGTACATAATGGGAAAAAGAAAGAGAGGAAGACCAAGACGAAGATGGCTGCAAGACATCGTTGATGATTTGCAAATGGATGCATCAGCAGCAGGCCATCTTGCTCACAACCGAGAGGCCTACAGGAGTGTTGTTTGGGACGCAAAGTTCCACAAGGGACAAGCAAATGAATGAATGAATATATCCCCTCCCACCAAGAAAATTTTTTGAACTGATATTTGTATTTTAAAAGTCAGACACATCTGGATCTACATCATCAAACTGAACCAAAAACTTTCTACACAACTCCAGACTTACATAACGTAAGATCTGACAGTACTTGCTATTTATAACAACTACATAAAATAGCCACTCCAGACTTACATAACTTAAGAACTGACAGTACTTGCTATTTATAACAATTAATAAACTGGCTTGTTTTTGCCAGCAGCTTCTTGCTCATCGTTCACCTTCCATTAAGCACAATGATAATTGCAGGGTGACAGAAAGCCATAAGCATTTTTTATCAATTATTTCATATTTTTTTTTGTGCTCATTTTCATAGCTCTGAAACATATAATTGAAAAAAAAACATAAAATGTGTCTTGCTCATTTCAAATCCCTCTCATTTGAGTGATAGAGAGAGAGAGAGAGCGAGAGAGAGAGAGAGAGCGAGAGAGAGAGAAAGATAGCATATATATATATATATATAAACTTAATGCCATACATAAAAAGTAGAGCTTTACAATGCACTGACAACTTGACTGTGTACCTGGATAGGTTTAGTGCTGACAGGGATCTGGATAACTTCTGCCTGTTGAGGTTTCTTCCCGGTGGTCTGACCAACACCTGGAGCATATGAGGTGACAGCTTGGCCTTGTGGGTAGGCATAGGTGCTGTGGATGGCTTGCTGTCTGCTGTCTGGTACAGTGCCATACAAGTACTGCTGCTGCAGAAGCTCAGGAGGAGGTGGAGGAAACTCATCATCTCCTTGGCCATCTTGACTCAGAGAGGCGTTGTTGAGCTGAAGAGAGCATTCCATAGAGAGAGTGAGAATAAACATTAATATACAATAATAAAATATTTAACGTTTTCATTTCTACAGACTGTGTGAATGTTACTGTACATCTTTCCCATGCCATTAAGCGTTACATAGGGCTCGCATGGTAGTTCACCAATTTTTCCTGTTTTCAGTGAGTTTTTCAGCCTCATCAAGGGATTTTATGCATACTAATTTGGCTTCTCTAACAATGTCCTCTTTAGAGTTTCACATGGTTGACCTCTTTTTCTTCGGCCTGTTGTGTTCCACTTAATAGCTTGTTTTGGGATTCTCTGATTGTTTTTTCTCATCACGTGACCAATATATGTCCATTTCCTTTTTCTGATCACCATCAGGTTGTTGTTCACTCATCTGGTTTATCTCTGCGTTGTTCTTGAATTTATTCCACTTTATGCAGAGTATTTTCCTTAGGCATTTGTTTTCAAAAGAGTCTAATTTCTTGTCTATTTCTTTAGTTGTTTTCCAGCTTTTGCATGCATAAATGAGGGTATTTATTACATATGAACTGAATAATCTTAGCTTGGTTTTTGTGCTTATAACTTTTGAGTGCCATATGTTCTCAAGATTCTTGAAGGTCAATGCTGCTTTTGCAATTCTAATTTCCTTTCTGGTGTCACCATCCTGGTCTATGTAGCTGCCGAGGTATGCAAATTGGTTTACTTCTTAAACAGCTGTTCTTTCTACGTATATTTTTCCTTCTTGATTAACAGGAAGTTTCATTATTTTTGTTTTTTCCTTGTTAATTTCAAGTCCTATTTTTCTAGCCAGTGAAGACAGGGAATCTGTTTTTTTCTTGCATCAAATTCACACTGTCACTGATAAGAGTTGTTGTCATCTGTAAAATCAAGATCTTCTGATTGGACCCCATGATCAATGCCCGTTTTACCTGTGCAATATTTTTTCACTATGAAATCTATTTTACGTCTGTTTCAGTTTGGAACCATTTGCTCATTCTTTCTTCTGTGTTGACCACACAAACATATCCGTTGTAGAGATCCTTAATGACAATTTTTCTTAAAATTCTCCACAAAATGCCTTTTTAAGGTTTATGAAGTTCAGAATTAATGGTTTTTGCTTTTCAATATGTTCTTCAAGTATTATTCATAGAACAATCATTTTTAATTTCGAAATCCTGATGACCTCATGGAGCACCAAAAATAGGTCTGTGACAAATGTGTTAGTGTACCACTGTAGTCAACACAGAAAAAGTGTTAATCCATTTTAGGATACAAACAGCCAAGTAAACAGCTCGTTAAAAAAATAAAAATAAAAAAATAACTGAATCCATATGATTTTGTTGCTCAGTTGGGAGTTTTAAACTGCTGCACATGTTAAGAATATGCACTGTTCATTTCTTGGAAATCATGGCAGTTGTCATGAATGATAACAAAAAATGTTTGATTTTGAGGGTCTTTAGGTAGTCTATGTGTTAAAAAAAACAAAAAACTCTCTGTTAAAACCATTTGTCTATTTTCTTTATGAAGATGTTATTTTTACACTTTTTAAGTATTCTGATTGTTGTGTTAAAATATATAAAACTCACAACAAACCATTTTAATGTACAAATTTGTATAGGTATTTCTATAAATTTCTTGGTTTTAGGGATGTTACATTGCCCTATTTTACTATCTGAAGAATAAATAAGGCCACATATAATCCTGGATACCATGCAGCCATAGTTTCGGATTCCACATTTCTTTGGATCCCTAAACCAGATCAAGAACATTAATTTCTTCACAGATTACTCACCCCAGCTGTTCCTGCACTATAACGGCCTGGTTTAGCAGTAGTTGCTTGCTGTCCTGGGGCAAGGCCACGTCTTTCAGGTGACTCTTGATAGAAAGCTGCCTGTTGCTCATTGGGGGGTGCAAAATGCACATAGTACTGGCAAATGTGAGTGTAGGTGTCTCCATCTTTGGCAGGATCATTCCCATATACTTCAATGCCATATTCTCCTTTGGCTGGAAGTTCAGCTGTCACCTTAAAATGAAAGAAGATTAAGTGGAGAACTCATTTTCTATTTTCATTCTGCTTAACATATTATGGACTTTTTCTCCACTTGCCCAGAACTGCAAACCAAACTGACTCAATGTGCCACAACATGTGCCTTGGGCTTGGGCTTTGATGGAAAGGTAATCATTGTTGCTATATGAATCATTCTAAAACAAAAACTGATGGCTTTTGGCATAGGTAAATTTGTATTTACGTAAGAAACTTTTAACAGCACTTATGCAAAATATTAGAAATACGTTGAAGATCAAGTCTATGCAAGTGCAGGCAACTGCAACTTAGAGAAACCAGATGGTGGTCAAGTTAGTAGTGTTGGTGGGGTGTGTAAAAGTGACACATAAAAACTGACTTGCATAAAGGGCTGTGGGATGCATTATGTAATAAAACTGACTTGCATAAAGGGCTGTGGGATGCATTATGTAATAAAACTGACTTGCATAAAGGGCTGTGGGATGCATTAATTAAGTAAGCTGGGAACTATCTATAATTTTAAATTTTGCAATATTCTGATTTCAGCTTCTGTAAAGGAAAATACTTGGCATAAATTGGAACAAATTCAAGAACAACAAAGAGAAAAGGCAGATGAGCAAACAACAGCCTGTCTCATCGGTGATCAGAAAAAAGGAGATGGACATTATTGGTCATGTGATAAGAAGAAACAGTCAGAGAATCCCAAAACAAGCTATCAAGTGGAACACAACAGGCCAAAGAAAAAGAGGTCAACACATGAAACTCTAAAGAGGACATTGTTAAGAGAGGCCAAATTAGTATGCATAAAATCCCTTGATGGGGTTGAAAAACTTGCCAAAAACAGGAAAACTTGGGAAACTATCATGCGAGCCATATGTGACGTTTAACAGTATGGGAAGGATGTAAGATGTAAGTAAAAAAAGTGCAGTGGTCAGATCGAAGATTTTGCTGTAGCCATGTTTACAGTTGGTGTGACCCATGCTGGGAAAAATGTAATAAATAAACAATATTTTCATGCTTTCTTCGTAAATGTAGATGTATCATGGCACAAAGGCATCTTGGGATACAGTGTTAATGCCTGACATTACACTAGAGGATGTTGTTGAGCACATCATCCCTGGCTGCCTTCTCTTCCCCACCTACACATATAGCCAGGTACCAATTTCTACAGCTGAGTTACTGATGCACCTCTACGCTCACCTGAACCAACAATTTTGCCAAAGAGATGAGCACACAAATCACTACACCATGCAGACACCCTTCATCAGAAAGCTGAACATCTTTATACAGAAATCTTCTGCAGGAAATAATTTCAAAGTGGTTATTTAAAAGTAAAATCAATTACAAAACAACTGAAACTTGCATGACATTTACTGAAAACAATCATGTGTTGAATGTACTGTTGCTGGGACTTGGAAGGAGGTACCTCTCTCATCAAATTCAGCACAAAATTTACAAAAAGTTCACCAAAGTGTTTCATGACTTTAACTGCTCTCTAAGTACTGGACAAGCTTGATAAAATTGCCCAACAAATAAAATTTATCAAAATAAATGATTCACTTAATCTTCCTTTAGCATGTTAATGGAAAAAAGTCCAAAATTTAATTCCAGGATGGTTTATGCCACGGATGCACTACTTCATTTACCTCAGTTACCACAGCTTCATGTAAAATGATCAAATTATAAATGCTTCTTGGTAAAAGTGGAATTATAAAAAAATCTAATTTAGTGTAGTGGGTTTTTATTTAATTGTCAACACCATGTCCATTGTACAAAAAGAACAGCAGGAAATCAGGAATACTGGTACAGCATTAGTATATATATATATATATATATATATATATATATGAGATCTGTACTCACCTTCACAACGTCTCCTTCATCACGCTCTGTAATGTACTTCTCCAGATCCTCATCCTTCATTCCATTCTTGCGAAGCTTGCACAGCACGTATGCGGGTTTGGTCTTGGCAAATTCCAGATTGACACGTCCATCTGTTGAAGTTACGATGCCGTCTGCGGGTGTGGCTACAAGCCCGAGCTGGTCAACCGCCACTCCAGGGCCCCAGCTGCTGTCAGAACATGCCGGAAGCGGCACAGCATCTGATGCTGCTGAATCAGCAACCACCTGGTCAAGCAGTTAGGTATTTATTATGTGAAATATTCATGAAATGCTTATTAAAAAAAAGAATAATAAATTAAAGTTAACTAAAATTCATAGTTTGGATTTTCATTATTAAATGTTTAAACCATTCAAACAGTAAGCAGCACCACCTTCGCTAAGCTACACACATACACACAACAGAAAAAAAAAAGAGAGAGAGAGAGAGAGAGAAAGAGAAAGAAAAAGAGAGAGAAAGAGAGAGAAAAAAGAGAGAAAGAGAAAGAAAAAGAGAAAGAGAAAGAAAAAGAGAGAGAAAGAGAGGAGAGAAAGTAAAACAGAAAGAACAGAATGAGTGTGGGGAATAATACCTTGTATTCAGCTGAAGCAGTAAATATGTTCTTAACTCCAAGCTCCCCAGTCAGAAGTTGAGCAAAGACCGTGAAGTAGTACTGTCCAGCACGTGGTGCACGGAAAAGAAAGGTAGTTGTCTGGTTCTGTCCTTGGTGCTGAAGGGTGTAGTTCTTAAGTTTCTGACCCTGGTAAACCTCCTCTCCAGTATCAACGAATGTTATCTTGTATCTAGGTTTTATGAGAAAAATGATTCATGTTATTCAGGACAGGAAGAAAAAAATACGACATAAAGTGTCCATTAAAAATATGATTTTAAATATACTGAAATATGTTAACAGATGTGAAACTAGCCACTTTTCCTCATAGCATTCAGGCAAATTGGAGCAAAAACACTCTATTAATTTTTTTTTTTTTAGTTTTTCTCTCTATATACCCAACACATCTTTCCCGCAGTTTGAAAATCTGCCTGAAAATGTCATCTCTGTGTACCTCTGAATCTGTCCTGCTCACTATCGGCTTGATACAGAAAAAGAGCATGTGGAGTCCAGTCCACTGCTTATTTCTGCAGACACTAACCTATCATAGTCGTCTGTTACTTCTCAATCACATTATGATGTAACCCATATCTTCTTCTCATTTGTTTTAAGATTTGTCATTTATTGCAGGTGATAGAAAGACAAACTACAAGAGAACTACCTGGGACTTGAACCACATCTCCAGTAGAATGAGCAGTTGTCTAGCCATGAAAGAACAGCACATTAATAAATTTTGCTATCTAGCAGGGGTGCAAGTCCCACGTAATTCTGTAATTTTTCTTTCTCTCACATCTAAAAGTGCATTGTCCATGAATTTTTTCTAGGTCTATCATGCAACACTGTGTTCCATTACTTTACTGTACGAAAGACTCATTGTTTCCTATTTGTAAAAATCTGTCAACATTTATGCCAGGTCACTCTTGGATTTAAAATATTTTACAAATGTAAAACACTGAGTTTTATTGAAAAGTTTCAATTCTAAACACATCACAGAAGGCTCTGAAAGCAATTAAATAACACTTCTCTTTGTGTGGTAACATATGAGATACCGATAATGATTTGTCAGTGGATATAAGATACTGATACAGATTTGGTAATGGAAAAGGATTTGATGGTTGGATTACATGAGCAAACATGTAAATGTTTTCTCTTCTGAAATAACAATCCTCTTTATCTATACCAAGAATTTCTGTTCTATGTTCTACTGTTAAAAAATAAAAAAATTAGACTGAACTTAACCAGACATTAATTTTTTAAAATAATTAATAACAACCTCTTATGCCAGTTAGAATATCCAAAATAATTTCTTCTTCTTCTTCAGCTTTCTGAGCCATTACGCCTCATTGTTGCAGATAAAGTTCGCCTCCATTCCTCTCTATTCTCCAGTTGGTGACACCAATTTCTTCTGTATCTTCTTATCTCTGTCTTGGTATACCCATTGGTCTTGTTTCCCTCATCTCTTGTGCATACATCATTTTCATTTGTTCTCTTCCATTTTTGTCTACATGGCCCAGCCAGCAGAGTCTGTTCTGTTTCAAGACATTTGTAATTCATTGGGATTTAAATAAGCTGTTCAGTTCAGTGTTCTTTCTAGCTTTCCATTCTCCACTGTTGGTATTCTTTATGGGCCCAAAGATTACTCTTAGGATCTCATTTTCAAAGATCAGCAATTGTTCATTTTTCTTTGTTGTACTCCACGCTTCTGATCCATACATGACAGCTGGTCTTATTATAGTTTTGTAGATTGCTATTTTGGTGTTTTGGGACAAGATTTTGGATTGTAACAGGTGTTGCAAGCAAAGTATATTTTATTCTCTATCCAAAATAATTTAACTGTCCTGAATTTTTCATACCTTGTTTCCTTTTCTGTTCCTGGCTCTTGCAGGACTTTGTTGCTCTCCCTTCTTTCTGTTTGCATCATCTCATTTTTGCCCATCTCACCAATGTAAAATTATACAGTTCAATGGTTCTGTCTCAAACACATTTTGTTTCAAATTTGCTTACAAAATTTTTACTTATCTTCAGTATTTAATAATTTCTATTTCACTGATCTAATCTTACTTCTCTCAATGAATACTCAAAGTGTAAAAAAAAAAAAGTCCCAATTTCCATGCCATTAACTCTTTCCGTGCCTCAGGAAGAAATGCGGATATTTAGTTGGGTGCCAGATTAAAAGCATGGGTCTTGATATGTATAGAGGGTCTAGTTGTAAAATTGAACGAAACACACTATTTCCATGTACTTCTGTGTACTTATTATGTTTCAAAATATAACTAAATGTATGAAGATTTCATAAATGCAGAGGTTTTTAGGAAAAAAGAAGTAACATGATGTTTTTAGACAATGATTGTGTCCAACTTACCATCAGAAAGTGAAACTGGAACCGCCACTTAAGCGATGAAAGGCCTGGGAAGAGTTAAGGCATTTTGGGGATATGCTGTTGGGTCTGCATTTCAAAGACCATCGGCACATAAAAGTGTGATATGTTCAGTATCATGTCTGGCTGCATTTACCTTCCCTTTACCATCTGGTACCCAATTTAGAGGTTCGGTGGACCTGGAGGGCTTTTTGGTGTGGTGGTACCAAAAAAAAAAAAATCCCACTGCTGGGATTTGAACCTGGTACCACTAGATTAGTAGACCGAGCACCTAACCACTCAGTCAAAGAGGCCACCTACTAAAGGTGTATGATGGCATAATACCTGTTTACCCTATTAGTAAAAGTCAAGCCCTTACGTGAAATTAGTTGGCTTGCAGAATCCAAGGGTGAGAGCTAAACGTCCCTTCTTGGCGTCCACCACCCCGTTGTGATGGGAGATAAAAAACATGCCACATTTGAAAAAGTAGGACTTGACCAATGGCAGATTTTCAAAGTCCTGCAAGGTGACAGGAGTACTCAGCAGCTGCCACTCCTTCTTGTGTGCCCAGTGGCTGTAGACCAGCTGCTCAGGGTCGGTCAGGAAGTAGAAGTCATCATACTCATAAACCTATTAAAAAAAAGGGGAAATGGTCTACTTTCAGATTAATTGGCTCAGTACAGTCTTATCATTCTTGATTAAGTCTGCAGGTAAAACTGCTTATAAGCATAGCTTCAGTACATTTAATAAGGACTTTGTTGACTTCCGGTTTCAACATGACGGAAGGGTGAATGTAACCGTTGATTGTGCTTTTATTTGCCTTTCTCTATGCTTTGTCTGTGCCAGTTTTGTTGTGTTGTGCACTGGGAGTCTGGTTTGGCACCCTAACTACCGAGTTAAGAGCTCAAGGCATCACTGTGAACTGTGACTTTCAGTGGCGCATGGATTTCCCCGCCAGTGATCAGTCACTGATGCATTTCGCTGTGTTCTTTGGAAGGTTGGCGCCATACAGCTGCTAAGAGCTGGCTGCGAGTTCCTCCCTACTGAGGACATTTGTGAAGATATATGCATTCATCGTGCATAGATCACTTTTCGTCCCTGTGCATGGACATGAGGTGGGACAGTTCGTGTACATTCCAAGAGACGTCACTGGCACAGGCGGTGAAGCAATTATGGGATATTCTCATTTGCTGTGAAGCCGAAACCATACTGAACCTGACCTCTAGTATAACTTCAGTCTTTAACATTTGCCAAATCCTCAAATTCTGCCACTTAACTATTTACAGGGTGTTTCGAAAGTCACTTATTAGCGTGTGTTTAGTGTGTAAAGGTCGAGGGTGGTCAGGTTATGCATGTCGGTCATCGTTACGTTAAATTATGCTTGCTCTGTCGTTAGCCTGGCTGAAGCTGGCCATTGTAAAAGTATGGCAGGTGATAAGATCACCTGTGATAAGAACAGATTAGTGGCATCTGAAGTGAAATTTTTTAGTTAGCACAGGGGAAATTTAAGTTCACACTTTCTTCCACTGTCTCTCACGGCCTAGATTTATTGCTTTATTGCTTTGGTCATTTGAAGACCATAGTTGAGACGGTCTTTACGTTCTGTGTGTTAGCAACTTTGCCCAGTGTAAGCAGTGGAATTCACTTATTCACTTAATTCAGTTCAGTGTTTTATTCTGTTTACATGACATGGTTTTTTCACTTCAAAAGCGTGTTTTTGTTGTTGAGCATGTTTTTAGAGAAGGTGGGAAATATACCAATAGAGTAAGGGAGCTTTTTACTGTGGAATTTCCTGAGACAGCAGTGCCCAGTATTAATGCAGTGCATAGTCTTATTGAGAAATTTCGGAGGACAGGATCAGTGCTAGATGCACAACGTAGTGGAAGACCACTGAAAGTTGATGAAAAAAATGACTGGATATTTCAACCTCTTTGAGTCACAGTCTATCAAAATCACTAGGAAAACTGGCACAGGAGCAAGACATCGGCATTAGAGCTGTGCGTACTGCAGTTCAAAAAAAGTTTGAAATTATTCCCATACAAAAATACATTGGTACAATAGTTGCAACCATTGGATCATGAGAAATGACTCCGTTATCGCAAATGGTTTCAACACTACATTCGCGTGAAAGGTGTCGACACTCTTGACTTTACTTTTTTTACCAACGAAGCCTGGATCAATCTTTCTGGTCATGCAAATTCACAAACCTCACGTCTGTGGTCATCGAGCAATCCTAATGTTCTGCAAGAAACAGCTCTACATGATCAGAAAGTTGGAGTGCGGGTGGCAACATCCTGTCGACGTATTGTTGGCCTCATATTCTTTGCAGAAGCGGTGGATACTAAATGATATGATTCAATACTCCATGATTTTATTACCCTTCTGGAGGAGGATGAAATAATGTATTCATGATTTCAGTAAGACGGTGCTACCCCTCATACTGCCACTGCTCTATGAAACTTTTGGAGGAATTTTTCTGTCAGCATATCATTTCTAAACATTACCCAGATCGCTGGATCTAACTCCACTAGACTTTTATTTGTGGGGAGCAATAAAAGGAAAAGTGTATCATGAACGCCCTTGCACAACTGATGAACTAAAGTCAGCAATAACCACAAACATAAATGACATCTCACAGGAAACTTTACAAAGAGTTTTTGATAACAAAAATTAAACATGTGCAAGCCTGTGTTGACGCACACGGATTTCATTTCAAACATTGCCTTTAACTCTTTCCATGCGGGAGAAGAAACACGGATGTGTCGTGGCGTGCGGGAGTAAAACGCGGGTCTTGATAGGGTTGGGGGCATAGTTGTAAAATGGAATGGAAAACGGTATTTCCATGTACTTCCGTATATGTAATATGTGTCAAAGTATAGCTAAATGAATGAAAATTTCATAAATGCAGAGTTTTTTAGGAAAAAAGAAGTAATGTGATGTTTTTAGACACTGACTGTGGCCAGCTCACCATCGGCTAGGTCTAGATTCACGCTACTTACCCCTACTTACCATCTAAGATGTGTAGATCTACTTGTCGATCTCGTATTGTGACTCCGTACTGCATTTTCGCTGAATGAACGTCTGAAATAACCTCCTAACTACTTCTCCAGTCATCTAAATATGTCTAAATCTACTTAGAAAACATTCAAGAGCAGCGGGGTGGCCATAGGCTATGTCCATACCCCTATCCACATCGTCAAAAATTGAAAAATTTCCATGCTTCGCGTCCTTTTTCTCGCTCAGCATTGCTCGTAACTAGGCACGCATTCGCCATTTTGAAAGTGTCACCGGAATCGCGGACGAAATATGTACAATCTAAATGTTACACTGCTTGTTTTAATGAAACAAACAATGTTGAATTTTCGACCATACGGTAGCTTAGGACCCCTGGAAATGTCGAAAATTCAACCAAACGCACAGGAAGAGTTAAGGTAAGACAAATTTACATGTACTAATTCTTTTCAATATCAACATATAATTGTAATTTTCAAAGACTTATGACATTATAATTTTGTATTTTAATTATTTTTTAAGTCATTTTTTAAAGTAAATTCTCACCTCTACTTGTTGAAATAAACCTGTATAATGTAAAATGGCTTTCTGTACTTTGATTTTAAACTTAAAGCTAACAATAATGCAATCAGAACGGCCTAGATAATTACTTACGTCCACAGTCATTGCCTACCTGAATTTTTACACACTACCAAGTGACTTTCGAAACACCCTGTATCACTGAATGTTAATTACACAACTGATCTTGATGATAAATCAAGAAATTAAATTAATTAAACTCACATGTACTTATGCTTCCATTTCAGAAAATAATATTTGCACACAAAAAAACTTGATCAGTTCACTGAAACTCTTTTTCCTCTTCTTCATCTGACGTGTTCTCTCCAAAATGCTGTCCCTCTCATTGCCCTCTTGAATGCAATGTGGTCTTGTGCAAGTCTCACAATGACAATTCAGACTTTCCGTGATGTTCTGAGTCCACCTGCGGCAGGATCGCCCTCTTCCTCTTTTGCCGGGCACTATGCCCCTATCAACCTCTCCAAACCACCGTCTCTCTTGATGTGGTCGAAGTATCTCAGCTTTCCAATTTTGATGGTGTTTATAAGCCAGTTTTCTGTGACTGAAATTATCAATAAATCTATCCAATATTTGGTGCAGAAAGTCTCAACACTTTTTTGGGGCAGCAAAAATCCTGCTTACTTGACATAAAAACCCCACTTTTTTCCCACTGTTTATTTCCCACTGAAAATCCCATTGTACTAAAAATATACTCATAATCTTTCAATGTCTTTCACACCATTATCAACTCACCAGATTTTCAGGCATATTCTTCTCTGACACAAGGTATCTGGTAGCCCAGTGAGAGTCCACAAGGTACCAATTGCTGTCGATGAGGACTGCATTCCAACTGTGGTTATACTCATTGCCCTTGAACTTGTCACCAGGGCGGTAGTCCAAGCCTTTAGCATAGCCAGTTAGTACAATGCAATGAACTCCAGCAAAACTGTAACAAGTATGATAAAAGACACTCAAGAAAATGCTACAAAGTCAACAACCCAATATCTTCAGCTGAAGAAACAACAGCCTTCCTCAAAGCCCTCAAAATACTTGAAACAGAAAACCAGCAGCCACCACAATAAATAGCCTTCCTCACAGACTGCAAGGCACTTCTAGAATCATTAAAAACAGCAAACAACCCACATGCAAACATACAGGAAATCACAACAGAACTGAACCACCTTACACTGTCAACAACTGTGGCCCTACAATAGGTACCATCCCACTTTGGAATATCTGGCAGCGAAATAGCTGACACCCTATCCAAAGCCGGCAGCAATCAAGATCTAACAAATCATCCTATAAACTACCAAGAATCGAAAACCAGAATTCATAACCAGTGTAGATCTGAATGGAAGAAACAACTGAAATGCAACAATGAACCAGATCCAATACACCAGCTACAAAGACATCAACAAACCATCCTCTTACGACTAAGGACAGGCCACAGCAGATTACTGAGCCACCTACATCGACTCAAAATGTCTCACACAGATGAGCGCCCATGTGGCAGTGGAGTCCAGACTCCAGAACATATCCTTCAAAATTGCCCAAACCATGCAGACCTGAGATGAGAGATATGGCCAGAGGACACAAAGCTTGGGGCAAAAGCTTTGGGGCTCCTATCAGGATCCGGAGAGGACTGCGCGCTTTGCTGTATCAACAGGAATCAGGATCACTCACACCAACAACCTCGAACGCAGAGGAATAAGCCACAAACTTCATCACGATAAACATTAATATCTATGCCATGTAAGACTCATTCAAAATTAAAGACACGTATCTCCTACTGTTATGGTGACAGTAAAACTTCTTTTGATTCAGTGAAAGATAGCAGTGTGGGAACTTGATGAAGTAACAGTTCAGCATAAAAACTTGATGAAGTAATGGTTGGTTTTTTTTTTTTGTCAGGGATTAGATGACAAGTTTTTGATAGGAATTAGATTAACATAACAACTTTGCTTCCACAAGATATAAACAAAAACAATCATCTGCTTTGATCTAATATGAAACCACATGCTCATACAAGAATCCCAGCGTTTCAGTTTAGTATGTCTGTACTATTTCTGATAAACATATCAAGTGAAATCTTATATTAAAAAAAAATTACAACATAATGACCTTTAAAGTGTACAAAAACATCCCAGTCTCTTTATCAATAAAGAAACAATAAAAAATGTTAACAGAAAATAATGACTGAATAAAAAAAAACTGATGAGCAATAAAACAGACTTTTTAACATTGCTGTATAACAAAATAGACCAAGTGATAAACTACTGCACATGATTCTGATTAAATAACTGAGCACATCACTTGCACCAACAATATAACCTGTTATATTATTTGACTCTGAATGACTGGATGTAAAAATAACATGTCTAGTGAATTAACATGACAACGAAAGACGTACTATGCTCAATACACTTACCGGCACAGAGTTTCAAAAATGCGGGCATATGTGCCCTGCTTGTTTTTAAAAGACAGCAACACCTCTTCTGGACTGTTGGATTTAGCTCCGTCTCTGAAGTCAATGGTATACATGTTCTTCGATGTCATCCATCGGAAGATAGCCCTAAAGGCAAATATACTTATGTGTTATGGGTTATAAATGAATACTGTGTCATATTAATGGACCCCATTTATAATCAGGTCATGTTTTGTGTAAACAAATGTCAAAGCATCATATGCTGCTCTACCTCTACAAATTAACTATCATAATTTAAAATAGTTTTCAGCTCTCCTTTCTATAAGTAGTTAAAATGTGAGACTTTTTAGGTTGCTGGTAAATGCCAAAAAATCTGCTTTTTAGCATATTTTTATATGTAAACTTACATTACTTCAATATTCATTTCACCTGAGGATGCCATATTGTTGTGCTTGTGATACCCTTCAGTAACCATAAATAAACAAAGACTGGATTACTTAGGAAATTTTCTGAAAAGACAGAAAGCACCCACACAATTTTTCCACATGATCAGAGAAAGGATCTCCTTTTCTCCCATCAGATATGCAATTTGATCCTCCAGGATATAGATAATTGGGAGTCTGCAAGTGAGGAGCAGGTTTATGAAGGTCAGTAATGTTTCTGGTTTTTAATGCTGCCATTTTACACCTTCATGCAAATGAATGCAGTTTCCTGCCTTGCACAGGGTCTTATAACTTTTTTTGTGTGTATAAAGATTACGTTAGTGAAAATTTAACTGCAAAGTATATATCTCTTCTTTCTAACCTTATTTATATAACTTGTTTCACACATATAAACAGAGAATAAAACTATTAACACTGTTAAACTATTTTTAGTACAAATTTTTCAAATGAGAAACAACAAAACTGTGGAATCTGAGGTTCACGACCCCAGTAATTCTCTCGTCATTTTTCTTTCTCCCGCGTCCTCTTCTTCGTACGCACTTCTCCCACATCTAAAGTGCTTTGTCTGCTATCTTTTGAATGCTAATGACACAAAGCTAAATCACTTTACCATATTACTATTTTAAAACTGCCTCACTGTAAAATACTCAAACTGAAAAAAAAAAAAAAAAGATATCCACCTGCACTTGTCCAGGTCAGACTGTAAGCTCTGGCTGTAGACCAGATGAAAGATCAGATCGGTGAAGTTGTCATGATCTGACTGAGCCACCTGCCAAAACAAAGAATTGGATTCTCATGGCAATAACAACCACACCAAAATATTCTACATCCAAAAAGTTTATAGAATGAGCTAAAACCGTTACAGATCAGATGTGTTGAAAAATAAAAAATAGAGAGAGTGAGAGAGAGAGAGAGAGAGAAAGTGTTGTAGAGCAGTTGTTTGTGTTCAATACTTCTAGAAAGATTTTGAATATTCTTTTTAACTACAGATTATAAGCAACAGGTCTCCCTGTCCAGTGCAAGCAAGAGGATATAATAATAGCAAAAAGGAACTGGAAATGGACCGGTTTATGATCCATCAAACTGCCACTGATGGATATGTGAGGGAAAGAGAAAAGGAGGTTAACCAAAGACAAGCTGGCAGAGACTTATGAAACAAAAAAGTACGCAGCACATGTAGGGCACCATACAAAGACTGGCTGCAGAGTGTGAAAGGAGGAGACAATATATAGCAGTGATTGATTAGTCAATCGCTGTCCAAAGGCATGGTCAGATAGTGATAATTCTCCATCATACATCTTCCCCCACCCTCCAATATAGAACAGCTATAGTGTTTAAAATCTGCATCTTAATGCTATGACAAAAAACACTGACAGTAGCAACCTATATTTCTTACATAATCTACATTACTTACCTGGATAGCATGACTGACAGTAGCAACCTACATTACTTACATAATCTACATTACTTACCTGGATAGCATGACTGACAGTAGCAACCTACATTACTTACATAATCTACATTACTTACCTGGATAGCATGACTGACAGTAGCAACCTACATTACTTACATAATCTACATTACTTACCTGGATAGCATGACTGACAGTAGCAACCTACATTACTTACATAATCTACATTACTTACCTGGATAGCATGATTATCTATATAGTAAAACTGGTGTACAGTGCGGTAAAGGTCCAGCTTCCTGTATCTCGAATGAACAGGTGGGGCATGAATATTTCTGGCCCTGGAGTCATCAGGCACAAAGCCTGCAGGAGCCTTGATCTGCATGCTGACTGTTTTCTTGTTACCTTCGTCAAGTTACTTCTGTCAAAACAGAAGATATAAAAACATGTCTAGTCAATTAACATGGCAACAAAAAAAACGTCTTCAGAGTGAACACAGCTGAGATAGGTCTTGCCCAGCGCAATTTTTCCACATTATCAGAGAAAGGATCTCCTTTTCTCCCATCAGATATGCAATTTGATCCTCCAGGATATAGATAATTGGGAGTCTGCGAGTGAGGAGCAGGTTTATGATGGTCAGTAATGTTTCTGGTTTTTAATGCTGCCATTTTACACCTTCATGCAAGTGAATGCAGTTTCCTGCCTGGCACAGGGTCTTATAACTTTTTTTGTGTGTATAAAGATTACGTTAGTGAAAATTTAACTGCAAAGTATATATCTCTTCTTTCTAACCTTATTTATATAACTTGTTTTGCACATATAAACAGAGAATAAAACTATTAACACTGTTAAACTATTTTTAGTACAAATTTTTCAAATGAGAAACAACAAAACTGTGGAATCTGAGGTTTACGACCCCAGTAATTCTCTCGTCATTTTTCTTTCTCCCGCGTCCTCTTCTTCTTCGTACGCACTTCTCCCACATCTAAAGTGCTTTGTCTGCTATTTTTCGAATGCTAATGACACACAGCTAAATCACTTTACCATATTACTATTTTAAAACTGCTTCATTGTCAAATACTCAAACTGAAAAAAAAAAAAAAAAGATATCCACCTGCACTTGTCCAGGTCAGACTGTAAGCTCTGGCTGTAGACCAGATGAAAGATCAGATCGGTGAAGTTGTCATGATCTGACTGAGCCACCTGCCAAAACAAAGAATTGGATTCTCATGGCAATAACAACCACACCAAAATATTCTACATCCAAAAAGTTTATAGAATGAGCTAAAACCGTTACAGATCAGATGTGCTGAAAAATAAAAAATAGAGAGAGAGAGAGAGAGAGAGAAAAAGTGTTGTAGAGCAGTTGTTTGTGTTCAATACTTCTAGAAAGATTTTGAATATTCTTTTTAACTACAGATTATAAGCAACAGGTCTCCCTGTCCAGTGCAAGCAAGAGGATATAATAATAGCAAAAAGGAACTGGAAATGGACCGGTTATATGATCCATCAAACTGCCACTGATGGATATGTGAGGGAAAGAGAAAAGGAGGTTAACCAAAGACAAGCTGGCAGAGACTTATGAAACAAAAAAGTACGCAGCACATGTAGGGCACCATACAAAGACTGGCTGCAGAGTGTGAAAGGAGGAGACAATATATAGCAGTGATTGATTAGTCAATCGCTGTCCAAAGGCATGGTCAGATAGTGATAATTCTCCATCATACATCTTCCCCCACCCTCCAATATAGAACAGCTATAGTGTTTAAAATCTGCATCTTAATGCTATGACAAAAAACACTGACAGTAGCACCTATATTTCTTACATAATCTACATTACTTACCTGGATAGCATGACTGACAGTAGCAACCTACATTACTTACATAATCTACATTACTTACCTGGATAGCATGACTGACAGTAGCAACCTACATTACTTACATAATCTACATTACTTACCTGGATAGCATGACTGACAGTAGCAACCTACATTACTTACATAATCTACATTACTTACCTGGATAGCATGACTGACAGTAGCAACCTACATTACTTACATAATCTACATTACTTACCTGGATAGCATGATTATCTATATAGTAAAACTGGTGTACAGTGCGGTAAAGGTCCAGCTTCCTGTATCTCGAATGAACAGGTGGGGCATGAATATTTCTGGCCCTGGAGTCATCAGGCACAAAGCCTGCAGGAGCCTTGATCTGCATGCTGACTGTTTTCTTGTTACCTTCGTCAAGTTACTTCTGTCAAAACAGAAGATATAAAAACATGTCTAGTCAATTAACATGGCAACAAAAAAAAACGTCTTCAGAGTGAACACAGCTGAGATAGGTCTTGCCCAGCGCAAACAAGATGACAAGCATAAAATGATGCATGTAGTGAGCGAACAATGACCGTACAAGTCTAGAAGATAAACTTGAGAACAAAGGGTGTGTAGCTGTAAAGTGATTAGTGCACTAGTCTTTCACAGCAAGGTCTGTGGTTCAAGTCTGGTCAGAAGCACCAGTCACCCAGCTGTATCTAGCTCTTCCTGGAGCTGGTGACCAGATGTCAGGCTAACCATATCACCCTCTGGGGTGCTATCTGGAAAAGGGAAATATACTATATCTCTAGATGGTTGTATGACATGACAGGGCTACATTCACCTTCATACAGAACAAAACATATGCTGAAAGTCAGCATTCAGAGGTAAAGAACAAATACTTGGACATCAACAAATGTATGCATATAGGGAAGTCAGGCAAAGATCTATTTTGTCTCCATATCTTTTCATCTTGTAAACAGAGAGCACCTTCAGATACTTGGAAGAACTACCAGGACTGAACTTAGGGGGAAGAAATATATCAACAATTTAAGGTATGCAGATAATACAGTCCTTCTAGCAGAGAATCCACAGAACCTCGAGAAACCACTAATAAGATAAACAGCACACGTCAAGAATGGGAACTGGAGATTAATATCAAAAAGACCAAAATAATAGTGTTTAGTAGAAAAGACTGGAAGCCATAATAAATGAGAAACTGGAACAAGTGGCAAACTACACCTACCTAGAGCATATACTTACACCTAACTAGATCATACACTTACACCTAACTAGAGCATACACTTACACTTAACTAGATCATACACTTACACCTACCTGGAGCATATACCTGGAGCATACACTTACACCTACCTAGAGCATACACTTACACCTACCTAGAGCATATACTTACACCTACCTGGAGCATACACTTACACCTAACTAAATCATACACTTACACCTACCTGGATCATACACTTACACCTACCTAGATCATACACTAACACCTACTTAGAGCATACATTTACACCTAACTAGAGCATACACTTACACCTACCTAGATCATACACTTACACCTAACTACAGCATACACTTACACCTAACTAGATCATACACTTACACCTAACTAGATCATACACTTACACCTAACTAGATCATACACTTACACCTACCTGGAGCATACACTTACACCTAACTAGATCATACACTTACACCTACCTGGAGCATACACTTACACTTAACTAGATCATACACTTACACCTAACTAGATCATACACTTACACCTACCTGGAGCATACACTTACACCTAACTAGATCATACACTTCACCTACCTGGAGCATACACTTACACCTAACTAGATCATACACTTACACCTAACTAGATCATACACTTACACCTAACTAGAGCATACACTTACACCTAACTAGATCATACACTTACACCTAACTAGATCATACACTTACACCTAACTAGATCATACACTTACACCTACTTAGAGCATACATTTACACCTAACTAGAGCATACACTTACACCTACCTAGATCATACACTTACACCTAACTACAGCATACACTTACACCTACCTAGATCATACACTTACACCTAACTAGATCATACACTTACACCTAACTAGATCATACACTTACACCTACCTGGAGCATACACTTACACCTAACTAGATCATACACTTACACCTACCTGGAGCATACACTTACACTTAACTAGATCATACACTTACACCTAACTAGATCATACACTTACACCTACCTGGAGCATACACTTACACCTAACTAGATCATACACTTACACCTACCTGGAGCATACACTTACACCTAACTAGATCATACACTTACACCTAACTAGATCATACACTTACACCTACCTGGAGCATACACTTACACCTAACTAGATCATACACTTACACCTAACTAGATCATACACTTACACCTAACTAGATCATACACTTACACCTAACTAGATCATACACTTACGCCTACCTGGAGCATACACTTACACCTAACTAGATCATACACTTACACCTACCTAGAGCACACACTAACAAAGAATGGGAGATATATGACTGGAGATAGAAAAAAAAACTGGAATGGCAAGACATACACTCAACAACATGCTGGTATCCTGGGATCTGCCCAGGAAAACAAAAAGTGAGATTTAAAAAATGCTATATCTGTTCTATACTGCTGGACTTTAAAGTCAGAGAGAAGAATAAATGCAGCAGAAATGTGGATCTACAGGAAAGTCATATATCATGAAGAATGACAAGAACAAACACACAAACCACAAGTGTCACACAAACTTCTCAAGGAAATAAGGATCAAGAAATCAAAATATTTTAGATACACCAAAAAGACATAATAATATGATGAATACAAAATGGAATGTTAGAAGGAAAAAAAAGTGACAGGAAGACACAGATGTAAATGGGAAGATAAACATACAAGAGGGGACAGGATAGTTTGGCTGAGTGCATCAAGGCAAGGGAGCAAGGAAACTGCCAACCTTCATCCCAAAGGCAGCACAAGATGACAACAACAACAACGACTTGGAAACAAGTGTATTTTCCCAGGCTTCAGTTTGCTGCCCTTCACCCACCCCCACACATAAATAAACAAACCAACATACACCCACCTACTTTGCTTAGGGGAAGATTCCCAAGAAAGGAATAAAACTAACAAGTGATATGCAAGATGGGAGAATAAAACTAACAAATGGTATGCAAGATGGGAGAATAAAACTAACAAGTGATATGCAAGATGGGAGAATAAAACTAACAAGTGATATGCAAGATGGGAGAAAAACTAACAAGTGATATGCAAGATGGGAGAATAAAACTAACAAGTGGTATGCAAGATGGGAGAATAAAACTAACAAGTGATATGCAAGATGGGAGAATAAAACTAACAAGTAATATGCAAGATGGGAGAATAAAACTAACAAATGCTATGTAAGATGGGAGAATAAAACTAACAAGTAATATGCAAGATGGGAGAATAAAACTAACAAGTGGTATGCAAATGGGAGAATAAAACTAACAAGTGATATGCAAGATGGGAGAAAAACTAACAAGTGGTATGCAAGATGGGAGAATAAAACTAACAACTGATATGCAAGATGGGAGAATAAAACTAACAAGTAATATGCAAGATGGGAGAATAAAACTAACAAGTGGTACGCAAGATGGGAGAATAAAACTAACAAGTGATATGCAAGATGGGAGAAAAACTAACAAGTGATATGCAAGATGGGAGAATAAAACTAACCAGTGATATGCAAGATGGGAGAATAAAACTAACAAGTGATATGCAAGATGGGAGAATAAAACTAACAAGTGGTATGCAAGATGGGAGAATAAAACTAACAAGTGGTATGCAAGATGGGAGAATAAAACTAACAAGTGGTATGCAAGATGGGAGAATAAAACTAACAAGTGATATGTAAGATGGGAGAATAAAACTAACAAGTGGTATGTAAGATAGGAGAATAAAACTAACAAGTGATATGTAAGATAGGAGAATAAAACTAACAAGTGGTATGCAAGATGGGAGAATAAAACTAACAAGTCGTATGCAAGATGGGAGAATAAAACTAACAAGTGGTATGCAAGATGGGAGAATAAAACTAACAAATGATATGCAAGATGGGAGAATAAAACTAACAAGTAATATGCAAGATGGGAGAATAAAACTAACAAGTGATATGCAAGATGGGAGAATAAAACTAAATAAGTATTACACAAGAAGAGAAAGTTGGCACATTATCACGCTAATACTATGGACACTATCGACTGCTGTCAGGTCAGGATCCATAGAATGAATATTTGTATTAATTATTCAGACAGCCTTGATCTACTCTCCCATACCTTCTACCTTCAAAACTTGCTGCAAAAAGCACCCCCTACCTACCCATGGCCTCAGGTATAAGGAATGTGATCACTTGTCCTGGACAAAGGATCTTGTCTTCTACCTCGTGGTTTTAAAACTTACTCAAACCATGGCAATACAGCTAAGAAGAAAAGCAAATACAATGGTAAAATCTTTAGCTAACCATTCTAATCGTGCATATCTCCCCTGTGACGTGCCTTAATAAAACCAAACAAACAAAAATTTGGTTTTCCCACTTCGTTTTTTTTTCTTTCACTAACTGCTTCATAAATGTCATTTACAACACCTGAAAAAAATCATCATCATGAGATGTCGTGCCAGCAGGTGTTCACTGTTTTGCATCTTCACAAATATAAGTCCTTGACATTTTCCATCAGCTCAGCTGTAGACTGTTTCACTGTGCCATCTCATTAGACTGTCCATAATTTTTGTTCTCTTGGTCTTCTCCTGTCTCTCTTCCTGTTGCATTTTGACGTTTTCAAGCCCTCCCTTTATAATCACATGGCCAATGAATGATGACCGCTGTTTTCCTACGGATTAAACTAGGCTCATTTCTTAATCTGCTTTTATACACATTTTCTGTTTATCAACTCTTTGTCCACACTACTTCGAACATTCTTCTAAGAAACCACATCTCTGTCACCCCTAGCGATCTTTGCACTGATCCGTCAGATGTCCATAACTCACTTCCATAGCGCAGGAAGGATTACTGTAGTATTTAAAACTCCCCCCCCCCCCTCCTTCGATGTTAAGTGCTAGAGATGATTACGTAAGATTTTTTTTTCCATTTGCCTGAAAGCTGTTTTGACTGGGCATATTTTATTTTGATTTCTGAGATTAACTTTCCATCTAATGTTACTAACCTGCCCTATATGCACTTGTCTCAAGGTAGTTCCGTGTACTGTAAAACTGCATTTAGCTCGCTTCTTTTTCTGCGATATAATCACCGCATCTGTTTTCTTGCTGTCCAAGGTGAGTCCCTTTCTCTCACTTTCTTCTACTGCTATATATAATAATTTCTGTAGGCTGTTTTCTTTTTTCGGCTATTAATTACTGCATCATCTGCATATCTTATGGTGTTCATGCTGTAGTCTCTGACTCAAATTTCCTGTTTATTTATTTTTTTTATTTCTCTCATGATATGCTCACTATACAATGAGAACAAATCTGGTGAGAGGACACAATTCCTTGCTTTGTTGGTTGATATTTGTCTATCATATTTTCTACTCTAATGGCTGTTTCTTGATTCCAATATATGTTTTATTACTATTATTATTATACAGTCTAAAAAAAATGCATAACTTATATAAGCTTCATTTTTTATATGACAAACATTTTTTCCTGGGTATCTCAAACCAAACCAGAAATTGTCACCAAGATATCAGGTCTATGATTTAACGTGAATTTTGCTATTCTCGTGTATAGTCAGAACTCAGAGCACATTTTTTTTACCATAACTGGCGTTGCGTTTATGGAAAAACCGTGATTTTTGTGGTGAGCACAACTCACTTCCCACGCAAACGAAACCCTAAAAGGATGAGGTTACAAAAACAAATTCAGTTAATTTTCAAGCAGACAATTATGGCGCGTCTATCGCAAAATTTATGAAACATTGCTATTTGTCACCTGTAAGCAGGCGAAAGTCAAAGTCAGGTTTGCAGGCATTTAAACGTGCAGCAGAGTACCATCAGTCGACTTAGGCACAGTTTCCAAGCCACTGGCTCAGCTGAAGACCGGCAATGCAGTGGACGACCCAGGGTGACAACAGCAGCTGATGATCATTTTATTCTGGTTCATTACCTCAGAAACAGGTTTACAACAGCTTCCTCAAGTGCCCAGTCATTGCCTGCAGGACATCGTGTGTCTGATCAAACTGTCGGAATAGATTGCATGAAGCTGGACTGGTGGCACGACGATCTCACCGAGGTCCTGTCTTAATGAGATGCCATCGCCAAAACGATGACAAACAACTGAGACGTATCTGGTTTAGTGACGAATCTTCCTTTTTGTTGCACCACCATGAACGCTTTGCCCAAAATTGCGTTGATGAAGCTCCGTCGCACGGTGGCTGAGGTGTAATGGTATGGGGAATGATCAATTTCAACAGAAGGAGTCCACAGGTGCAGATTGAAGGAGGTTTGAATACGCAACGATACGTCAGTGAAATTCTTCGACCTGGTGTCCTTCCATTTTTGGCTGCGCAAAGCTCTGTGCTTCAACAGGACAACCCTGACCCCAATCATCACGGTTCACCACACAGTTCCTGACTTCCAACAACATTCTCACCCTTCCCTGGTCATCCTTGTCTCCAGACATGAATCCGATCGAGCACCTATGGGATGAGCTGCAAAGACGTGTTTGTCGCCGAAACGTATATCCAGCCAATCGTCGTGATCTGTGACAGGCACTCCAGGAAGAGTGGGCAGCCATTCCACAGGTGCACATCAGACATCTGATCGCATCTATGCTCAGGAGATGCCAGTCGCTGATTGATGCAAGCGGAGGCCACACACCACACTAAGTTGAGAATCCCTGGGACTAACAAAAATTCTCGTCACACAGATGCAAGAAACTGTCAAGTGAGTGTTTAAATCCTTAGGTATTATTGTGTGCAATTTAAACATTTTATTCTTTATTCATTCAATTTAAAAAGCTATAGAATATCAAAGTTATGGCTAAAATTGGGTCACCAGTAGTTATGAGTTTTTTTGTTTTTTTTTTGTTTTGGACAGTACGTATCTTTGCCGTCAATATTTATATCCTCTAATAGTTTCGTATTTCGTTATTGTTCACTTTATAAAATGCTTTAGTATAGTCAAAGAAACATACAAATAAGTTGTTCTGTACTTCTAAAGCATATAGTTTTTTTTTTTCAAACAAATCTATGAATGTGGATTTTAACAGTTCATCAGACATATATCCAGAGTTATAGATGTCATTTAGCAATTACTTTTACACCGAATTCATCAAACGTTTCTAATCATTTTACTGATATTTTGTCAGAACCTGTTGCTTTCCCTCTTTTTTTTTTTCGTATGTTTAACAGCATCTAAGACTTCTTCAAGCACTGCTGGTTCATCACAGTTATTTATATCTGGCATTTGGTCTGGTCTTTCTCCTCCTCCTCCACAGTTCTGAGTCCATCTCTGTAGTGTCCCTCCTTCCCCATTATTATTTTGTCCTCCTCTGACTTCATAAGAACCTGTGTTGTATTTTGTTTGTCTGCCTGTCAATTCACCGAATAACAGTGGTTTTTTTTTTTACATTAACGTGTTAAGTCACTGATTAGTTTATATAAAGGCGTGGTCTATGCGGGGATGGCAAAGGCACTGAAGGGAGTGATGGTGGTGGATCTATTTGTGGCTGTGGCTTTTGCTCTTGGAAGCTGTTAGCACCATTAAGTGCCTGGCAAAATATTAAAGGCGTCACATTCACAAGAGGTGTGGCTTCCGGCGGCACACGGAAGAAGGCTGCTTTTACAGACTCGACTCCGTCAACCGCGAACAGTACATCGAACTATACCAAACTTCACTACAGACTCGACTCCATCAACCGCGTTGGCTCACAATCGACCTATACCAAACTTCACTACGGACCCGACTCCATCAACCGCGATGGCTCACAATCGACCTATACCAAACTTCACTACGGACCCGACTCCACCAACCGCGATGGCTCACAATCGACCTATACCAAACTTCACTACGGACCCGATTCCATCAACTAACAGTTGATCTATACTAGGCTAGTCAAGTTGCCATATCGCAACAAGAAACAGGTGGAGAATGAAGTAAAGTCAGATCAAGTGATGTGCTGCACTTCTAGACTCTCTGTAATCTACCGTTGAAGTCTTGAAAAGGCCGTCAAAATGAACTTAGCGGGGATTATTTCAACAAATGTAGCTTGGAGCACCGCAGTCAGTGAAGATAAGAAAGATCAAATCGGAGTACAAGTGGTAACCCTGCATTTGTAATTGTACTCACGTGCTTTACTTTGGTTTCACAGACTAATAATTGCATTTGCTATTAAAGCTACCACAAGACGTGGTCCACCTCTGTTGGTTAAGAAACTACCCACTTTCGTCAACTTTACTTGATAACGTACGGTTGTTAACCACTGCAGAGCCCAGCCCCTCAATGCACGGTTATAGTAAACGCTCAAATACTTGGCGGATGACTGTCAAATGAAACGGAAACCTTGACGCGCCAAGAAACACAATGTAGGCCAGGCCCTCCCACGTTCTCCAAAAGTCGCTACTGTCGCTGTGTTGCCAACACAGTTTTGTAGGACTAGACCTCGAAAAAATTGTACACAAAGCACTTTAGTGAGACGTGAGAGAAAGAAAAATCACAAGAGAATTACCTGGGATTCGAACACGGATTCCGGTAGGACGAGCAGCCATCTAGCCACGAGAAAACAGCGTACTAACGAACTGAGCTATCTCACACCTCCGGTATGGTTATAGTGCTCAATAGTCTCTACCGACACTACAAGAGGTGATCAAAAAGTAACCGGAGTGGACTTATAAAAAAGAAATTACAATTGTCAGCGACCTGTAATTTAGTCACCTTCGAAACTGTCCTCTTCCGAAGCAACCCTTCCTGTGCTGTTTCCAATGTTGGGAGCATTTTTAAAAAATCATCTGATGTGGAGTTCAGCTGCCTCGTCGCATTCTGCTGTATCTCCTCAACATCCTGAAATCTTGTTCCTTTAAGTGGTTTTTTTTTTTACATTAACGTGTTAAGTCACTGATTAGTTTATATAAAGGCGTGGTCTATGCGGGATGGCAAAGGCACTGAAGGGAGTGATGGTGGTGGATCTATTTGTGGCTGTGGCTTTTGCTCTTGGAAGCTGTTAGCACCATTAAGTGCCTGGCAAAATATTAAAGGCGTCACATTCACAAGAGGTGTGGCTTCCGGCGGCACACGGAAGAAGGCTGCTTTTACAGACTCGACTCCGTCAACCGCGAACAGTACATCGAACTATACCAAACTTCACTACAGACTCGACTCCATCAACCGCGTTGGCTCACAATCGACCTATACCAAACTTCACTACGGACCCGACTCCATCAACCGCGATGGCTCACAATCGACCTATACCAAACTTCACTACGGACCCGACTCCACCAACCGCGATGGCTCACAATCGACCTATACCAAACTTCACTACGGACCCGATTCCATCAACTAACAGTTGATCTATACTAGGCTAGTCAAGTTGCCATATCGCAACAAGAAACAGGTGGAGAATGAAGTAAAGTCAGATCAAGTGATGTGCTGCACTTCTAGACTCTCTGTAATCTACCGTTGAAGTCTTGAAAAGGCCGTCAAAATGAACTTAGCGGGGATTATTTCAACAAATGTAGCTTGGAGCACCGCAGTCAGTGAAGATAAGAAAGATCAAATCGGAGTACAAGTGGTAACCCTGCATTTGTAATTGTACTCACGTGCTTTACTTTGGTTTCACAGACTAATAATTGCATTTGCTATTAAAGCTACCACAAGACGTGGTCCACCTCTGTTGGTTAAGAAACTACCCACTTTCGTCAACTTTACTTGATAACGTACGGTTGTTAACCACTGCAGAGCCCAGCCCCTCAATGCACGGTTATAGTAAACGCTCAAATACTTGGCGGATGACTGTCAAATGAAACGGAAACCTTGACGCGCCAAGAAACACAATGTAGGCCAGGCCCTCCCACGTTCTCCAAAAGTCGCTACTGTCGCTGTGTTGCCAACACAGTTTTGTAGGACTAGACCTCGAAAAAATCGTACACAAAGCACTTTAGTGAGACGTGAGAGAAAGAAAAATCACAAGAGAATTACCTGGGATTCGAACACGGATTCCGGTAGGACGAGCAGCCATCTAGCCACGAGAAAACAGCGTACTAACGAACTGAGCTATCTCACACCTCCGGTATGGTTATAGTGCTCAAGAGTCTCTACCGACACTACAAGAGGTGATCAAAAAGTAACCGGAGTGGACTTATAAAAAGAAATTACAATTGTCAGCGACCTGTAATTTAGTCACCTTCGAAACTGTCCTCTTCCGAAGCAACCCTTCCTGTGCTGTTTCCAATGTTGGGAACATTTTTAAAAAATCATCTGATATGGAGTTCAGCTGCCTCGTCGCATTCTGCTGTATCTCCTCAACATCCTGAAATCTTGTTCCTTTAAGTGGTTTTTATTTTTAGGAATAGGAAGAAGTGCACAAGCAGCGATATCATGTGAGTATGGTGGTTGTTTGACCTGAGAAATGCGGTGCTTAGCAAGAAACTGCTGCACAAGTTGCGATGCATGAGCAGGAGCGTTATCATGGTGGACTTGCCACTCATCACTCTCATACAATGAGCAGGCGCGTTGTCATGATGGAGTTGCCACTCACCATTTTCATACAAATGAGCAGGCGCGTTGTCATGATGGAGTTGCCACTCACCACTTTCATACAATGAGCAGGCGCGTTGTCATGGTGGAGTTGCCACTCACCACTCTCATACAATGAGCAGGCGCGTTGTCATGATGGAGCTGCCACTCACCACTCTCATACAATGAGCAGGCGCGTTGTCATGGTGGAGCTGCCACTCACCATTTTCATACAAATCAGCAGGGGCGTTGTCATGATGGAGCTGCCACTCACCATCTTCATACAAATCAACAGGGGCGTTGTCATGATGGAGTTGCCACTCACCACTTTCATACAATGAGCAGGCGCGCTGTCATGATGGAGTTGCCACTCACCACTCTCATACAATGAGCAGGCGCGTTGTCACGGCGGAGTTGCCACTCACCACTCTCATACAATGAGCAGGCGCGTTGTCATGGTGGAGTTGCCACTTACCACTCTCATACAATGAGCAGGCGCGTTGTCATGATGGAGCTGCCACTCACCACTCTCATACAATGAGCAGGCGCGTTGTCATGGTGGAGTTGCCACTCACCACTCTCATACAATGAGCAGGCGCGTTGTCATGATGGAGTTGCCACTCACCACTCTCATACAATGAGCAGGCGCGTTGTCACGGCGGAGTTGCCATTCACCACTCTCATACAATGGCAGCTTTTTGTGACGAAATGCGTCCCTAAAACTCCGCAGAACTTCACGGTAGCGTTCTCTGTTGATTCTCTGACCTAATGGAGCGTATTCAAAAAGAACAATTTCAATGTGATCGAAAAAAAAAAACAGTCAGCATTGTTTTGAAATTGATGTGGCTCTGTCGTGCTTTTTTTTTCTGGTAGACGTCGGGGTCTTCCACTGCGAAGACCGGGCCTAAGTTCCGGGGTCATACTCATGATTCATCACCAGCTATGATTGTTTTTAAACGTTTTCGTCGTTTCTGGCGCATTCAAGCAGGTCACGGGAAGCGGAAACACTGGTACAAATTTAGCCGAGACACATCTCGTGTCCAAATCGTCCAGAAGAATTGACCGAACTGAACCGAAGCTTATGTATAAGTCTTCAGATAACTCACGAATAGTGATTCGGCGATTCTGCAGCATAGATAAGTTCGATATTTTCTTCATTTCTGCTGGTTGTTGTTCAGCACTCTTAACACTTTCACAGCCATTTTTAAAACGTTTATACCACTCATAAATTTGTGTACGACTCATACACTCTTCCCTATAGACTACCTGCAACTTTAAATGTGTCTTCTTCTTCTGCGTTCTGTTGGTCACAAATGATCCTGATCCCTGTCAACACGGCAAAGCCTGCAGTCCTCTCCAGATCCTGATAGGAGCCCCAGAGCTTTTGCCCCAAACGTGTGTCTTCTGGCCATGTCTCCCGCCTCAGATCTGCATGGTTTGGGCACTCTTGATGGATATGTTCTGGACTCTGGACCCCATTGCCACATGGACACTCGTCTGTTTGAGCCGATGTAGGTGGCTCAGTAATCTGCTGTGGCCTGTCCTTAGACGAAAGAGGATGGTTTGTTGATGTCTTTGTAGCTGGTGTATTGGATCTGGTTCGTTGTTGCATTTTAGTTGTTTCCTCCATTCGGATCTGCACTGGTTACGGATTATAGTTTTCGCCTCTTGGTATTTTACTGGATGATTTGTTAGATCTTGATTGCTGCCGGCTTTGGATAGGGTGTCAGCTATTTCACTGCCAGATATTCCATAGTGAGATGGTACCCACTGTAGGGCCACGGTTGATGATAGTGTAAGGTGCTTCAGTTCTGTTGTGATTTCCTGTATGTTTGCCTGTGGGTTGTGTTTGTTGTTTTTAATGATTCTAGAAGTGCCCTGGAGTCTGTGAAGAAGGCTATTTTGGGTGGTGGCTGCTGGTTTTCTGTTTTAAGTGTTTTGAGGGCTTCAAGGAGGGCTTCTGGCCTGTAGTTGGGGGAAATCTTTCCCGCCGCGAAGGCTTTTTTTTTGTTTGTCTTCCATCTGTATATCCTACGTACACACCCCCACCTCCATTTTTTACCACCCACCCCCCCCCACCCGCTTTTTTTTGCAGACCCGTTTGTGTAGACATGTGTCCATTCAGCTGGGTTGTATCTGGTGTCAATCAACTCCTGGGTCAGTGTCTTCACCTGAAGTGTTGTTAGGTAGTCCTTTTTGTGTATGCCTGGTACCTCTGTGAGGACTGTTATCTTTTCACAGCGACCGTGCTCCTCCACAATTTGGAGTGGTTCATTTTCTTCGCGGGAGGTTGGAAGGAGGTTTTTATAGCGTTGTTGCAGCTGTGTTGTCAGGATGGATGAAGTTGGCTCTTTTCAGTCTTTTTTTATGTGGACTCGTGAATTCTTTTGTTCACATGGTTGGTTGTCAGGTGTATTAACTTTTGTTTGTGATCATTAGTTTTTCTTTGCGCCTGACCTCCAGAGGTTGACTTAGCGTGTATTTCTCCATCTCCGTGATGAGAGTGCTCTTCATTCTTCCTGTGATCAGCCGCAGTTCTGTGTTTTGCGCCTTTGTTAGGCGAGCAGTGTTTGTGTTGCAGACGATGGCCTAGTTTGTCATGCCATATTCGAGTGTTGGCTTTATGGTGCCCATATATGTTTTTTTTTAATATGTTGCTGTTGGCTCCCCAGTATGTGCCTGCCTGCCACAGCAAGCTTTTTGAGTGCTTTGTTTTCTGCGTCTAGCAGGTTAGCCTCTTGTCCAGTTTCATTCCGAGGTATATCGCCTGTTCTGTATGTGTAAGCTCCCTTCCTTGTATTTCTTGTTTAAAGTTTTCTGTTTTGTTGGACAATGAGAAGCAGGTAGCTGTTGACTTTGTGGGGTTTATCATCGCTCCCTATTTTGTGGCCCAGTCTCCCGTGTTATTTAGCGCTTCCTGTATTCTGTGAGTTACGGTTGATTTTTTTTTTTTGCAGCATTCCACATAGTGAAGTCATCTGCGTGCAAGGCGTGTGATATGCTGTTGGGCAGTTTGTCTGTGTGGGGTTGTTCTCTTGGTTGTTTTAAGGCATGAGATTCATCCCTTGTCCTTCCCGCTGGAGAAGGGCCGGAGCGAAGCCACGCCGCGAGATCGGATTGTATCATGACCATTCTTAACTTCGTAAATGCGTGTGTGTCCTGTTTTACCCAGGTACCGCAGGCCGGGGGTCCCGGACAAGAGGGCTACATGGAACAGGTGCTGGCGCTCGCGGTGGGCGACATTAGGTTACATTCCGTTCATCAGCGCTAAAGGTCTGAATTGTCCGTTAAATCTGGTTAGAATTTCACCACAAAATTATATTTTGGGGAGGTCCTGTCAATTGCATCTAAATCAGAAAAGCAAGCCAGAGCCAGCAAACTCAACTAAATAATATCACTAGGTTATAATCGTGTGTGAATTAAGTCCGAAATGTCAAGAACTGTTCTACCAGTTCACCCCATGTAGTATGCCCGTCGCCATCTTGACCGGAAACCCTTTATGGGTGTGTGTTTGCGCATTTTTCCAAGATTTTTTTTTAACAAAATCTGATGCAAATTCGTTGATCCAGTTTTTTTCCGACATGACAACTGCGACGAAGAGAATCAGACACATCAGAAGAGAACACTACTGCAAACAAAGCAGAGAAGCTGGGGTGATGTAACTTATGCCAACGTGTCAGGTATATGCATGGTCAACCTGTGCCTACCTGCCTTCGGCTGTGTCAGTCGGTTCCGGATACTTTTTGATCACACCTCGAACATCACAGCGAAGGTAAATTCTGGCGTTTATGTGAGTTCTGTATATACCAAGGGCCAGGTCTCAGCCTCGTGTCTTCTACTTCCTGACATAAAGCACAGGGCGCTTTGTTTTCAACTGTTCAGGCTGGAATAAGCCGTGACAGCTCCCAGTCTCTTGGACATTTAAAGTCCGTTCTCAGTCGCCAAACTCCCATGACACTGCAGGCACTCAAAGGGATGTGGAGAATAAATGTAAGCGTTTAAATATTTGGAAAATTTAAGATTCGTGAAATACGTGAAATTTTTAAAAAATCAGCATCTCCCCCCCCCCTTAACTTACAGGAATACTTGTAGAGGTTTCCCAAAGTTACAGGAATAGTTGCAAGATCCCTACAAATATATGATGAATAACTGTACAAACCCCAATGGTTAATAGGAATAACTAAGCAAATCAATAAAATATATATCCTGAACAATTTCGTTATTGATATATATATATATATATATATATATATATATATATATATATATATATATATATATATATATATATAAGTGTGTGTGTGAGGGAGAGAGAGAGAGAGAGAGGGAGAGAGAGAATCTCTTATTTCCTCGATGAAAGGACAGCAATGGTAAACTGTCTTCTGGAAATATACCAAGAACCCCCAAACAGCAATCACGGAAAGTCAAATAGGAAAAAAGATCTGGTGGTGAGGCCCCCAGGCCAGATAGATTTAATTTTAACACTGGGGAAGAGTGTGAGACAGAAGTCAGTGCTAGTAAATGTGATGACGGACAAAATCCTGACAGTGCTACTAATGAAAACTCCTGCATCAAACTAACAAGAAAAATAAGAGTAGGAACATGGAATGTAAGAACTATGTATGAGGGAAAGTATCAAATAATAAGTGACGAGATGAAAAGAACGGGGATACACATTTTTGGGAATCTGCGAACATCGATTTGGCTAAGTGGATAGTACGCTGTTCTCTCGTGGCTAGACGGCTGCTCGTCCTACAGGAGTCCGTGTTCGAATACCAGGTAATTCTCTTGTGATTTTTCTTTCTCTCATGTCTCACTAAAGTACTTTGTCTACGATTTTTTCGAGGTCTAATCTACAAAATTCTGTTCTCTTACTTTACAGGACACTTCAAGAACGAGAATGACAATACCTTTATATACTCTGATGGAGAAGTAGGAGGAAAGAATGGAGTGGCTTTTTACTTGGACAAATCAACATCAAAAGTATTACTAGGCTACAGTCCAGTAAGTGATAGAATCCTCACAATCAGACTTAAGAGCACTCCTAGAAATGTAACAATCATCCAGATATATGCACCTACATCAGCAGCAGAAGAAGAGCAAGTACAATACTTTTATAACACACTGCAAACGACGATAGACCAGGTACAGAAAAATAATACTGTATTAATAATGGGCGATTTTAATGCAAATATTTGGTACAGAAAGAGCAGAAGATGATAGACATGTTGTAGGGAAATTTAGCTTAGGACACAGAAATGAGGCAGGTGACAATCTAATGCGTTTTGCATGGAAAATGAGCTAATGATTGCTAACACACTTTTTAAACAACATCCAAGAAGACTTTAAACATGAACATCATTGATTGGAAAACCAATAATCAAATAGATTACATTTTAGTGCAAAGAAAGTGGAGATCAAGTATAACATCACCAAAAACTTTACCAGGTGCTGATTATGACACGGACCATGAGTTATTAATAGCAGTCATAAAGATAAAGATAAAAAAGACAGAGGATCAAGACCACTCCGCTTTGATTTTACAAAAATACCAGAACAATACGGCATAGAAGTGAAGAACCGTTTCGAAATCCTGATGGCTGTACAGGAGGAGATGACACCAGATGATTTGGCTACACAGGCCGGAGACATCTTAATAACAACAGCTAAAGGCATGGTTCCAGTAAAGAAAACACAAAGGAATGGATGGATTACAGCAGGCACATTAAAACTGATAAAACAATGTAGAGAAATGAAGACTCAATGGAAAGTGACGAACAACAACAAAGAGGAATATACACATTTGATACAATTAACATCACTGCTGTATCTAGACCAACAAGCAGCAGTAAGAATAAACTGTGAAACAACAACTTGGTTTGACATAAAACAAGGGGTCCGTCATGGGTGCATATTGTCGCCTTATTTATTTAACTTGTATACTGAAAATATAATGAGGAATGTTAGAGAAGATGTAGACAAAAAATATTACGATGCCATAACAATTGGAGGTTATGAAATACCAGAGATTAGATAGGCCGATGACACAGTGTTACTGTCCACAACACAAAAAGGAATGGAAAAACTAATTATGTCAGTCCATAAAACAGCGAAGAGCAGAACCTCTATCTTAATGTGAAGAAAACTAAACTGATGACAACTGACAAAACAAACAAGGCAGCTGAAATATGTATCAATGAGGAAAAACTGGAAGAAGTGGAGAGTTTTTAATATCTTGAATCACTACTAATAATGGAGATACAATGAGGGAAATTAAAAGGAGGACATTTATCGCTCTTCAGAAAGTAAAACAACTAAAGAATCTGTGGAGAAGAACAGACGTAACTACAAAAATAAGATTTTTAAGGGCATGAATATTTCCCTCGCAACATATGCCTGTGATACCTGGACAATTAACAAAACAGCTGAGAAACACATACATGCCTTTGAATGTAAATGCTACAGAAGAGTTCTTCAAATATCATGGACACAAAAAAGAACAAATATCCAAGAGGATTAAACAAAGAAAACTTAAATATTTTAGACACATTAAACGTCATGATAATCTAGAGAAGACCGTCTTGGAAGGGTACATAACGGGAAAAAGAAAGAGAGGAAGATCAAAGCGAAGATGGCTGCAAGACATCGTTGATGATCTGCAAATGGATGCATCAGCAGCAAGCCATCTTGCTCACAACTGAGAGGTCTACAGAAGTGCTGTTAAGGAGGCAAAGTTCCGCAAGGGACATGCAAATGAATGAATGAATGAATGAAAAATGCATTACCGTCCAACTTTTTCACAAAAAGAGTGAAGGTATTACTGGCAAGTCCGCTGTACATCAGTCTTACCATTTACTAATCAGTAAACTAAAACTAAAGAACTGAGGATTGTAAAACATCTACACTGGCAGCAAGAAGCAGCAGTTCGAGTTGAAAATAGAACTGGAAAATGAATGAATCAACCTATAAAACAAGGGGTGCGACATGGATGTGTACTATCTCCAGACCTTTTTTCTCTGTATAGCGAGAATATTCTAAGAACAATCATCACAGAACCAGGCATAAAAATTGGAGGATACAATATTAACAACCTTCGGTATGCTGACGACACAGTACTGATAGCTGAGAACCAACAAGACCTGCAAAATCTCTTGGATAAAGTCGCCAAAGAAAGTGAACAGAAAGGCCTTACTTTGAACATCAAAAAGACAGAGACTATGGTTATATCTAAGAAACAGAATCCACCAGCATGCAGTATTAAATTAAACGGAACTATTCTAAAGCAGATGCAGAAATTCAAATACCTTGGAGCAGTAATAACTTCAAATGGGAAATGCAGAATAGGCCAAGCAAAGACTGCATTTCAGAGAATGAGAAACATATTAGCTAACACATCTTCATCAATGAATGTTAGAAAACGAGTCCTAAAATGCTATATTGAACCTATCTTCTTATATGGAAGTGAATCATGGACAATAGGCAAGTCTGCACAAAAATCATTGGAAGCAGCAGAAATGTGGTTTATTAGAAGAATGTTGCGAATCCCCTGGACAGCAAAAATAACTAATGAAGAATGTATGAGAAGAGCTGGAGAGACAAAAAAACCTTGTCAAAAAAGATAAGAGAGAGAGACAATGTACTTTCACAGGACATGTAATGAGAAGAGGGGGAAAACAGAAGGAAAAATAGAAGGAAGAAGATCAAGAAGAAGACCAAGAGAAATGATACTGGACAGTCTGACGGGATGGTGTGAGAGGAGATCACCAACTGAGCTGATGGCCTGCATGAAGGATCGGGTACTCTGGAGAAGCATAATAGCCAACGCCAGTCGGCACGGCACATGATGATGATGAAACTAAATCTCTACCTATCCTTCAGTAAAGATTGAACGTGTTACGGTACGCCCGTGCCATCATCTTTCACTAAAACAGCAATCGTATATGTTCATCCTATGTTTCAATGAAGAGTGAATATATTACTACACATGTCATACCTTCTACTACAGCGTGAACGCATTAGTATACACCTGCCTTATCTTTCACGGCAAAGTGAATATGCTTTTTTTCCCCCTTCTTCAAGTAAAGATTAGTTAAATCTCCTCTTAACCTTAACGTACACCCTCTTATCTGTGTGTGCCGAGCTGCTTAGCGTGATTATTTGTAATCGTGTGCTCCTCGCATAGCGCCCCTTCAAAAAAGCGAGTACGGATGGTTGAACAGGCCTTATAAAACACTTGTACACAAAATTTATCTTCAGAACAAAACGCCCACGAGTCTTTCCACTTTCTTACCTGCTGTGCTTACGTCGTGGAATGTTTCTGTGGTATATGAAGGATTAAGTTTTAGTTTTACACTAGGTAGTTAAAATCAGGCGAGAAAAGAAAAGAAATAAAATAAATAAATAAAAGCAACAATATGTGTACGGGCTGACTGCACATCCAATGGGAATCAATATTTCTGCATAACGTATTCGGGGACGGCACGAGAATAAAAGACAATCGAAAAAAAAAATTATCCGTTACATTGGCGATGGAAATGCAACCATAAATTGCGCCAAAACAGATGCCCAGATTGTTGTAGGCACTTTGCAAGCACGAAGAAGTGACAACTGTGGTTTATCTTCGTTAACATCTATCTTACCTCTATCATTTGCCATGCTCTTCTGCTGATAATGTCTTAGGTATAATTCTGGACATTGTATTAAATATGTTCACATTATCACTGTCGCTCAAAGTTTAATGTTGGTACTACTAATCTATGTACATGTGACACTGAGAAATAATTACTGGCCCAGTGAAACCACTAAAGAAGATACGGTTCCATACATGAATTACAAAAAACAGTGAAATTTATCCAAGAGACAGGACTGCAGATATAGACAGACAATGCGAACGAAGAAGAAGAAGAAGATCACTGTCGCTGGTATCAATTTTTCACTCTTGCTGTTTGGTTAATGCCAGGTTCCGCACTAAAAGTGCAAGATAAGCAAAAACTTGAATACAATGAGCTTCTTCTCGTCTCCAAGTTGTTTAAAAAAAATTAATTCGCCCACCTTTTATTCCCAGACACCATACACGATCATGTACCTGCCTGATTAATGTATTCCTGCATTTGTAAGCCAACATGGCACGTTACGGCTATATATGTAGGGCAGACTACGTTAAGGTTTATTGTTCTGACTGAATTTATTTTTTAGAGGTCTGGCCAAAGTTGACAGGAAAATGGTAAAGCACCGCGTATCTCCGCAATATATAATACAGTGGTGAGATATATGCACACAATTTCAGGAAACAGTCTCTGCAAGTTTTTGTATCGTAGAAGTTTTTGAACAACGGGAGGTAACGAAAAGCATTTCACTGGAGACTTGAATCTATTTCTACGATGAAAGCTTCTTTCAATAACACTGCCAAGACAGCTACAATTCTCCCTTTCATCTTTTTTTTTTACTATACGTTTGTGGATGTTTACATTAGCAACATTTAGAAAGTTGTGCGTCGTTTTTCTATGTGGAGGTGTAATTTGAATAATATAATACACCTCTAGATAAATGTGTCCTCATGTTTTTCATTTGGTTTTTTTTTAATAAACAAACCAATGTCACAGTATTTCTCATTTAATTCTTGAATCTCATCAACATCGCTCTCCATGCCCCCCATCCCCCATTCAGTATATATACATTTCATACTGTAAACTTAATAAAATACACTGGCGCTGTCGACTGAAAGGATGCAGAAAGAAAGCAGAGAAAGTGTTGAAAGTCGAGGTGTAAACCTGAGCCACAGATTTTTTCAAATGTAATCTCAGACTTTTCCAGATTTCAATCATTCTTTGTTTATGCTTCAATCATTCCTAGTTTATGGCATGCCCGCGTTAATGATACTTTGTAAGTAAATATTACCTAAGCAGTGGCTTCAGAGCTGGCTTGTCGTGACGCAGTCTCAACCCACTCCCTCTAACCCAGTGAAAAATGATTACTGTGTCAGTGAATCAACAAATAACGACAGTGAATGAATGAATGAAGGAATCTTTATTTTTAAAGGGTAAAGAACTGGGTGTGTGCGCAGTCCCTTCTTACATTCTGCCCCTCATCACTCCATCTTTCATTCTTCCACACACACACTCGATTTAATACAAGTATACAAATTACATACGAAAAAAAAAAACACATCAAAAGAGTGTAAGATTAAACTATTGCATTCAAAGTAAAAGAAAAGAAGTAATTAACCTAATAAAAAGCACTCCCACACACATACACGCGCACATACAGACATATACATAATCAAAAATACATTGTCAGTACAGATCTTCTAACATGTTTGTAACAAACATTAAAATAACTTCTAACAATATCTAACAAGTTACTTTTCGAACTATGTCATTTTAGTATTTGATGGTTGGCGAGCCATGTTTTGAGCGTAGACCTGGCATCTCACCTCAATAAATATCTGAACTGTAGGACTTAAGAAGGCTGGAATACTTCACTCTCATGGCTGATAGTATATGCCACGAGTTACTTTTGCTACTAAACATTATTTCTATTATTCGTTATATAAATAATCGTGCTATAATTTAAGTAAACATTATATTATCCTCGAAAATGTTTTATCACTATAGCCATACACCGCTGGCGTGGCTAAAAGTATGTATCAGTTCATAAACAGTCCATATAACATGATCACACAGCAGGAAACAGTAGGCTGCGATTCATATTAGCTAAGGACGCGAGTCGGCAACACTTAACAACAAGAACAACAAACAACACAACGTCTGAATACCAAATTCGGGAGAAAACTGATCTACATAAACACACATGACCGAGAGAAACGTTTCATTTAAATGTTCTAAGCAGACATACATAACAAGATGTTCGTTCTCCAGACAACCTGAATGCATGTTCATGTATTAACGTGACAGAGCTGTCTCTACCTACACAGTTTTTCGTTGTTGCAAAGTGTAGCTGACTGTTAACCTTCTCGAGCTGAGGGCTCATTTATCAGTCTCCTCTGTTTGCTTACAAACAATGAAAACAATAATAAAAATGAAGTATCCACTTCCTGAACCTGTTGAACCAATCTTCTGTATGGGCGTACCTTCATGGAGTGTAGCTAGCTGCATAGTTATTACTGAGGAATTGCTTCGCGGGCTGCGCCTCTGCTATTAAGATTTTGATGGCGACCTGCAAGGCTGCTCCCGAAAACTTGCTCTTAGGCTGCACGGCTGCCAACTGAGGTGGGCTTCTTCTTCTTGAGGGCTTGTTTGTGGGCTTCTTATCTTTCTTCTTCCCTGGAACTGCGATCTGATGTTCTTTGCAGCCGATGCTATGAGGATGTTGACCCACAGCATCGTGTTGGCGTGGGAGCGGGTTATGGTGGCAATTTTGTTAGCCTCTGAGTGCAGCTAAAAAAAAAGGACTGTGGTGACCCCGTTAGCCAGGCTAGGCCTGTTACTGGGGGTACCAACTGAGAGGTGGCACAAGGTCTTGGTCAGCTATGGTTCGCCAACTCTGACGTCGGCGTGTTAACTATGGATCGATGACTGCATACTGGTCTGCGTCTTCGCAACTTACGCGACTAAAATGGCATAAATCCAGCATCTAAGCTAAACACTACTAATAGTTTCTCTCACTTTCGCTGCACTCACAAACTCAGTCAGCAGGACAGATGCAACCTGCTAAAATACAATAGCAGAAGAGGGCTCATCCTCATATCCTAACAAGCAAGGAATGAAAACTCCAGCGACTCTTCAGACACAAAAACTGATATATAAGTCATCCACAGGCGAATCTCAAAAGTAGCATAGGCTGGCTTGGCGATACTTATGCAGGCGATACTGCTCAAGAACGCTGTGTCATTTGATGAAGGAATGAGAATTTGACTGAAGCAGAGATACCAAACACAGAGGACTATCAGTGTTATACAAACACAGAGACTGTAATACAAACACAGACTTGTCAGTGTGATACAAACACAGAGACTCAACTACCTTATCATTAACACAACACATGATAGAAAGAAGGTTCTCATATCATCTGCTGTGAAATGAAAAGAAATGGAGGAGGTTTAAAACACGAAAACAACACTAAAAAATGGCCGTGAGAGAAGACGCTGGAGAGCCTGACACGTCAGAACAAGAAGAAGAAGTTTTCCAAGAACTCTCAACCGTGCTAATGGAAAGCTCGGAAGCTTTTATCGAGCCCCCCCCCCCCCCACAAATACCGACACAGTATCCAAATGATGACGTCACTGTTCTCACATTCCTGTGTGATCTATGATTCAAAAAGATGCAGATGCGGCCATACAGGCGAACAAACTCAGCCCTCAACTTGCTAAGCCATGTTGTAAAGACGGAAATACTACATTTTAACTTCAGTCTCACTAGATCTCGCTTTCAGCAACAACAAAAAAAAAACAACAACAAAAGTAACATTTAGCACATATACATCAGCATGGCTCAGCACATTTTCATATTTGCTGACTGCTGTCGAATATTCCAGCGGCTATGATCCGGTATAGGTGACACAGTACAGCTTTAACGTAGCTCAATAAACGACCTGGCCAGGTAAGGCAGATAATATTGTACGGTAAACAAGGTCCGCTCCGTTCAACACGTCCGCGGACATGACTAACACACCTGGTATGCGATCGATGTTTTATCTGTCTACCTTAGGCACTCCTGCGTGAGTGTCAGGCAGTACCACCCAATACTTGTACCCGTGTGAGGGAAAACCAGGGCGGCCTAACTTAAGCTGGACTAAACGGAGCCACAGAAAGGAATGCTAAGAACTGTGTTCTAGGCTCGACAAGTCATCAGAGAATAGATCTGCTCCTTTGTTTGCTCCGGGAAACTTCTTCCATCAGGACTTTTTTTTTCGCACTGAATGTCCACAGAACAGCTTAGTCTCTGATATGAAAGAAGTAATCTTACAAGAACATAGCTTAGTCTCTGATATAAAAGAAGTAATCTTACAAGAACATAGCTTAGTCTCTGATATAAAAGAAGTAATCTTGCCTCGACATGAACATATCTTAGTCTCTGATATAAAAGAAGTAATCTTAGCTCGACAAGAACACAGCTTAGTCTCTGATATAAAAGAACTAATCTTACCTCGACAAGAACACAGCTTAGTCTCTGATATAAAAGAACTAACCTAACTTCGGCAAGAACACAGCTTAGTCTCTGATATAAAAGAACTAACCTAACCTCGGCAAGAACAGAGCTTAGTCTCTGATATAAAAGAACTAACCTAACCTCAGCAAGAACACAGCTTAGTCTCTGATATAAAAGAACTAACCTAACCTCGGCAAGAACACAGCTTAGTCTCTGATATAAAAGAACTAACCTAACCTCGGCAAGAACACAGCTTAGTCTCTGATATAAAAGAACTAACCTAACCTCAGCAAGAACACAGCTTAGTTTCTGATATAAAAGAACTAACCTAACCTCGGCAAGAACAGAGCTTAGTCTCTGATATAAAAGAGCTAACCTAACCTCGGCAAGAACACAGCTTAGTCTCTGATATAAAAGAACTAACCTAACCTCGGCAAGAACACAGCTTAGTCTCTGATATAAAAGAACTAACCTAACCTCGGCAAGAGCAGAGCTTAGTCTCTGATATAAAAGAACTAACCTAACCTCGGCAAGAGCAGAGCTTAGTCTCTGATATAAAAGAACTAACCTAACCTCGGCAAGAGCAGAGCTTAGTCTCTGATATAAAAGAACTAACCTAACCTCGGCAAGAGCAGAGCTTAGTCTCTGATATAAAAGAACTAACCTAACCTCGGCAAGAGCAGAGCTTAGTCTCTGATATAAAAGAACTAAGCTAACCTCGGCAAGAATGCAGTTCTCGCTTACCGAGACACGGTTGAAACACACACGTTCTCTTTTGTTCTGACTCGGTTCTCTATTGTACAGACTGCTAAATCAGTTTATTATATCGATTAAGATACATCTGTCTCACAGACTGCTAAATCAGTTTATTATATCGATTAAGATACATCTGTCTCGGGAAGGGGATTGCTTAACAGACACCACTCTCATGCCGTAATTCATCCAATACACGGCTCACTCTTTCAGGCACTGCATCCACTCCAGGTGGATGTTTACGGGTGCCAGCAGAAGACCTTTCATGCGGTGCCACTGGCATGTGCAACATTACAGTCGTGCCACGCCCGCATCTAGACCAACTGGACAGAGCCGTAAGTCGGTCGTTACAGGCGGAGGTCATGCATTTGCTAGAGTTTAGTATTGCTGACTCGTTTAAAGACGATTAACATGTTTTACTATCACACATTAGAAAAGCAAACTATGTGAAAATTAATCAAGAAATATGAATCACAATACATTAAATACAGAATCATACTGTAATAACTTTTCAACGACACAAAAAAATGTACCTAGATCATATTCATACTGTTTTACTCATTGAATGATGATGATGATGAACAAGCGCGCTTGTTCATACACTTCTCTTATATTGTGAGATATAGTATAGTATAGTGTAGTGTATAGTATACGTAGAGGAGCAAATGTTTGTAAACTAACCACAGAATGGATCACAACACATTAAACTGTCCGATGGGACTCTACTGCGCGGACACACGACTGTATGGAATAACCCCCCAAGGAAGGAAAAAAAAAGAGCTTTAGAAACAAGCACGATGATTCACACTCACGTGAAGCACAATATGTGTGTAAGGGCTGACTGCTACAGAACCATCGGCACATCCAACGGGGAATATGACTGTAGGGTCTTGTATGAATATGTTAGCAAAAAAGTAAACACATTACTTGCTAACACAGTTATAGCTCTGCTGATAATGCTGTCCTCTCTCTACCTCACGCAATGTTGCCAGATGTCTAACTTATCCTCTCGTGTCTAAAGACTGGTTCTTGAACACGGCACAATTATACCGACGAAACCAATCGAATGGTCCAACTACGGTTAGACCACTTTCTCGCTTGAAGAAGAAGAAATCAATACATGAAAATGAACGACTGGTTCTGTATTTGAAATGTGGGGGGGGGGGGGGGGGAGAGAGAAAGAGGCATGAAACACGAGAAGACCGAAACTTAAGTCCACATGTTACGATATAAAAAAGGTACTCCTGTCATGCCTTAGAGGCACATAGGGATATGGTGTTAGTGCCCACATTTTCCTTGACCTGTCAGCACACTAGAGAGTGATATGGTCAGTATCACGCCTGGCCGCCTTTCTTTCCCCAACTCCAGAAGAAGTCGGGTACCTATTTCTACAGCTGGGTGACTGGGGTGCCTCTAGCCGGATTCGAACCCCCGACCTTCACCATGAGAGACCAGTTCATTAACCACTTCGCACACTATGTTATATTGTTGGGGGGGGGGGGGATAAAACAACAGAAGACTGAAACTTAAATCCACATGTTACGATATAGCATATGTTATATTGTGAGTGGGGGGGGGGGCGCAAGAGAGAAACAACAGAAGACCCAAACCGAAACAACAGAAGACCCAAACCACCCAAACCTAAGTCCACATGTTACGATATAGCACTATGTTATATTGTGAGGGGGGGGGCATGAAATAACAGAATACCGAAACCTACGTCCACATGTTACGATATAGCACTATGTTATATTGATCTGAAAAACGAGCAACATATTCAAAGCGTGAGAAGAAAAAAACCATAGATTGCTTCCATTCCTCATGACAAAGTAGTCAACTTTCAGATATCACAGATTGCTTCCATTCTCATGACAAAGTAGTCAATTCTCAGATACCATAGATTGGTTCCATTCCTCATAACAAAGTAGTCAACTCCCAGATACCACAGCGTGCTTCCATCCTTCATGGCAAAGTATTCAACTCCCAGATACCATAGCGTGCTTCCATCCTTCATGGCACAGTATTCAACTCCCAAATACCATAGCGTGCTTCCATCCTTCATGGCAAAGTATTCAACTCCCAGATACCATAGCGTGCTTCCATCCTTCATGGCACAGTATTCAACTCCCAGATACCATAGCGTGCTTCTATCCTTCATGGCACAGTATTCAACTCCCAGATACCATAGCGTGCTTCCATCCTTCATGGAAAAGTAGTTAACTCCCAGATACCATAGCGTGCTTCCATCCTTCATGGAAAAGTAGTTAACTCCCAGATACCATAGCGTGGTTCCATCTTTCACGGTAACACTCAATAGATGAAGGTGTGTTGAGGTATGTAGCACCAAAGAATGACATATTGTGAGGACAAGAGATCGACCAAATCTCATATACAGTTTTATTACTGTGACCAATTAAAGCAGTGAATTAACATATACCTATATTACTATTATTATCATCATCTTCATCATAGCGGTAAATGGCCAAAAGTAAAGAGAGGAAAAAAAACGAATCTAAATGTAAAATTTCTTTCATCACAATAATATCCTTCTCTCCCTCCCCCCCCCCCCAATATACCGAATATACAATAAAATCATGTCTCATCCTCACTACAATTTTATAAAAAGGCACCACCACCTCCCCACATCTAAATAAAGTTGCCATTATATTACACCCATCTCCTCCATGATCCTACAAGCTATGATACATGTCGCAACACAGTGGGCAGCTGCCGCAATAGGAAGAACGGCTGAAGATATGTGGGCAATAAAATCGATCATATTCTTCCATCACCTTACAAGATCAACCCAAATCGAATAAACCTATTACATTTCATTTAGTCAATAAAATTTATTATAAGCAAAGGCAACTATTAAAAAAAAAAAGAAACATCAACATATACAGCAACTACACTGAATGCTACAAGACCACTTGATATGAATGTGAGCAAATGAAAAACACACTGTAAATGGATACTGCCTTACTGCTGCTTCTGTTGACCATCACCAGATTCGTATCTCAGAAGCACTTCACAAAGATGCTTCAACCTCCACTCAAGCTCGTCCTGGACGCGCTTTCTCGCGGTCTAAGACAAGCCCAGACTTCCGAGAGCCGGATGAACATGCACACGGAGGCTTTGAAACTTTTTATTTCAAAACTTGACAATAAGATTCTTGTCTATACATCTGTTTTCCTTCTCAGAAGAAATATTCTTTATTTGAATGCGTCAAAACGTGCCCACGTGTACGCATATGCTTATCCTGTCTTCCATGTCCCCGGGACTGCGAGCCGATGGCGTGAAGATTTTGAGGCACAGCATAGTGTCGTCTTTGGGAGAACGTTGTGGCGGCCATTTTTTCAGTTCCTGAGCGGAGAAAGGGGTGTGTAGTACTTCTTTAGCAGGCTCCGCCACCATGGGGACTATAGCGACCCCTGCTCTGTTAGCCAGGCTAGGCTTGCTACTGGGGGCACCAACGAGACAGGTCAGCTTTGGCTTGCCAACCTTGACACTAGCATGACAGGTATGGGTCACACTGATTGCCCCCCCCACCCCTGCATAATGCTAAGAACAATAAAACACATTCACGTGTGCACTGCCGATAGTATAAATGATAACGACGATCACTTAAGTGATCTCATGTTGGTTAGCCAATTAGTCAAATTACTTTGCAAGAATACTTGTTATTTACACATAAAGTACACCACTTTGTTTACAATTTTTTCTAAATTAGTCATCAGCAGTTTAAAATTCTTCTGATCTCATAAATGTTGGCCTTTCCTTCCTCTTCCATTTTAAAAAGCTTGACGAATGTCCAGGTCGAAAGTTCACGCTGTTGTCTGTTAACAATTACTGGCACTTTTCGTTTAAAGAGACGACCTTGAAGCCGCCGTCTTGCCAGGCATGAATTCTGACGTTCTACATCGCTGAAGCACTATTTCAACATTGTGTGTTTCTATTAAGGATAGATTAAGCTGATCTTACTTGCTACTGACTGACATATAGGGCTCAGGTTCATTCTATCTATCTATCTATGCCTCTGACCCCTCGTGGAGCATAGGCCGCCAACAAGAGCTCGCCAGGCAGTTCGGTCCTGGGCCACTCTTTCCAACTGTCTCCATGTCTGGTTCATTATTTTGATGTCCGTGTCCAGACTTCGGCGCCAGGAGTTCCTTGGTCTCCCTCTCCTCCTTTTACCCTGTGGGTTCCATGTTAGGGCTTGCCTTGTAGTGCTGGATGTGGATTTCCGTAGGGTGTGTCCGATCCATTCCCATCTTCTTCGTAGGATGTCGTCTTCCACTGGTTGCTGGCCTGTTCTCTGCTGCAGTTCTTGATTACTTATGGTATCTGGCCATCGTATGTGTAGAATCCTTCTAAGGCATGTGTTAATAAATGTCTGGATTCGTTTCATGATCGTAACAGTAGCTCTCCAAGTTTCTGAACCGTATAGCAGAATGGGCTTTATCATGGTGTTAAATACTCTGATCTTCAATTTAATTGACAAGGCTGAAGTTCCCCATATTTTCTTCATCTGATGGAATTTTACTCTTGCCTTGCCCATTCTTGCTTTTACATCAGCTTCTGTTCCTCCCTGCTTGTCTATCACACTTCCCAGATAAGTAAACTTTTCCACCTCTTCCAGTTCCTCTCCTTCCAATATAATGGGCATTTCGTTGACCTCATTTACTCTAAGAACTTTACTCTTGCCCTTGTGGATGGTAAGGCCTAGTCTTGAGGAATTTTCTGCCACTAATATGGTTTTCTCTTGCTTAGTCTGGGAGAGAAGTGCCAGGTCGTCAGCAAAGTCTAGGTCGTCAAGTTGAGTCCAGAGCGTCCACTGAATACCATTTCTCCTATTTTCTGTTGATTTTCTCATAATCCAGTCTATGGCCAGGATAAATAGAAATGGTGACAGCAGGCATCCCTGTCTCACTCTGGTGTTAACTTGAAAGGCATCTGTTAGTTGTTGTCCATGGATTACCCTACATGTCATCCCTTCATAGGAGTTTCTAATGATGGTGGTAATCTTCTCCGGTACTCCGTAGTGTCTCAACAGCTTCCATAGGGTCTGTCTGTCGACGCTGTCGAAAGCCTTCTCATAGTCAAAAAAACTGACATAGAGGGGTGAGTTCCACTCCAATGATTGTTCTACGATGATACGTAATGTTGCTATTTGGTCTGTACAGGATCTGTTCTTCCGGAATCCTGCTTGTTGGTCCCTGAGTTGTGGATCTACCGCGTCCTTTATCCTATTTAGAAGAACTCGGTTGAGTACCTTTCCTGGTATTGATAGCAGTGTTATACCTCTGTAGTTGGAGCAGGAGCTCAAGTCACCTTTCTTTGGTATCTTGACAATGTAACCTTCTTTCCACTCTGTAGGCACTTGCTCCTCTTCCCAGATCTTCCTGAAGAGGGGGTGAAGAATGTCTACGCTTGTCTCAATATCTGTTTTCAGTGCTTCTGCCGGGATGTTATCAGGTCCTGCTGCCTTGCCATGCTTCAGCTGTTTTATGGCTTTACAAATCTCTTCCCTTGTTGGTATACCACAATCTATTCGTAGATCTCTATCGGCTGGTTCAATATTCGGTGGGTTATGAGGGGCTGGTCTATTCAACAATTCTTCAAAGTGCTGCATCCATCTGTCTCTCTGTCCCCAGTCATTGGGTATTGTTTTTCCGTTCTTGTCTTTCACTGGCCTCATCGGCACACTATAATTTCCAGTCATCTTCTTAACTGTGGAGTATAGATCCTGTATATTTCCCTGCCGGGCAGCTCCTTCTGCCTCTGTTGCCAGTGTTTCTATGTAGTTCCTTTTGTCTGTCCTGATGCTCCTCTTTGTTTTCCTACATGCTTCCCTATACTCTTCTTGTACAATAATTTTACTGGCTCTTGTGCGGCTGTTGTTGAGTGCTGCTTTTTTCTTCTTTCTCTCCTCTATTCTCCTTATAGATTCTGCAGAGATCTATTCCTTGTGGCACAGCTTCCTGGGGCCAAGCACTTCTTGACATGATGAGGTAAATGCTTCTTTCACTCCTTGCCATCTCTTATCAATTGACTCTTCTTCTGGTAGATCTTGTAGAATCTGAAACTTATTGGCGAGTGCGATCTTTAATTCTTCCTGCTTAGTTCTATCTTTTAGAACTGTGGTGTTGTATCTCTGGTGTTGTCTACTGTTGCCTCCTATCCCAGTCCTCTTTAGTTTTAACTTCAATCTGGCCACAATTAGATGGTGGTCTGATGCAACATCGGCTCCTCTTTTGCCCCTCACATCCTGAAGAGATCTTCTGTATTTCTTCCCAATGCATATATGGTCGATCTGATTCTCTGTTACCTGATCCGGAGAAACCCATGTAACCTTGTGTATCCTTTTATGATGGAAGAAACTCCCTCCAATGACCAAATTGCTTGTGGCACAAAAGTCAGCAAATCTCTCTCCGTTGTCATTCATTACACTCAATCCTTGCTGCCCCATGATATCTTCGTATCCCCTGTTGTCACTTCCGATCTTAGCATTGAAATCACCCATGGCGATAACCATGTTCCGCTCTGGACGACTCTGCACAATACCCAGCAATCTCTCATAGAATTCCTCCTTAGTACCATCGCTGCTTTCATTTGTTGGTGCATAACACTGATTGACATCCATATTTATCCTTCTCTTTTGGGGTTTGAAGGTGGCTATAATAATCCGTGGGCCATGCGCCTCCCATCCAATTAGCGCTCCCTGAGCTGTCTTTGACAGCATCAGGGCCACCCCATACGTGCGTGGTGCGGTGTCCTCCTCGTGTCCTGAGTACAACAAAAGCTCTCCCGTGCTAATCCTTATTTGCCCAGTTCCAGTCCATCTTGTTTCGCTGATTCCCAGGATGGTGATGTTGTATTTCCTCATTTCCGGTGCAACCTGCACTGATTTCCCTGCTTCAAACATAGTTCTAACGTTCCATGATCCTATAATAATGGTGGTCCTGGTGGAGATGGCGGTTGTCGGTTTGACAGCTTCCTGGTTTCCCTGGCTTTCACTGTCCGGCTTCATGCTTCCTCCAGCTGGAGGCCCGTCCTCCCCCAGGGCCGAAATATCTCTTGAGTCTCTTTTTGGCGTTTCTGCAGCAAAGTTCTTTTTATAGGATAAGGTTGCTGGCCTTAAGCCAACCCTCCCCCTTTTTCCTGACTTGGGACAGGCAATGATCCATAAAATGGACCACTGGTGGGGTTCTCAGGTTCATTACACCCGCAAAAACAACACTGTAAAATCATTCTAAGGGAAGGGAGCAGATGATGATGTTGATGTGTGCAAATCTGAGGCGTGTCTATTTGGAGGGTGACGTTTTAAACTCCGCCAATGTTCTGCTGACAATACGCACCAATCAATTCCATCGTTTGTTCGCACGGCAATGTGGACATTTCTACGTTAGATCAGCACAGTGGACCGGTAACGGTGTCTGAAACCAGACCATGTCTGACCATCAGAAGAAGCGTATCGCTTCAAAAGCACACTTAGATCTTTATTTGTGGAAAGTAAAACTAATAAACCACCAACATAATAGCAGCGACCTACGCTTTTTTCTCCCTACAATCACCATTACAAAAGCAACCAGTATTACCACAATATTACCAGCCTACAACCACTGCAGTTACTACCTTGACCACTAAGCGTGCTTCCATTAATACTGTTTGGACAAGACATCAGCAAATGTTAACGCGGTGTCTCGACGTAACACCAAGCATATGACAGCGAAGACTGGAATTTACAAGAAATAGATTTAATAAAGTGTGCAGTTTTTACGCCCAGAAATCAGATTATTGATGATTTTTTTTGAACAGTGCACAAAATGGGATCAAACCCATCCCTACAAATATCCTTAACAACCTGGAGCTCCATGTGTGTTTGTCTGTAACCAACAGGCTCTATTTGTTTCAGATTTTTTTGTTTCTACCAAGGATGTGTAAAACGAGCAACAACATTTGAACTAGTCTATTTGTTTCAGCATTTTCCCGTTTGTTTTGTAAAATGAGTAACAATATTTGAATCCATGCGTATTTTCTCATGGCGGAGACAAGAGTTACACGAGGCTGTGAAATCGTGTGTTACATCAAGCGACTTCGCGGGACGGTGCTGCAAACGAAAACAAAGTAACAGGAATTGTGATATGCTTAAACGTTTGATTTAGTACCACAGGGCTAAACCATTCTGAGAACTGCTGAGCCTAGAGAGCAACGAACATAAGTAGGAATTCATTCATTCATATGTCCCTTGCGGAACTCTGCCTCCCTAATAGCACTCCTGCAGGCCTCTCGGTCGTAAGCAAGATTGCCTGCTGCTGATGCATAAGTAGGAATTAACGATCAGGAAACATGTGTAACATTATAGTAACCATCGTGGTTACGGCTGATGTAGATTGTAATTCCTTGTCTAATATCGAAGAAACAGGTTCCTGAGATAAGAAGTCTTGCACGTGACTAATGCGCTCCACACTGTGCCATGAAGAGTTAGTCTCTCTGTTCATCTTGTGAACATACACGCACACAAACCAACAAAAGCTTGTCCAATCAAAGATGATTCTTTCTTTCAAAATTAATTAAGTGGGATCTGGTAGTACACAGAATGAACAATCTCGATAACCACTTGTTGGTATATCGAAGTCTCTCTCCCCCCTCCCCCTCTTAAATGACGTGTTCTTAGTGTTGAAAATAACAACGTTATGACTAATATGTTTGTCCCAGTTGGCCCACGTGATCACAGTCACACCAACAAGTGTGACAATAGTTCTTCCAAACAAACAAAAAACAAAACACATACCGGGCCTAGTTGCTTTAGTAACTTTATCTGAAAGTCCCAAACACCATCATCACACAAACATCGCATCATCACACAAACATTGCATGATCACATAAACATTGCATCATCACACAAACATCGCATCATCAAGCAAAAATCACCACACAAACATCGCATCATCATACAAACATCGCATTATCTTGTGTCGCGCATGTCCTAACGTTTGCTTCAGGTACATCCCCTTTATCTGTTGGCCTGCTAATTTGACGTAATTGCCTATTCATTAAAAAACTTTTTTTTTATTCTTGCAAGTTTGTCTCTTTGAGCTGCAACGATCACCCAGTATTACTGCCCCTTTCTGGTACTCATAATGCACATTAATCTCATGCTATCTGTAGCAGCGTCCATCGCAACGAAGTACATGAACCTAATCTCTATAAACCCCCTACAAGGTGTATTCTCAAAACATGTGAACAACCTTGCTTACTGCTACAAAAAAAACCAGTTCATCAATGCTTCTATTATACTTCTGTTTGTTGACCCATACTCGTCAGCAGCACTTACTATATCCGTTTCGAGTAGGAGTGGTTATATTACTATTTGTAAGTCGGTAGCTGTATTTAGATCTACACTAATGAAGAGACTGAATTTACTTATAAGAAAATGTTCATTACTTTCAGAGTCCTAAAATGCTATATTGAACCTATCTTGTTATATGGAAGTGAATCATGGACAATAGGCAAGTCTGCACAAAAATCATTGGAACCAGCAGAAATGTGGTTTATTAGAAAAATGTTGCGAATCCCCTGGACAGCAAAAATAACTAATGAAGAATGTATGAGAAGAGCTGGAGAGACAAAAATCCTTGTCAGAAAGATAAGAGAGAGACAATGTACTTTCATAGGACATGCAATGAGAAGAGGGGACATTGAAAATATTATAACAACAGGAAAAATAGAAGGAAGAAGATCAAGAGGAAGACCAAGAGAAATGATACTGGACAGTCTGACGGGATGGTGTGAGAGGAGATCACCAACTGAACTGATGGCCTGCATGAAGGATCGGGTACTCTGGAGAAGCATAATAGCCAACGCCAGTCGGCATGGCACCTGATGATGATGACTTTCAGAGGTCTTGGGCACATTATGATCTGCACGATAAATGAATCGTGCAATGAATCGTTACAAGATTCTGAAGGAACCATATGATTCTTCTACTGTTATAAGTTATCCCCAAAAAATTGTTTTGAAAGAACAAACGCTCCATCCAGACTAAGAGTAGAATGGCCTAAGACATAATATGTACTGCGCACAAACAGTTCTGATATTAATACAAGGTTATTCATAAGTCCGTGAAACATTTCAAAACTTTGCAACAAACAAAATACTTAACAGATCATGATAATTCTTACGCCAAGAGAAAGAGAAACTCTTCAAGCGCACAGAGCTCCCGTGGTTTGCTGCTAAGAGGCAACAGTAGTAAATATGGCGTTCAGTAAACCTGGCCAGTCATTTTGTGTTTTGGAATAGCCAAGAATTTCGTCTGTTGTGACTGCGCATCGACGATTTTGAGCGGAATTCCAGAAGGCAGCACTTGTTTTCAACAGTATCAAGAAGTGATATGCGAAATTCTGGGATGAAGGCTGTCTGTGCACAGCTCCTCGGCAGGGACGTCCAGGACCAAGCGAAGAAACTGTGAATTGTGTTAAAGAAACCTACCAGAGAAGCCCCCGCAAGTACACTACACGTGCAAGTTTACCGCTAGAAGTCTCACAATCAACAGTATGGCGAATTCCCCATGTTGTGTACCAGATGATTGGGAATACTCATGACATAACAGATCATAACAGTCAAAAGCTTTGGAGCAGTCTACAAAACAGTTGTAAGATACACATTAAACTCTACATTTTTCTATGATGTTCCTCATGTTTGGTATATTATCTCTGCCTGGTCTGAAACCTGCCTGTACTTCATATATTCCTTGTTGTATTTTTCCCTCCATCCTTTTCAATATGATTCATAGCAGTATCTTGCTTGCATGACTTACAAGTGTGATAGTTCTATAGTTTGTACACATTTTTAGATTACCCTTCTTCGCCAGAGTGTTTCCAGTCCATGGGCCAACTTCTGCTTTTCCAGATCTTACAGCATGATAAATGCAGGTGCTATTTCTCTTGTATCATTTCATCTGTTATTTCATCGCAACCATGAGTTTTTCCCCTTTTAAGATTATTAATGGCATCTCTGATCTCCTCCAAAGAGGCTTTGGGTTCTGCATACCAAACTCATTTTGCTATGGAAGATCTGACAACACTAAACAGTTTGTAACACACAATGATGCAGACAGTTATAAAGCATATTTTGAGCTGCAAACATAAAAGTGAGAGATTCTATTTACAGCAAAGAAATAAATTGTATTCACTTATCTTATATCCTTCCCGTGCCATTAAATGTCACTTAGGGCTCGCAAGGAGTTCGCTAATTTTTCCTGTTTTTGGTGAGCTTTTCAACCTCATCAAGGGATTTTATGCCTATTAATTTGGCCTCTTTTAACAATGTCCTCTTCAGAGTTTCATGTGGTCTGCCTCTTTTTTTCGGCCTGTTGTGTTCCACTTGATAGCTTGTTTTGGGATTCTCTGATCATTTCTTCTCACCATGTGACCAACATATGTCCATCTTCTTTTCCTGATCACCCATGAGACTGGTTGTTGTTCAGTCATCTGTCTTATCTCTGCATTGTTCTTGAATTCGTTCCACTTGATGCCGAGTATTTTCCTTAGGCATTTGTTTTCAAAAGAGTCTAATTTCTTGTCCATTTCTTTAGTGTTTTCCAGCTTTCGCATGCATAAATGAAGGCTGATATTACATTTGAACTGAATTTTCACTGACAATACAGAATAAGGAAAAAAAACAACAGAAATATAACATCCAAACAAGATCTTTACACAAATGAAAAAAAAATCCAGTTTTGAAATATAAAAATGTCCCAAAAAGGTTATGTTTGCCATAATGGTTTAGAATACTATTTTAATATATAAAAAAAAAAAACCAAGAAAACATGATCAGCTTAATACAGCACAGAGTATGTCAGGACAGCATAAAATACAATAATAACTTTTTCTTTCTCAGGTCAGAGTAAGTCACTGATATACAGGCTAAAAGCAATCTTATGTGCAAAGTTTCTTTCAATTTACAAGACTATAAAAACGTCGCTTATCAGACTCAGTTAAACATTCCAGTTCAAACACAACTGACTAAATTCTACAGACAAAAATCTGTGATTATTTAATCAAATAATGAGTAATTATTTAAACAAAACAAAAACAAAAAACAAACAAAAAAAAAACAAAAGCTCACTGATCACTGGTGCAATAATCAGGATAGGTAAGTACATGTATTTTTTTACATTAGGAGACAGAAACACTTTTGTGCTATTTTAAAATACACTGAAACCAAAATCAATACACAATAGTGTCATTTTATAAAAGTGAAATATTCTTGCATTTAGTTCCTACAATAAAATATTGGTTTTGGAGAATTAGGTATTAAACAATGATGTCTTCAGTTTGCTTATCATTAGTAATATAGTCTATGTCATGAACACTCTTAATAGTTAAAAGAACTGGACTCTCTGTAAATCAAAGTCTTTCCACAGACTTAATTCCTACCATAAATAATTTTCACAAATTTGTGTACTGTCAAGATTATGAAAACACAGAAATTTGGCATTTACAAAGATCACATCTTTCCTGGATTTCCTCTTTAAAAAAAAAAATACAAGCAACCAGTGAAAGAAACAACTAGACTGCTCTGATGATTTTTGGTAACCTCAAAGACTTGCTTGGCACTAATGCTGGTGAACAGTAAGCATTCAGACTGCTGAGGTACTGAGGATTCTAAATATTGCTGCAAAGTGAAGAGAAGGTAAAAAAAAGGTAAAGGTAATCCCATCATGCCTTAGAGGCACATAGGGATATGGTGTTAGTGCCCATATTTTCCTTGACCTGTCAGCACACTAGAGGGTGACATGGTCAGTATCACGCCTAGCTGCCTTTCCTTACCCAACTCCAGAAGAAGTCGGGTACCCACTTCTACAGCTGCGTGACTGGGGTGCCTCCGGCTGATTCAAATCCCCAACCTTCACCATGAGAGACCAGTGCACTAGCCACTTCGCCACTCAGCAACATGTTTTTGCTAGGGTGAAACCACTGCATAAAATACCTTCAGTGTATATAAACAGCAGAAAGTTGCAGAAAGCCACAAAAATATTTTGTGGGCCATGTAGAGTCAATGTTTAAACCATGTTATTGTACTGCACATACAAAGCAGTCACACCTGAAAAGCATTTATGTGAGTTGTCCCATTGCAAAGAATTTAAAGCATTTAGTGTGTATATACAGGATCTTTTGGGACTAATCTACATAGCCATTAATGATCTGCATGACTGGTGGTGGGCAGAATTGTAAGAATAGCCCTGTCTGTATGTAGCTTTGCTCGTATCTTCAATTACAGGACATTAGAAAATGATCCTCATTTAGAAACCAGTAAATATGATCTCTAGAATGGTACATATGCTTTAGAGATTCGGGAACAATATCCCAAGCTCTGAGTAAATGGTCAATAGCGGTTGTCGAATCCAGTATCGGTGCAACAACTAGGCACATTACTGTAGTTGACAAAGCACAAGTCAAGTCAAACACTAAAGAAATGTGTAATTTCTTTTACTGCATTTATCTACCATTTACAATTCCGTAAAGCTGTCACAATGAACACAACCACCAAATACTTTTTCTTCACTAACCTTTAAGTGTATTTTAGCGCAAATTGCTGTGACAATCAACAGATCAAACACTTGTAAGAAAAACTTGCAAACACGGAAGTGCCAGCAAAACTGTTTGATGCATAAACGTTCCTTATTTCAGTAAACCAGAACAGTCCTCACTATTTACTAGCCACATTCGCATTACAATTTCTGTGCAATTATCAATTTCACATGACAGCTTACCTTTAATTTCTCAGCTGTTAGAAGTTGCAATAAATGAACAACTGACTGTTTCAGTGTGTTACTCGGCCTAATTGTGCCGGGGGAAGAAGGAAACAAGCTTCCTGCGCGAACAATATGCGCAGACAAATGAACTTTGAATTAGGGGAGGAGAGGTGGGCGCACTTGGATTCCCCCCCCCCCCAAAAAAAATGTCCATAAACAAGGGAGATAACCAGAAATTTAGAACTAGTTTGTGACAGTTTGGGTAGTGGTCACTTTCTGGGTATTAGTTTTTTTTTAAAATATATATTCTAATGGAACTTCCTAGAGACTACAGCACAGACTACTCGTCACGTTGCTAGGACACCAGATCTACTTCAGTCAATCCATTACAATGTGAAAGTTTGACGCTTGTCTGGGAAAACTTTGAGAAAACTATCATGAACATGTTGCATTAATTTTGTTTTGCATCTGTTGAGAGATGAGAGTTGAAAAGTTCAAAATTCAGACTCTGGCATCACTGCATTCGGGACAACCCCATCCATGCTCCGCCTGTCTTGGAGTGTATGTTGCATGATTTTGATATAATGCTCTTGCAGTAGAGATGAGAGTGAACAGTTTCAGTAGATCTCTGCATGCTGAATTAACATGTTAGCAAAGTTCACATGTTAAAAGATTGTAGCCTTACTGCAAGGAAGGGCAGGCATTTTTGTTTGTTATTTTTTTTAGAACAAGACACTGCCAAATGAAAGTAAAAAGTGAAAGTTACCTGACGACCTAAGTTCAAAGGCTTTTTTCAAAGGCTCCAGACTTAAAACCTGGTCAAACCCATCTGCTGTATTAAACAGCACTGTGGGGTTAAGCTGACCTGCTGCAACAGTTAGTGAGAGAATAAAATTACTATAGATTTTTCTATAAGTGTGAACGCCCACATGTATTCATTCATTCCTTTGCATGTCCCTTGCGGAACTTTGCCTCACAAACAGCACTCCTGTAGGCCTCTCGGTTGTGAGCAAGATGGCCTGCTGCTGCTGTATCCATTTCCAGATCATCAACGATGTCTTGCAGCCATCTTCGTTTCGGTCTTCCTCTTTTTCTTTTTCCCATTATGTATCCTTCCAATATGGTCTTCTCTAAATTATCATGACGTTTAATGTGGCCAAAATATTTAAGTTTTCTCTCTTTAATCCTCTTTACTAGCCAGCCTTCTTCAATATTAAGCTCTTGTAGTATAGATATATTTGTTCTTTTTTGTGTCCACGATATCTGGAGAACTCTTCTATAGCATTTACATTCGAAGGCATTTATGTGCTTCTCAGCTGTTTTGTTAAGTGTCCAGGTCTCACAGGCATATGTTGCGATAGGAAAGATGCATGCCCTTAAAAATCTTATTTTTGTGGTTCTGTCTGCTCCTCTCCACAGATTCTTTATTTGTTTTACTTTCTGAAGAGCAATAGATGTCCTCCGTTTAATTTCCCTCATTGTATCTCCATTATTAGTTAGTAGTGATCCAAGATATTCAAAACTCTCCACTTCTTCCAGTTTTTCCTCATTGATACATATTTAACAAAGAACATATTTAACAAAGAACCAGCCATAAATGTTTAGTGAATGGAACAATAAAACAGAATGAGGAAATGTGCTTTCAGAAACAACCACATACAAGTCTGAGATCTTAATGATGGAAGAAGGCTAATGATGTGTTTCTGCTTTAAATCATAGTGATAGAAAGTCAGTGATGTGCTTCTATATGAAATCATGACAGAAGGTCAGTTATGTGTTTCTGCTTTAAATCATAGTTATATAAGTTCAGTGATGCGCTTCTATTAGAAATCATAATGACAGAAGGTCAGTTATGTGTTTCTGCTTTAAATCATAGTTATATAAGTTCAGTGATGCGCTTCTATTAGAAATCATAATGACAGAAGGTCAGTTATGTGTTTCTGCTTTAAATCATAGTTATATAAGTTCAGTGATGAGCTTCTATTAGAAATCATGACAGAAGGTCAGTTATGTGTTTCCCCTTGAAATCATAGTGATAGGTGGTCAGTTATGTGTTCATAATGATAGAAGGTCAGTTATGTGTTTCTGCTTGAAATCATAAGGAATGAAGGTCAGTTATGTGTTTCTACTAGAAATCATAGTGACAAGATTGTTGTCACAACGTGATTAAGCCAAAATACTGAATCTTCACATAGTGAGACACTCTTGCCAAATTTTCAGTACAAGTCTATCATTTTTACTGACTTCTCTCATAATCAGACAACTATGTAAGATTCTCAATTAAATACTCAAATAAAAAGAGATTTTTTCCCTGATAGAATCTTGGCCTCAATAATGCTGCTTTCTTGGTCCTCCAACAGCCACACAAAATGATGTTTTTTTTTTACTGCATTTTTTTTTTGGGGGGGGGGGGGGGATTTTCTTTTGTAACCATTATACTCAAAATTACCACAGAGATTACTCTCATTCTGTGACTATGTCAGTTATGGGTTTCTGTTTCAAATCCTAACAAGAGAAAGGTCAGTGTCGCATTCAGGTTTAAAATCACAGCGAGAGAAATTCGGTGATAATGATAGCTCTTGTACATAAACCAGTGTCCTTTGGCATTTTAGCTCCACATTTTTCCCCCACTGTTACATCAGAATCTGAGTAAATGCGGTTAGTTATTAATGAAAAAACATTAATTTACTCATGTGGGATGCACAGGTAAATGGTCAAATCCCCGTTTCTATGCCATGAAGCCATATCTGGGATATGGTAGCAGACCCATATTTCCAAGACCTGCAGCACGTGAATGTCTGATGTGGTCAGTATCACACCTAGCAGCATTTATTTTTCCAGATTTCTCTGGTACCCATTTTTAGAGGCTGGGTGGCCCCCATGGCCTTTATGGTGTGGTGGTAGCAGAAGAAAATCCCTGCTGCTTGGACCAGATTTGTGCCACTCAGCCAACCAGGCCAACTATATGGAATGTCTATTACTGAAAAGGCTTGATAGCCACACTAAAAACATCTCATTATCTAATGCCTGCTTCAGTAAGTGACATCCTGGGTCTATTGTCTCCTCGAATTGTTCCCTTTCTCATTTCTCAGGAAATGGGCTCACTTATGCTACTATACAGACCATCATGCTGTCTGACAAAAGGATGATTTTCCCTTTACTTTCTCTTCTTTGTGACAGTGATGAGGAGCCAGTTTTCATTCAAATCCTGACCTTTAAAGATGGCTTTGTTGCTTCTCTTATTCTTCTACTTCTGGTCTGTCTAGCTGGGGGGGGGGGTTCGGGTTCTCAGCTCACTAGTAACAAACAGGACCTTTAAGAAAACTGAAGTTAGCTGTTTCTTATCACAAGGTACACACTTCTACCTTACCAGAAAACAGCAAAAGACAACAAAAAAAAACAAAAAACAGAACAAACAAAAAAAAACACCAAGGAAATGTATTACATGCTGTGCTACAGTATGTACAAAACAGAAATATTTACCTAGTAAGCCACTTGGTCACTTTGAAACATCAATAAAACTAATATAATAATTATGATGTCAGTAGGTACTGATAATTTTTTAAAGATTTTAACAGGTGTTCCTAGGCGAAGTATATTTTACTCCCTATCTTACTCAGCTTTTAATTTTCTCTCTTACTATGTTGCTTCTGTTGAAGGCTGCAGCTGGATATTTGTGTTTCTGGTTTCCTAATAATCATCTCTCCAACATTTATATAATCTGGATCATTGTGCCCCTAGTCCCTCGATATTTTCATATACTCTGTCTCATCTTGGTTAATGCCCCCCCCCCCCCCCCCACTTTTAGTGTCACGCCTCTTAGGTGTATGCAGGTATTGATAACTTCTTGCATAGTTTTCCCCCACTAGGTCAATGTCATCAGCATATCCCAATATTTAGGTTTTTCTTCTGTAGCTTTCTTCTTTCACTTTTGTGATTACCTTTTCTAATACAAGGCTGAATAGTAATGGAGATAATGTATCACCTTAAACCAGTTCTTATATAGAATGGTTCTGACTTTCTTCCTTTAAAATCCAAAATTCTGTCCCAAAATGCCAAAATAACAATTTACAAAACTATAATAAGACCAGCCATCATGTATGGATCAGAAACATGGAGTACAACAAAGAAAGATTTTTTAAAATTTGCAGTTCTTTTAGAACAAGATCCTAAGAAGAATCTTTGGGCCAATAAAGGATACCAACAGTGGAGAACGGAGAGCTAGAAAGAACACTAAGCTTACTTCAATCCCAACAAATTATAAATGTCTTGAAACTGAAAAGACTACGCTGGCTGGGGCATGTAGAAAGAATGGAAGAGAACAGACAAATGAAATTATGTATGCACAAGAGTTAAGGGAAACAAGACCAAGGGGTAGACCAAGACAGAGATGGAAAGACAACATATAAGAGGATATAAAAGAAGTTGGTGTTACCAACTGGAGAGAGAAGATTAGGAATAGAGAGGAATGGAGGTGAACTTTATCTGCAACAAAGAGCATTATACTCTTTCCGTGCCACAGGAAAAAAAACGCTGACATTCCGTCTGTGCCAAATTAAAAGCGCGGGTCTTGATCTGTATAGGGGGTACAGTTATAAAATTGAATGTAATAAAGTATTTTCACACATTTCCACATTATAAGTATGCGTATTCTGGATCAAAATAGCTGTAAAAGTAAGAATGAAGAGTTTTTAGGAAAAAAAAAAGTAGTAGTGTGATGATTTTAGCTGATAATGTTGTCTTACTTACCATCGGGTAGATCTAGAGGCGCAATATTTACCATTGGCGATGTCTAGACCTACCTGTAGCTTCATCCGATCTCATCGTATCATAGTATGTGGCATACTTAGTACAATAATGTCAGAAATAACCTTCTAACTACTTATTCAGTCCGTTTTACAGGTAAAAATCTACTTGGGGCACATTCAAGAACAGTGGTCTGGTCGTGGGGCATGTCCATATGCCTCAGAAATCACACAAAATATTGAAATTTCTCTATCGAAACACCCATTTTCACTCGGTTGTTAGGCACTTTTCAGATGGAACTATGGCAGGTCACCAGACATGCGCATATAAAACACGTACAATTTAAAAGTTACAGTTTTTTAAAGAAACAAACATGGGCTACCGTAGTATCCACTGGCACTCGAGACACAAAACAGAAGGGCTACCTCAGTACCCCGAAGCACGGAAAGAGTTAATGGCTTAGAAAGTTGAAGAAGTACTGATAATGTATAGAAAGGGAAGCTAAATTCAGAAAATGAGCATAATAATAAAACTGCATCATGACTTCTTGAAATATGCAGACTGTTGTATATTTTCCTTCCTTCTTTTAACCTCTCTTTAAAATCACCACTACATAAATCAACATTGTGACATTAAAATCACCACAACAGTATCAGCCAGTGACATTACATGACATTAAAAATACCATGGTACCATTGGCTTGTGTCATAGGGGGACATTAAAAGACATTGAAATCGTTACAACTTCACCCTGTGCCATGAGATGACATTTAAATCACTTAATCATGTGACATCAACATAAGGTGACAATAAAATCATCAAAATATCACCCTGTGAAATCTGATGGCATTAAAAATTAAAATCACTACATCACCCTGCCACACTATGTAACAATGGAATCACACAAGCAAAGTCCAGTAACTAAAAAAAAAAAAAAACTTCCCTGGGCACATATTCCTAGGGACTTGCACACGAAGGTTTTCAGTGTTTCCTTCAGACCTAAACCTCATATTCACATATGGCGTTTGTAATAGTTTGCATTTGTTTCCACATCTTAATGATAGTCCCCAGGAATGGAAGTAGTCTGGGGATCATATCTCTGTGAAGGTCTGTTTCTTTTACGGTTATATTAACATCTTTCTCAGTTTCTTCTATGAAGTACTCAATTTTGACAATATCAAAATCAAAACTGAATAATAAAAATTAGAACTATACAGGACTTTATATATAAAAAAAATCAACACCATAGCATTATAATCACCTGAGCATCAAAATTTTTGAGACCTAACTTTTCAAGAACTTGGCTTCTAGAGGTGAGGTAGGTACTAATTCCTAGTTTTACTCCTCTCCCCCTCCCCACCCCCAAAACAAAACAATTCACAAACATCAGGAACTCCTGGGTTTACTGGAAAACACCTGGAAATAGTCTTCATCAGAAGTCAGCTACTTGGCTGCTAATCTGATTACAAACAAAGAGAATTACAAAACTAAGAATAATATGATGCCTTGGTTCTTGAAGTGGAAGGAACTGCTCATTAACTGGAATGATGACAATGAATGATGATTTACTGATGTGAAAGGTCGGTGAGCCAAATGTAATTCACAATTACAAGTGGAAAATATAAAACAACATTCAATTTTTACCCAAAAAGAAAAAAAAAAGTAAATTAATGTAACTGCTCAATGGAATGTTTCATTTGCACTAAAAACTCTCAACACTGTAAAAAAAAAAATAGTAAGATATCTCATATCTTATACTTTACTGCAGGAGGGGGGAAAGTCCACTTCTATCATCTGCATCAGAAATTTAACTTCAGGCAGCTGAGATTTAGAAGTTATGACTAGGCATTCTGCCTTGCAGTTTTTTATGATAAATGCCCCATGTATTTTCTTATGTGTACAAATGAAACACAATATACACTTCTGACCTGAAACAAAAAAAGTCAGAAAATTTATAACCATCATGTTTGATACTCTGTTTGGAATACTGTGGTAGTCATTTTAAGATAATTCCATGTTTATGATTCTTGATGTAGTTGCTTCAGTGATGGGCACACAAGCTATGTGAGGTGATAAGTAACTAAAGTGATAAGTAACTGAGGTTTTGATAAATGGTATTTAGTATCAAAATAATGATAACTTTTTTTTAAAAACATGTATTAGTCTCAAAAGGTATGTCTTTTTTTTTTGTGAACTTCCCTGTTCTATGTTGAGAACACAGTGTCTTCTAGTATTTACTGAGTTCAAGGTCATGCTCTGATCAGCAAGGCTGCTGAATGCTTGTGCTAATGTTGCATATTTCTTTTTCACAAAGATGCTGAACACAGATATCAATCAATATCTCTAACAGTTAACAGTTTTGAGAAAGAAAATTCTGAGTTACATAAAAATACAGTTACATAAAAATACAAAATGTGAAAGCCAAAACAATGTTGCTCAAAGAATCTCTGCTATAAACAAAGCTGGTGGCTTGTACAAGACTGAAAGTGAAAAACATGGGAAGGATACAAAACTGATGAATAAGAAGCATGTTGTCTTCAAAACATATGATATGTGCTCATTGTACTGGACTGTAGGTCTAACTTTCAGTCTTATTTTTCTCCTTCTGCAGACCTCTGTCCTACTTATCTTACATACTTCCATAATGACATATTATAACTCTACATCTGTTCCACATGAAGGTGAACAACTTCTTTATGGCATTTTCAGCTGTTTACCATAATCTTTTACAATAAAATCTTCATTAAAATATATTGCCAAAATCTAGATTAATGTTCTCTGTAGTTGCATTTTTGTGGGTCCAATATTCTCTTCCTTATTAATTTGTTTTTCAGGACTTGTTCTCAAAGATTCATCATACAACACGGCTTATTTTTTTGCTGAATTTTCCACTGGCTGTTATCAGTGAAGACTAATTTCTTACATCCTTCCCGTGCCGTTAAACGTCACATAGGACCCGCATGGTAGTTCACCAAGATGTCCTGTCTTCGGTGAGTTTTCAATCTCATCAAGGGATGTTATGCCCATTGAACTGGGTTCTCTTAACAATGTCCTCTTTAGAGTTTCACGTTGTGTTCCATTTGACAGGAAGACTAATTTACTGCTTGTGAAAAGAATCTACACTAGGAAAAGTTGAGAAATTCTGGAACAGAACATATCTGTAATCCCATATTGGACTATTACTTAACTCTTCCCCTGCCAGCGTACTTATATTAACACTTCCAGTTTGTCGAGTTTCTGCCAACGTACTTATATGTACACTAGCTTTGTTTCATTAAAAACCCGGTGTAACTTTTGACTGTAAACAGTTTAGTGCGCATGTCTAGTGACCCATGCCACAATTTTGAACATGTTCTTAACAACGGGGGTCAATGTTTCGATCGTGTGACTTTGGAGGTAAACATGTCCCCCTATGACTAGACCATTGTTCGTGAATTTACCCCAAGTAGATTTAGACTATTAGATGGACTGGAGAAGTAGTTAGATAATAAATAAATTACATTTAGATGGTTATTTCAGACATTATTTTAGTATGCCACACGATGAGTTCGGATACAAGTCGATCTAGGCATCGTCGATGGACAGGAGTGCATAAATATCAGCTAAAATCATCAAACTACATATTTTTTCCTAAAAAAACTCTTCATTTATGAAATATTACATTTACAGATATTGTGATGCATAATATGTATACATAATACGTGGAAATAATTTGTTAATTCACTTTTACAACTATGCCCCCTATACATATCAAGACCTGCGCTTTTTGTCTGGCCAGATCGGAATATCCGCGTTTGTTGCCTGTGGCACGAGAAGAGTTAAGCAATTCAGTTTTATCACAAAATAGGAAAACTGAATTGGCACAAAAACTGTATAACTTAATATAAATAACAAGTCTTCTAGAATGAAACTCATAATGTCTGACAATGAAAATACTAGATACACAGAACAAATGAAAGGCACAAAACAAAAAAAAAATACCACAAGAATGAGCAATCTGATGCAGAGAGTAAGAAAAATCTGAAAGTTTGCTGAGGTTCTACATTTGCCAAAATATTACAGAAAATTACAAGCCATTTAAAAAAATAAAATCAAACTAATTTCAATGCAAGCATAGGTACATATATGCTTCTCCTGTCTTGTCTCTCTGGAAATGCAAACTTGTGTTCTTTGCAGCTGAGCTATGAAGGTGTTCAGGCACATACTTCTTTTAACTTCCTAAAACCTACACTATAAAATCATAATAAATGCATGTAAGGGAGGAGATCATGCTGTAGATGTGTGCAAAGATGAAGTGTGTCTATATGGAGAGGGATGTTCAAACTCTCTGAAATTTTGTTTCTAGACTGTGTTTTTCAATTTATAAAACAACAACCATGAATATTTTGAAAGGTATATAACATGCTGACTGCACTGTACTTCAGCTATACATTATTGCACAGAAATGTCTTACAATAAATGTCTAGTTTGGTTGGAACATGATACAAGAACATTACAATATACACAAAGAAATAAAATATTTATATTAAAACAGGTCATCATATCATGGCCATCAATTATTAAAAATCCCATAAGAAAATAATTATACATATATTTTTAATAAATGCTGTAGCAAAAACCTGAACACATATTTTTTGTTGCGTGTGTGTACACATTTATCTATATTTAACTCCTTACTCCCAGAATCATGTGTAAATATAAATTTTCCCACATCTAATTTAATTTCACTGTGATTACAAACCCTGTCAATTGCAGTATTTTATGTGAATACACCTTTTCTAAGAAGCTCAAAAGTTTGTGAGAGCTGACAGATTAATCCCTGGATGGGAGACTAGCTATTTCTCTTTCAGCCATCAAACATTAGTCTATAATTGTGACTATATGCGATTGCTACTGCTGTCATCTCCTTAAACTAGTCCCAATATCTGCACATCTCAAACTCATTTCAGTTGTTTAAAAAAAAAAAAAAAACTATTAAAGAGCTATCATCACTGCAAATTCTGAAAAGTCTCTAAGAAGAATCTCAGCACAGTATGTTCTCCGTAACACCACTGAAAGCCCTAATAAATGAAGTTGTAGCTGGCCAGAGCAGAACTCATGACCTTCAGCTTCTGAAGTCTCATCGGCACAGATTTCGTTACTCCTGATCCTAAAACAAGTGAGAATTTTAATTTAAGTTCATTTACTTAGCATCAGCTTGTACATTCACAGACTTACAACATATATTGCTGTAAACCACATACTAACGCAAAAGAATAAGTTAAACATTAAGCACACAAGAAGAAAGATATGCAGACACAGCCATACATATCCATAAGATGACAGAATTCCACAGAACTATCAGAGAAATACAGAAATAACTAAAGTTATCATATATTTTTAAATAAATGTTTTAAGCTGATAAAAAAAAATCTTAAACTTTAGTTAAATCCCTTCAATTATCTGCTGCTTCCTGCATTTCCTGTCTTGCCTGACTGCTCTGTTATCAATGTTACCTGCAAAAAAAAAAAAATCTGAACTGGTAAAATCTGGAAGCCTTGTCCAAAATGTGAAACTAATCGCAGACTGAAGGCTATAATTAAGTTTCTTCAGAACAGCTGACAGTAGTGTCAGTTCAATACTTGGAGTATAGGAGATGAGTATGTGTATCTATGTAAGTATTAATGTAGATACACATACTGGACTGCTCATACAGCAGCCTATTATGGCCATCATCCAAATTGCTGTGAGTTTCATTCAGATGGGTCTTTATAACTATTAGATCTCATCTGTGATAAAAATAAAATTTTCTATCATTTATGCATTATAAAATGTCCCACTGTTTTGTATGTCCCTATAAAAATACTTTGTTATCTCATAATGAAATTCAATATAATTTATTATCTCAAAGGGAAAAATAAATTAATTTTATTATTTCATCTGTATCTTACAGGAAGAAATAACACAAAAGTCATTTTATCATTATCATCAAAAGCCATGGCCACAGGCACTGTTGTTTCTTCATAAATCTTCATCTTTGATGTTGTTCACTGGCTGACATGCTAACATTCTAAAATGCCTACAACATCAGACTGTTCTTGATGTTCTCTGTTGACCTTCTCTTACAATTTACCTTTCCACTGTTGATACAATGTTTTCAAGTTCTATCCTTTTCATGTCCAGTCAATGTTATTCATATTTATGTATTATCTTGTATGTGAACTCAAACGATCTTAACTCATGTGTATAATATTAAAATAAGCTGTTATCTCATATGTAATAGAAAATGCTTTATTTTTTCACTGTAAATATAAAACATACTTGGATATTTCTTACCTCATTATTTCACATACAAATATGAACAAATTTGCCAATTTTTATGTAAATATAAAGTGACTGTTATTCCTGTGTAAAAATAGGAAATAACGTTAATCCCATATATAAAAATACAATACCTTGTTAAAGACACCTCTACCAAAATAATCAGCCACAACGGAGAAACCATCAGGTGCTCTTTCCAGCTGAAATTTTAAAAAATAAAATACAAGACATTTAACAAATTTTTTGTAAAATTTCAAAACAGATCAAGACAGAAACTGTTCTAAAACAAAACAAAGCAAAAAAAAAAAAAGCAAGCTGTTGCATCAAGTAAAACAAAAGATACGAGTGAGAGAACTGCTAAGCAAATATTTTCATTACATGGATGTATAAAAATCTATACTTTCTTCAGCTGTTTATTTGATTAGAATAATGAAAGAAAAAAAAATCCCTCTAAATGCAGCTGGTGTGACTTACCTGATTATGAAAAAACTCATGTATATCTCTGGACTGCTCTTGGGCCCGGATAATATCCATTATTTTCCTAAGATGAAAATCAGCATGAATGAATGAATGAATGAATGAATGAATGATCTTTATTTTTAAAGGGTAAAGAATTGGGCATGCAGCCCCATCTTACATTCTGCCCTTCATCACTCTGTCTTTCACTCTTCCCACATACTCGATTTAATACAAGTATACAAATTACATGAGGAAAAACATATCAAAAGAGTGAAAAATTAAACTATTACATTCACAGCATAATAGAAGTAATTAAGCTAACAAAATATGACTTGAGCAGTGCACAATTTTTGATCATTATTTTTTTTTAATTGTTTTAACCTAATGTTAAACAAAAACTCAGTTTTATAATTGAGAAGAGAATCAAAATGTGCAAAATTAGTATCAAAATAATATTCAGAAGTTCAGCCATTTTAGTTCTGTATTTACCTGTTTTCAGGGGCACACACAGGGCATTCCATGTCATTTTCTGCATAGCTCTCAAAACATCTGTGAACAATATCAACATATAATACTCTCAAAGGTTCTCAAAATATCAACGAAACATATAAACATATCATTTTCTGCATAGCTCTCAAAACACATGTGAAATATATAGTAAGCATATTTATTCTAAGAATGTTTCATAAATAGCTACTTTTAAAATATTTTATTTAGACACTTCTAACCAACCTACCCAGAGAGTTTTATTGTGCATGATAAGTACCGAAGAATTTTATTATGCATGGTAAGTACCAAAGGTAGATGGAGGTGTTTTACAAAGCGACAGAGAGTGAGAAAAGTGAGAAAAACACAAATAATGAAAAAACATATAACATCCAATATCGTATCGGCATGGGAGCAGGTTATGGCTGCTATTTTTTCAGTCCTGGAGTACAGCTAAAAAGCAAGGGGGTGTGCAATGGTTCTTTAGCAGACTTCACCATCATGGGGACTATGGCAATCCCTGCTCAATTAGCCAGGCTAGGCCTGTTACTGGGGGTACCACAGAGAGATGGGACAGGGTCTTGGTCAGCTATGGTTCGTTAACCCTGATGCTAGCATATCAGCTATGGATCGCTGACTGCCTCATCAGACAGGTGTCTTCATCCCTAAAAATGTTTTAAAAAAAAACATTATTTGTGTCCTCACTGTTGATGTTTAAATCAGACACAACAGTTCACAATAAAAATAATTAATAAAAAGCGAAGCACCCACTGCTGATAACAGATAGTAAGAAGGAAGCTAAAATTCATTCATTCATTCACTCTGTCCCAATAGTTTTTGGCAGTCAAGGCTTCTCCAATCTGTACAATTCTTTGTACTTTTACCCAGATTGGTTGCCCTTTTTTTTTTGCCAGTGCACTTGGTTGACCCATTCATGTATTTTGTATCAGTCTCTCTTTTTCTTTCTTGCATTCTCTCACAACTGTCAGATTCTTCAACGTCTGTCATCTTTAGCAATGTCCAGTGAATAACCTTTGTTATTTCCTTGTAACATTAATTATCTTTCAATATTCTGCAATATCTCTGAGAACAACTTTATTTGTTTTACCCAGCTTTCAAGGAGGCACATAATGCTGACATTTTATATAATTCTATTACCAATGCCTCTGACAGAGTAGTTCTTGAGTTGCATGCAATCACAATGCACAGTTATGATCACACTTTTAAATGTCTGAACTGAATTGTACACTCACAATAAATGTGAGAAAAATGGTTACTTTAATACTATAAAAGCTGAGCTTTGTATTTTAATATACCAAAAGAAACTGAGAATCTTACAATTTTGGGGGAAAATGTATCAAATATGTCAAAACAATCAAATTAACCTAGGTAAACAAGCACACATTTTATTCATCAGTCCCCTTTGCTCAGTTATGGATCAGCCAAATGACAGAAAGATGAAATTATACAGTTAGATGGCTCATTTTTTTTACTGTTATTTACAGTACATGTCATCAGTGCTAAATATTGACTTTTAGCTACTACTCAATGGACAGAGAGGCAGGCTATGTGACACAACAAATCACTTTTTTTCTCTCCACACTGTCTTCCCCTTGCTTTGGATTTTTTTTTGTTCAGATCAACCATATCTCTTCTTGGTTTAATCCTCATATCAAAATACAAATATTCATGTATTGGATATAAGATGTAAACTGCAATCTGAAGGAGTTGTGTTGTTGTTCTGCTCTCTACAGTAGATTTTCCTGCATACAATCATTAATAAGGTGTGAATATAACATAAAATTATAAAGAAAACATGTACACAAACTTCCTGTACAGGTATCTGTTTCTGCAGACAGTAGTAAAGTAAGTGGATGTCTATGTTAAAGGTGACTTGTTTATTTCTGTATCTAATTTTTTTTTAAAAATCAGCTTCTTAAATAACATCAGACTCATCTCCAGGATATGTGGTGGCTATGTCAGACATTGCAGTGCCATCAAGGTAAGCTAAACACAGTCAGTGACATGCTTACACTTATATCCTGATCCAACAAGATGTTGGAAATGTCTGCTGAGAAGACCTGATTGAGCTGCTTCATGCAGTCAGGAAAACCACTGTGCACTTCCCCCTGGGAACAACTGTGTTAAGAGCACACCTATCTTAACATAGTCTTTGTGAGACAGGGAACATAGATCTGTTTGCTCAGAAACTCTGACCTACTTCTGTAGCCCAGAAACCTGTAGCAATCAACACTAACTGTAATTGTTATTTTTGTAAAATGTAATGTCAGGTTGGTGGACAGATGGGGACATGGAAATCACCAGCGGGGAATGAGGAAAATCTGGTGTGAAACCAATGAACCCAGGATGTGACAAGCATATGGGTCTTCACAACAGTGGCTATCAGAATGGATATCATTGAGGGTCTCATCAGATTCCTCATCCCAAAGTCAGAGCGTCTTTGTGGAACTGTCTCAAAGCTGTCTGGCCATCCAGCATTGCATGCTGGATCTGACGTGGAGAAGGGTTTAAGTACAACCACCAGAGGCTGGAAAACAAAGTTCTGGCCAGGCCAGCCTACACCACTGTCTTCATGACAGTCCGTGCAAGATCTGCCCTAGCAAGGAAAGGTGCTGAAGTCGGAGGTATCAGTCTAAAGGCACATTACAAAAAAAAAATCAAGGTACTATGCATTATCGCCATTGTGCATACAAAGAAGAATAAGAAGACACTGTCCACTTTCCTATATGATATGATGTCTCTGTTATAAGCTATTTAACAAAAGCACTAATTAGCAAATTTTCTTTTTCTGCATGAGATCAAAAGCACTTGATATATCAGATATTATCCAAGCAGCACTATTTGATAGATTAAAACTAACCTTCACAACAGAAAGAGTGGCAGTTGAGTTGTGTGCCAAGATCTGTATGACCATTAGAGGTTGAAGCAAGTTCTTTTTATCAATATCTTCAACTGAGTAAAGGAATCTAATAACTCACACAGATGAACCTATTAAGCTTTAATGGTTATCAGTTTCATTTTATTCACAGCTCAAAAATTTATTTGATTGTCAATTTCATTTGAATCTGAAATAACACAATCATTTAAGTTAAAATAATGGGTTTTTTAAAGTTTCAGAATATGCGTGGTTAGCGGGGTAGGGGTATCCCATATCAAAGGAGAAGTAAGACATCTCCTTACCTGCGTTAGTCTACAGGACACCCTTGGGCAAGGTGGAGTACCTGTATAGCCCCCCCCCCAATCAGGCTGACATGAAGTCATGGAAGCAGGTGGTGGATGGAATGGGGGAGCAGCTGACAGATAATGTTATTTATGGTCACCACTGTATGATGGCAGGTAGATGATCTCAAGGTAGGGACAATGGCTACGATCACTGACTAGTACAGTCACTGCCAGAAAGGAAAACAATGGCAAACTACCCTCTGGAAAGATCAGATAGAAAAAAAGATCTGGTGGCAAGTCCCCCAGGCCAGACAGATCGAATTTTAACACTGGGGAAGAGTGTGAGACAGAGGTCAGTACTGTTAATTGTTATGACGGACAAAATCCTGACAGTGTTACTAAGGAAAACCCCTGCATCAAACTAAATGAAAAATAAGAGTAGGAATACGGAATGTGAAAAGTATGTATGAAGGAAAGTGTCAAATAATAAGTGACGAGATGAAAAGAATGAGGATACGCATTTTAGGAATCTACGAACATCGATGGAAAACATCAGGACACTTCAAGAGCGAGAATGATATCTTTTATTACTCTGGTGGAGAATTAGGAGGAAAGAATGGAGTGGCTTTTTACTTGGACAAATTAATATCAAAAGCATTACTAGGTTTACAACCCAGTGACAGAATCCTCACTATCAGACTTTAAGGCACTCCTAGAAATGTAACAATTATCCAGATATATGCACCTACATCAGCAGCAGAAGAAGATGAAGTAGAACTTTTATAACACTCTGCAAACGAAGATAGACCAGGTACGAAAAAAATGACATTGTATTAATAATGGGCAATTTTAATGCAAAGACTGGTACAGAAAGAGCAGAAGATGAAGGATTTGTTTTGGGGGAATTTAGTATAGGACACAGAAAAGAGGCTGGTGACAATCTACTGACGTCTTTCATGAAGAATGAACTAATGGTCACTAACACACTTTTTAGACATCTAAAATACATGACCTGATGGGAAAACCAAGAATCAAATAGATTACATTTTAGTGCAAATAAGGTGGAGATCAAGTATAACATCAGCAAAAATTTTACCAGGTGCCGATTATGACACGGAATATGAGTTATTAATAGGAAACATAAAGATAAAGATAAAAAAGACAGTTAGGGGATCAAGTCCACTCCACTTTGATCTTACAAAAATAACAGAACAATACTTGATGAACTGGCTATGCAGCCCAGAAATATCTTAATAACAGTAGCTAAAAATATGTTTCCAATAAAGAAAACACAAAAGAATGAATGGATTACTGGATTACAATAGCACATTAGAATAAATAAAACAGCGTAGAGAAATGAGATGAAAGTGACAAATAACAACAAGGAGGAATATACATCTTTAACAAAAGAAATAAGAAGAAACAAGAAAAGACAAGAAACAACACATGCGAGATTGTTGTGAAAGAACAGAAAGATATCAGAAGTGTGGAAGAGATTGTGAAATGTTTAAAGAAGACACAATAAATGCCACACCTGAGTTAAATGTAATTTGTGATAAGATGAGGAAGACTTTAACAGAGACAGAGGAAATTCTAGAAAGATGGAAGGAATATTGCAGAGGAATGTAGGATACAACTGACTGTAAAGGCAGAATTGAACAGTGTGAATTATTATTGGAGGAGAAAGAACCTGAACCAACAACTGAAAAAGTTTTATGGGCAATAAAGAATCTGAAAAATGGTAAATCACCAGAATGAGATAACAGCTAAACTTATTAAAGCAGGAGGAAAGGAATGTGCAACAATCTATCATGCACTATGTAAAAAGATATGGCATTCAGGTATTTGGCCAAAAGAATGGAAAAGAACTGTATTCATACCTCTGCCAAAAAAAAGGTAACTTGAAATTATGCACAAACCACAGAACCGTTGCTCTGATTAGTCATGCAAATAAAATTCTATTAAAAATCATAATGGGTAAACTTTGTAAGAAAATAGGAGAAATCAGTATGGTCCAAGCTGGTTTTAGACAAGGAAGAGGAACAATAGATCATATATTCAATATAAGATTAATAACAGAGAAATGCAGAGAATTTAATGTGAATCTATATTTACCTTTTATAGACTATTCAAATGCATTTGATTGAGTACAACACCAGAAACTCTGGGAAAGAATGGAAAAAAATGGGATTTCCAACACGTCTGATACAATTAATATCACTGCCGTATCTAGACCAACAGGCAGCAGTAAGAATAAATGGTGAAACAACAACTTGGTTTGACATAAAAACAGGGGTCCATTAGGGCTGCATACTGTCGCCTTATTTATTTAACTTGTATACCGAAAATATAATGAGAAGTGTTAGAGAAGATGTAGACAAAGAATATTATGATGCCATAAGAATTGGAGGTTATGAAATACCAGAGATTAGATATGCTGATGACACAGTATTATTGTCCACAACACAAAAAGGAATGGAAAGACTAATTATGTCAGTCCGTAAGAATAGTGAAGAGCAAAATCTTTTATCTTAATGCAAAGAAAACTAAATTGACAACAACTGACAAAACAAATAAGGCAGGTGAAATATGGATGAAGAAAAATTAGAAGAGGTAGAGAATTTTTAATATCTTGGATCATTACTAAATAATAATGGAGACACAATAAGGGAAATTAAAAGGAGGACATCTGTTGCTCTTCAGAAATTAAAATGACTAACGAAGCTGTGAAGAGGAACAGACAGAACTACAAAGATAAGGGCATGCATCTTTCCCATCACAACATATGCCTGTGAGACTTGGACACTTAACAAAACAGCTGAGAAACACATAAATAACTTTGAATGTAAATGCTACAGAAGAATTCTTCAAATATCATGGATACAAAAAAAGAACAAATATATCCATACTACAAGAACTTAATATTGAAGAAGGTTGGCTAGTAAAGAAGATTAAACAGAGAAAACTAAAATATTTTGGACACATTAAACGTCATGAGAATTTAGAGAAGACTGTCTTGGAAAAATATTGGGAAAAAGAAAGAGGGTAAGTAAGACCATGGTGAAGATGGCTGAAAGACATCATTGATGATCTGCGAATGGATGCATCAGCAGCAGGGCATCTTGCTTACAACCAATAGACCTACAAGAGAGCTGTTAGGGAGGCAACATTCCACAAGGGACATGTAAATGGGACATGCAAATGACTGAACAGAATATGAAAATTTTTTTCGCAGCTTAGCTTTTTTCATAATTTTGCCTAAAAATCACATTGTACTGACATTTTTCAATTTCAAATTTTAAAAACCAAGAAATGGATACGAGATAAAGTCTCCATCAGCTGTGGCTTGCAGTTTTCCTCCTTGCAGGCAAAGTAAGACAAAGCTTGTACCCACAACTGAGGGTCCTGTTGTCTGAAGTAAGTCAAGTATAATGTAAGTGTTAAGTGAATACAATTTGTCCACAAATGCAACAAGTAAAACATAAGCTATACATTTGAATCTAAGTATCACATCTAATTAAACTCTAGCAGAAACAAAAGCCAAAAAAAAAATGAAACAAAGAATTGGTTACTTTCTACAAAATTTGTAGTAAATGACATACTAAGTTCTGTGTGACCATGACAACCTACCCAAACTTTTTACAGGATTCAATGACATGGACATATTCAGAGTGCTCCATATGGTATCTCAAAATCTGCTGGTACCTGCAAACAGAATCAAAGTCCCACTGACAACAGCACAATAAATCTCTTGGTTTACTATAAGGATCTGTAAAAACTATGTACTGAACAGCTAACAAAGTACATGAAACAATACATTAGATTAGTAAAAATGGCCAAAGCCTTTATTTTAAAAAAAAATAATTATGCAGCCCCAAATGCAACAGACCATGAAGCTAAGGTTGCATAGCTGCTCAAGAATACAGGATTTCAGGTAGGAAAAAAAAAATAATGACATAGAAAAACTGAAATGCTAAACATTATAAGACAATGCACAATTTAATATAGACACATCCTATAATCTTCTATATATATAAAAATGAACATATGTATATATGTATGTTAGAGTATCACGCTGGAATGCCTGGAGCAATTTCAACCAAACTTGGTACACACATGACTTACAATCTGGACAATGCACCATAGGGGTTAGATAATCCCTATGACCCCGGGGGGGGGGGGGGCCTGGGTGGTAGGGGCTTCAATCGATGCAAACAATACCCCACTGAATGACAGGAAGTAACTTGTGTTATATTTATGCCTGCTTTGGATTGTCGGTCGTGATGGGTAAAGGTCAGCCCATGCAAATTGATGACGTTATATATGCTGAGATGCCGAACCTTTGGTATTGATAACGAGAAACATTATACACGGAGCAGATTTCTGAATCATGAAAGACACCCTACTGTTGTTCAGCTCAGCGTCCATTTAGAAAACTGCCAGAGTGTTTATTTCATAACAGAGTGCCCACACAGTAGTTGATCAGCCACCAACCACATGGAGGGGGTAGGATGGGAGTGACATTTACAAATCATTAAGCGGCTGATATTAGTGTCAAATTCATAGTTTTTTGGTTGGTGAGATGGATAGTGACACACCCGATGCCGTTTAAGTCCAAGTTCACCCTCCATCAACTTGAGGGGGTGGGTGGCCTCAGGCTAGGAGTGGGAAGGGGGTGGCATGTAACAAGCATTGAAAATGACCGATATTAGAGTTGAATCCATAGTATTCGGGGTCCCTGAGAAGAACAGGGACCTTCTCGATGTCGTTTAAGTCCAAGCTCAGCCCCCACTGTCTTGGGGGGGCCTACGGGTGGGGGTGGGATGAGGGTCACATGTAAAAATAATCAATAACGGGCGATATTAGTGTTGAATCCATAGTTTTTGGGGTCGCAGACATGAATAGTGACACTCCCGATGCCATTTAACTCTTACCATGCCTCAGGAAGAAACATGGACATTCAGTTGGGTGCCGGATTAAAAGCGCAGGTCTTGATATGTATAGAGGCATATTAGTAAAATGTGAATGAAACAGTTTTTCCATGTGAAAAGTGTACTTATTATGTTTCAAAGTATAACTAAATATGTATGAAGATTTCATAAATGCAGAGTTTTTTAGGAAAAAAAGAAGTAATGTGATGTTTTTAGACAATGATTGTGTCCAACTTACCATCGGATAGGTCTAGAGGTACACTATGTACCATCTGAGATGCGTAGATCTACCTGTTGATGCCGTATTGTGATTCTGTTGCATTATCGCTAAAATAATGTCTGAAATAACCTTCTAACTACTTCTCCAGTCGTCTAATGTCTGGATCTACTTGGGATACATTCAAGAACAGTGGTCTGGTCATAGGGCATGTCCATACCCCTATCTAGATCATGAGAAATTTCGGGCAGCGTTAGGTGGGGGGGTGGGATGGGGCTGACATGTAAAAAATAATCAACAACGACTGATATTAGTGTCGAATCCATAGTTGTCGGTGTCACTGAGATGAACAGTGACACATCCAATGACATTTAAGTCCAAGTTCAAACCCTATCGGCATGGGGGACCTAGGGCTGGGGGTGGGTTGAGATGACATGTACAAATAATTGAAAACAACCGATATTTGTGTCAAATCCATAGTTTCTGAGGTCTCTGGGATGAATAGTGACATTCCCAATGCCGTTTAAGTCCAAGTTCATTCCCCCATCAGCATGTGGGGGCCTGGGGGTGAGGGTGGGAAATAAAATGTCCAAACTGACCGAGATTGGTGTTGAATCCATAGTGCTCGGGGTCGCTAAGCTGATTGGTGATAGTCCTGATGACAAGCCCAAGTTTAGTTGAATAGAACGAATAGAATTCTGTAGAACAGTCTAGACTCTGTAGAACCTTCTAGAAGGTTGTGGAAATGAATAGAACTTTGTAGAACCATTTAAAAGGTTGTGGAAATGAACAGAACTTTCGTAACTGGGATAAATAAATACCTGGACAACGTCGGGTACTCATCTAGTTGATAATAAAGACAGAACCTGTTGAAAGCTCATTTTTTAAAAAATGACGAAAACAACTTATGGGGCACAAAATTTTTTTTTAAAATCTACAATCCTGTACTTTTACAGAGTTGGTAGAAAGTAATGATGATGATAATAACGACAATGAACATGTAATCTGTTTACTACACTGATATCATGTGAAAAACTCTCTCTTAAAATAAGGACAATTTTTTTAAAAAAATTAAGATAATTTAAAATCATCATCACATGACAATGGAAAGAACAACAGAAGGATATTGAGCAATAGAGGAGGCTCACCTGGGCAAGAGCGGAATAAAAGGCAAAGGATGGTGTTTGTGGGAAAACCCTTGTGGAAGCCCCATGTGCCTTGGGCACTTAAGGTTCAGAGATAGAGATCACATGACAAGATTCCAAAATGCTGAAGCAATGCAAAAGTTAAGACAACTAACAAAAGTGAGGACATAAGACCACACTGAAAAAATATTAACAAAACACAGTTTTTAAATTATCTGAGAATATAACAAAGTAAAAATCTGACACCAACTCACAAATGTGCTTTCTCGTACAAGTACAGAATTCCAGCCTTAAAGTTGTTCATCTGACACAAAATCAGTGCCTGGTCAATATCATAATTTGCCTGCATCAAGATTTTTAAAAAAAATTATCATTAACTTACTGCACCAAACAAATTAGATTATGTAACTAAATTATCATAATACTTCAAATATTGCTTAAATGAAATATATGCATTTCAGAACTATTAAACTCCTACTCAACATACCAGGACTCTCATAATACTACCTCTACCATGAAAACTGCAAATAAAATATATGATTTTCTACACATCATGAAATGATTCAATAAAGTTATATCTTTCTTTATTTGAATTATGAGATAAATATTGAGCAAAATGAGACATTACATCTGGGTTTTTTAGTAGCTCCAGTGTCTTCCTTTCTTGCTCCACTCTGGACTGAAAATTACAAACAAACAAACAAAAATTAATTTTTACACAGAGAGGTCAAGGGTTACAGATCATGTTACTAAAACACTCTGTAATTATAAGCACCATGGACAAAATCATACAGGCTAAAACCCTGCTATCAACATGTAAGCTCAAAACACAGAGAGGGGAAAGAAAAGAGCAACAAACATGACACAAGCCAAATCAACAGAGTGAATGTGATGAGCTCAACCTTTGCTGACTGATATCTTCAGTTCACCCAGCATAAAACTGGGTACCCGACAAATTCTGTTAGGGGGAAAAAAAGAATTGCTGTAAAATAAGAGAACATCCGCCACAAAGATAAAGTACATTGTATACAAGGATCTCAGTGTTGGAAGGATATAAATAGATTTTCATGTGAACATTAGTTCTGTGTATATAAGGCTGTTTGAGTTTAAACAGGTGGAAAAAAAAAAAGCACTGACAGAGCATTGCAGCACATATCTACACACTGGTTGGAAGAATTACTTGCTGTCAGAAATTCCACAAGAAATTACCAAGTAAAAATTAATTATCATCAAATGGAAAAAAGATAAATGTAAAAAAAAATATCTCCATTTTACCCATTTTTCTGAAACAAACAATGAAACAAATTCCTATATCCTGACTTTGGCTGCATATATGACTTGGTAAATATGAATGAAAGTGGCCTGACTTACAGCTATAGATGCTTCGTGGACCATGTCATGTACATAAAGCTCCAGCAGAGTGTTGTATACCAAATTTGAAGAGTTTGGTTGAACCTGGGATAAACGATTAAAACAAAATGATTTTGGGCCTCAACACTGACAAATAAATCTTGGTGAAAACATGCTATTGTCAATGTTTAAAAATCCCCTCTTTTCTGACAGATCTCTCTGCCCATATCTGATGCCTTAACCTTTTCTAGTAGATCCATTGCTCACTCTAGAGGCATAACTCTTCCCGTGCCATAGTCGCTATAGTGAGAATTTCCAGTTACTGAATTGCGTGCCATAGTTGTTATTGTGACAATTCATTTGTTTCAATAAAACCAACCGGTGTAACATTTAGATTGTACATATTTCGTTCATGTTTCCAGTGACACTTTTCAAAATGGTGGAAGAGTCCTTAGTTATAAGCGATGCCAAGCGAGAAAAAGGAAGAGAAACATCGAAATTTTTCAATTTTTGACAATGTAGATAGGGGTATGGACATGGCCTGTGACCACCCCACCGCTCTTGAATGTATCCTAAGTAGATTTAGACATATTAGACGACTGTAGAAATAGTTAGTATGTTATTTCAGACATTAATTTAGCAAGAATGCAACATAGAATCACAATACGAGATCGACAAGTAGATCTAGACATCTCAGATGGGTAAGTAGTGCATATCTAGACCTAGCCAATGGTGAGCTGGGCACAATCATTGTCTAAAAACACTATATTACTTCTTTTTTCCTAAAACAACTCTGCATTTATGAAATTTTCATACATTTAGTTATAGTTTGAAACATAATAAGTACACGGATGTACATGTAAATACTGTTTTCCATTCCATTTTACAACTATACCCTCTATACAGATCAGGACCCACGCTTTTTGTGTGGCACGAACGGGAACATCCACGTTTTTTTCTTGGGCACAGGAAGAGTTAATGATAGTCTCTTGTTTCTGCCTGTATATAGTTTACAACTTTCTTGTTTTTCTCTTTTTTTCTATGGGTTCATATATAGAGCCATTCATTTTCATCCAGTGATATTATTTTAGAATAATGGAAGATGTGGTTCCTCAGAAACAAGGAAGGGACTGGCCAAGGAGACAACAGGTCCATATTATTACACACTCTAAACATGACACTCACTTTTCACCTTGGCCCAACATCAATATATTTTTCTGATGGTTACCAAGAATGCAATGTTTTCCAAAGTCCATCATCATCATCATCATCATCATTGCCTTTCACTCCCTTGAGAGCATAGGTCATGGATAAAGGCTCTACAGTCATCCCTGTTTTTGGATTTATTCTCTACTTCCTTCCATGTGTGTCCCTTGTCTCTGAGCACTGTCATAATTTCTCTTCTCCAAGTCTAGGTCTTCCTCGTTTTCTATTTCCTTGAGGATTCCATGTCAGTGCCTGTCTTGCTATGCTGGTGTTGGGTTTCCTCAGAGTGTGGCCAATCCACCTCCACTTTCTAGACATGATTTGTAGGTTCACAGGTTCTTGTCCTGCCCTTTCCCAGACCTCCTCGTTCCTGATCTTGTCCTGCCATTTAATGTTTAAAATCCTCCTCAACCAGTAGTTCATGAATGTTTGTATCCTCTGTTGTATTGTTTTGGTCATAACCCATGTCTCTGAACCATATAGTAGGACAGTCTTTACATTTGTATTGAAATGCCTAAGTTTGGTTCTTGTTTTGATGTTCTTAGATGACCATATTTTGTTAAGCTGGACAAATGCTGTCCTGGCCTTGGTTATTCTAGTTTTAACATCCTTTTCCATTCTCCCGTATTTATCCACTATGCTGCCTAAATATATGAAATACTCTACTTCCTCAATTGGCACTCCCTTAATTACCACGAGGCTACTGCTTGCACTATTACTTCTCATTATCTTTGTTTTTTTGCTTGTTAATATATATAGTCCCTTACGATATGAATAACTCAAATTTTTAAAATTCCATTTCAAACTTGCTACTTCTTTACTTCGTTCCTTATTCTTAGTTGTTGCATTCAAAATCATATCATAGGGATATCCAATGAGAAAAGTCTGTAGATCTACTCATTAACTACTGTCTACACTGACTACAAAAGTACTGCTTTGATATTCAAATTAAACATTTCCTGCCTACCTCTATATGATATATGTATATAAAACCTATATATATATTTCCACAACCAACCATATGCTCTAAAAACTCCTGTCCCAACTCTTACCTCAACCATATGCTCCAGAAACTCTGTCAGTTTCCCTGAGTTGTTAACAAAAATATGTATAAACTCCTCAGCACTGGCCTTCTGAATTCTAGGAATACCACCTGTGTGTATTTAAGTATATACAATGAAAAAAATCACACCATTTCACAAAGCATATCTGTTTTGACCAACAAAGCTATAAGGAAGAAATGAATGCAACTCCCCTCAGTAATATACACCGAAGAGAAACCATAAAAAAAAAACCTGTTTACAAAATAAAATGTATAAACTAGGAAAAAAGTAGGAACAACTTTATTACTTAAGTGCTCATTAAGCAATAAAGCTATTCCTACTTTTTTCCTCATTTATACATTTTGGTATCACAGCTTTACTGCAGTGGCTCCATGTATAGTTATATACTCATACACTAATTATTGTGTTTACAAAATAAGCATGTCTGAATGAAAAATAAACAAGGCAGTGAATGTGCATTTCCTCAGAATCAAGCCACTGAATACAGTGCCACGATTAAACCATGACAAAGTTTGGCAAATGCTGGGAAAATTCCTCTAAAATTATAAAATTTATAGAAATGACTGCAACACTAAGATGCTGTATTCGACAATGCAAAGGGTACTGTACAAGCAATGGCTGAACCTGAAGCTTGTTGTAAACCAGTCATCTAGAAAATGTCTCTAGTACAATGTCATATAAAACTTGGCACTTCACTGACATATTTTCTGGGTTTCTCATTAACACTGACTTACTAATTTAGCAGCAAATCATGCATAAAGCAATGCGATTAGGTATTAATTTTAAATACGCCTCATTTTCATCACCCCAAACAAGGCACACTGAATGTGACTTGCTAAAAATCAGTTTACCACAAGTAACATAACTTCATAACTAGTGATACAGAAATCTGCCAGTCATGAGTTACATTGGCAAACTGTGAGCCGAGCAGTATACAATGAAGTCTTTCACTGATTATTAAAAAAAAAAAAAAACATATCTTAAACAATTTCAATGCTTCACCTAAATAAATGCTGTGTGCAAGCAATGTAGCAATAGATGAGATCAGAGTGAAAGCTGCTTGTTCAGCTCTTCATTTAAAAGCAAGAAGCTGAAATGCTGCTTTAGGGCTCAAAACAGCAGAGTATTGTGGTGGTGGTGGTGGTGGTGGGATGCTGCATGACAACTTACATATAACCAGGTGGCATACAAGCACTTGAAAAAAGCAAATGCTTATAGTTTCCATCAACAATCTGTATGTATACAGCAAACTAAATACTCCATAGTAAGAGTGAAATAATTACTGTGAAATGGATAAACAACCCTGAGTGTGAACAAGAATAATTCTAAGCACACTGGAATGATTTTTAGTTATTATTTCAGACATACATTGTCCAAACTCTCAGAAATAAATTTTATTTTATTTATAAATAAAAGCCTTCAGTTATAGCAAAGCTATGCAAATGCTGCAATTTTTCTTATATCAAAAGCTTAGAAAAAATGTGGCCTTAAGCATGCCAAAATACTCACTAGAGTGAATCATAATTTCTGCTAATACAGGGAGAAATCCTGAAAAATTGAGAAATCTGGCCAACTTATAAAAGTTGAACTTGCAAACTTTTTTTTAACAATAAATATAATAGTCCTCCGAACGCTGTGAGTTTGAAAGGGCATTAAGAAATAAGTCTTTCTGTTTTTTCAGTGCGTGTCCAATCTATCTCCATTTTCTAGCTGTTATCTGTACACTGACTGGTCTCTCGGCTTTGACTGAAGAATTTCATAAGCTATATTTCTGAACTCCTTCCATTTCCAAGATGAGATTTTCTATTTTCTTTGTCTCTATTTTTCGCAACTCAGGTTTTTTTCTGGGCAACAGGTGGTTAACCCAGCTCTAACCCTCTCTAGTGCCTCTTATGACATGAAATTTAAGACAGCAGAGGTTTCCTTCTTTACTCATCTCGCAGCCAAATAGGCAAAGGGACAGCATAGTAAGACAGGCTTTGGGCTCAAGAGATGTGAAAACAGAGAAGATCAAAGAATACTTGGAGAATGGACACAATGAAGGTTTTATAAGCTGAGGGGCTTTCCTGGAGTGACTTGACAACAAGGTCAAAAAAAGAAATGACTGGAAAAGCTTTTTATGCTCTGGATGAAAAATGGGCATCAACTGATTAAAAACAAATTTTACAAAGAGCAAAACATAATTCTAAGATGAGACATTTTTTAAAAAATGAAGTTTTACATTAACAAAATTCAACGAAAGTATTCCTAACAGAACAAGACAAAAGTGAAAATCACATACGAAAATCTGCTAGTGGAAAAAAAAAAAATTAAATTTTAACAATGAATGTAAATTATACTGAAACAGGAACCACGGTGCAAAATGACTAAGAAAGCCATAAATTGACTTTGGCATTCAGAAAGACTTACTAAAATATGACGACATAGCACAACAACCAATTTGTAATCTGTCACAAAAGAGCACGAAAGAAAAATCTAAAATTGTGACAAACTTTTTATGATTAAACTATTTAATTAAAATGGCTCTGTTCCAGTCAATTTTAAAAAAATACAAAATGTCAGATTACAAGTTGTCACATTGCAAACTGGCAAAGCTCCTCTTCTGTCTTAGACACAGCGAGCAGACAACAGCGTGCACTCTTGGGAGAACAAACAACACTTCATCTTAAAAAAAGACACTGCACAATGGTGGTAACAGTAACCAGCACTCTAGACTTCCACCAGTCACCACCACTGACCATGTATTTCAGAAGTGAAATAGAAAAAAATCTTCAGGACTTCATTCAGGACAAATGTACATGAAATTATTAAGTTTTTTTCAATACCTGCTACATAAAATACTATAGAGAAATGTTTTATTTGTGTTCAAAGAAATTCTGATGAATGCAGCAAAATAAGCACATAGTTTCAGAGATGTTGCTCATGTTATATTATTAATTATTATTACTTTTACAATAATGATATTCTTTGTGTGCCCTCCACAAGAACTTAAAATAATGCAGTGGAATGCTGAGGGTGTCAGCAGTGTTAGAGGTGGCTATAGCAAAAAGGTTGAACTAGAGAACATACTTTTTGCAGAGCAGGTAAGTATATGCTGCATACAGGAGACACACCTAACCAAAGATGCCGCCTTTAAAATCAGAGGCTACCAGTGTTTTAGATCAGACCGACGGGACAGAAGAAAAGGAGGAGTACTCACACTTGTTAAGAATAACATCAGCGCATGTCAGGTGGGAGTGTACATGGAAGGAGCCGAATACCAGATGATCCATCTAAAAAGTAGTAATACAGATTTCCACCTCCTTAACTATTACTGTCCTAATGACCGCCCACTTGCTTTAGGAACAATCCCACACAAAGAGAGACTGATGGTCTGTGGTGATTTTAACAGTCATTCCCAGAGCTGGGGCTATGACCACATAGACAAGAGAGGAGAGGAAGTTGAGAGCTGGCAGGATGATAACGGACTTCTCCTGATCAACCAGCCAATGGATGCCCCAACATTTTACTCAAGGGCTTGGCATACAAAATCAACACCAGATCTGGCATTCCACTCTCCAGATCTGAAGTGGAACATTACACGTGAAGTTGGAAAACAACTTGGAGGTAGCGACCATCGACCAGTCTTCCTGACAATAGAAAATGAACTCCTTAACACCAGTAACCCTCTCCCCAGATGGAACTATAAAAAAGCAAACTGGACAATGTACAGACATCGTACAGGTATCCTGGTGGGACAGCTGTCCATAGAAGGTAAGGATATTAACAGCATAGTGAAGGAATTCAATGCTTGTATCCTTCAGGCCGCTCGTGAAACCATTCCCAGAGGAGCTCGCAGGGACTATAAACCATACTGGTCTAGTGAGCTGGGAAAACTCCATGATGACGTGGAAGCAGCTCGAAAGCAAGCAGAAAATAGACCATGCCAAGAACACCACAATAATTACCAACATTCTAAGGCCAAATTTCAGAGAGCAAAGCTGCAAGCCAGACGGGAAAGTTGGAGAGAGAAAACAGAGTCCCTAAACTTTGAAAAGGATGGAAGGAAACTATGGAAACTAATCAAACAGTTAAATGATGAGAGTACTGGAAGAAGTACAAAGATTACACTAATAGAGGATGGGAAAACTCTTACAGGTAAGCAGGTAGCAGATCACTTTGCTCGCATGTTTGCACAGGACTGCAACATTGATATCCATCCAGAGAAGGAGCGTACAGTGCGCATCGAGCCACAGAAAGAGGAGGAACAAGTCAGAAAAGTGGAGGTCATGGATGCACCAATCACACGCAGTGAGTTAGACCTAGCAGTTAGTAAACTGAAACCAAGGAAATCACCAGGACCAGATGGAGTGTCCAATGAAATGATCAAGAACCTGGGAATGGCAGCAATGGGAAAGCTGTTGGATATTTTCAATATGTGCTGGAGCACAGGTAAGTTACCTCAAATCTGGAAGGAAGCAAGCATGGTACCAATGCTAAAACCAGGGAAAAACAGTGATACTGCCTCCAGCTACAGGCCAATCAGTCTCACTAGCTGCCTATGCAAAACGATGGAACGCATCATTGACCTGAGGCTAAAATGGTACCTAGAAAGTGAAAACCTTCTCGTTCCACAACAAGCAGGATTTAGGCAGTACTACAGTACGGAAGATCAAGTGACCTATCTCTCTCAAGAGATTGAGGATGCATTCCAAGAGAAAAACCTTGTATTAGCAGCGTGGATAGACCTGAAGAAAGCCTTTGATAAAGTATGGAAAAAAGGTCTGTTGTGGAAACTAAGAAACTGCAATGTGAATGGAAGACTGTACAACTGGATAAAGTCCTATTTACACAATAGAAGAGCTAGAGTAGTAATGGATGGACATAAAAGCCAGAAAGTACTTCTGCGACACGGTGTACCACAAGGAGGAGTCCTTTCGCCTACACTATTCCTTGTATTCATTAATGACCTGGTCAAGGAACTTCCCTATGGAATCAAAGCAGCACTGTATGCAGATGATCTGGTCATGTGGTGTACAGATGAATATGCAACAGTTGCTACACAGAGACTCCAAAGAGCAGCAGACATCTTGACATCATGGACAAACAAATGGTGTGTAAGTATCAACACAGAGAAATCAAGTACCACTCTGTTCACCCTCTCATCTAAACAGAAAGCAGGTAAGATCTTTGTAAATGAAATACCCTTAAGGATGGACAACCAACCCACTTACTTAGGAGTGACTCTTGACTCAAAACTGACTTGGAAGCAACACATCAACAGTGCAGAAGCAAAAGCCAGAAGAAAACTAGCCATATTAAGAAAATTGAGTGGGACTACATGGGGAGCTAGTGAAAGAATCCTCAAGAATGTATATCAGCAAAGTATTCTACCACATTTAGAATATGGCTCAACATCTTGGTGCACAGCATCAAACACTACGCTGCATAATCTAGACAAGGTTCAAAATCAGTCACTACGGATTATCACAGGTGCCATGAGGTCCACACCAATAGTAGAAATGCAGAAAATAGTTGGTGTTCAACCGCTAAAGGAACGTAGAGACACAAAGGTCATGACCATGGGAGAAAAATTCCTTAGCTCTGTAAGCCATCCCCTGAAGGAGAGATTCAATAACTTGGCATTAGGACGGCTTAAAAGAAGCAGCTTCATTCATCAGGCCAAGCGTATGCGTAAGCTGATACCTGACCTTCCAACTGTAGTCACTCCATTATCATCTGTACCAGAGCATACACCATGGAAAGAAGCAGATTATACACAAATAACTATTCAGACTGAAGTGAAAGGTGTGCAGAATGGTGAGATGCAGAGCAGTCTTGTAAGATCAACAGCCACACTTAGTGTTCTAGATGACAAATATCCATGTGACACCTGGATACGTGTGTATACAGATGGATCTGCACATAATGCCATAAAGAATGGAGGGGCAGGAGCATATATTGAATATCCAAACAACACCATTGACAAGATTTCCATACCCACTGGTAAATACTGCAACAACTTTGATGCAGAAGTTAGGGCAATTATTGCTGCAGTTGAAAAACTATCAGACTCCAGAATTGATACATGTCCTGTAGTAATTCTCACAGATGCAAGATCAGTACTGGAGGCTCTTCAGTGCAACAAACTACCAGACCTTAAGGATGCCTTGTCAAAAATTGGCTTACAACATGGAGTCACTTTGCAATGGATTCCCTCCCACTGTGGGATACCAGGCAATAAGAAAGCTGACCATCTGGCCAAAGAGGGCACTGAAATGGAGCAACCAGACATACCAGTCACCTATAATCAGAAGAAAAGCATGATAAAAACCTACAGGAAGCCACAAACACCACCACATGATGACTATCACATGCTAAACAGAAAGGAACAAGTCACCATCTTCCGTCTCCGAACAGGACACAGCCGACTCCGAAGTCATATGTATACAAAGTTTAAGGTTGGTACTACTAATCTATGTACATGTGCCCAGGTGCCCCAAACCGTGGAACATATCCTCCAGAACTGCATCAACTACGAGACACTGAGAAATAATTACTGGCCCAGTGAAACCACTAAAGAAGATAAGCTCTACGGTTCCATACATGAGTTACAAAAAACAGTGAAATTTATCCAAGAGACAGAACTGCAGATATAGACAGACAGCGCGAACGAAGAAGAAGAAGAAGTGTGCCCTCCAGTCTGAAGACTTCTTCATCACCTGTAGTTGTTGTTAACAGTGTTTTATTCAGTGTTTTTTGTGCTTGTTTATCTTCACAGAGCTGAAACTGAACAATCACCTTCTTGGATATACTGCCACGTAGGCTAATACTGAAACCGTCTCTGCTAAACTTTACTAACTTTTAAACAACACAGAGCACTCAGGCACATTCTGTAAATCAGTCTTCCAACGCCAAAGTTTCAAAGCTGGGAAAAGACCAATTTGTGGAATCTGCACACTACATATGATGCAAAGTTTGAGACACTTTTTGGTATATTGCTTTGGAATGTAAGCAAAAAACATTCTCAAAGTAACTGGCTGAAACATAAGAATTTCTCTGAATTTTATCATTTTTTTAACATCTTATATGTGTATACAGCTTCACCAAGCAAACAAACCCTTCAATCATTTATTGCTGACTCACACTCACTACTGTGTCATTTAGAAAGGTTAATGACCTGAGACCTCCAGCTCTTCAGTTAAAAATGTAAATGTATGCGCATGTTATATGAGGGTGAAAAAAACAAAATGACTTGGTTATCTCAAACATGAAACTTTCTCCCTTTATGCATTTTTTAAAAAAATAAATATTCACCTGCTTAATAGACTCACCTTCTAAACTGTTCTGATCAATCAAGGGTTCTGAAAATAATCATACTTATTTATATAATAATCCATTTCAAAATACTAAGACTAATTTATAATTATAGTTATTTATATCAAAACACTCCATATTAGAGTTCAATAAAACACTACAGGAAACAGCAAAAGAGGTGCTGGGATATCAGAAAAGGAGAAAAGAGGAATGGATAAGCGAGACCACATGGGAAAAGATAGAACAAAGAAAAGAAACCAAGAAAAAATTACTGAACACCAAATCACAACGGCTTAAAGAACGAGTTTTAAGTAATTATGCACAAAAAGACAAAGAAGTGAAGGAATCATGCCGTCACAATAAACGTCAATATTATGACAACTTAGCAGAAACAGCAGAGAAAGCAGCATATACAAATGACATGAAAACCATATATAAAATCACAAAGCAGATGACAGGTAACTTCAACACAAGATGTGAAAGTGCAGTAAGAACACAAAATGGACAACTGGTCAGTGGAGAAAGAGAAAAAATTGAAAGATGGAGGGAACACTTTAACACCCTACTAAACAGAACACAAGCAGCACAAGCAATAGACATACCTGAAGCAAAAACGGAACTAAACATCAATACAGGACCAATAACAATAAATGAAGTAAAGGAGGCGATAAAGATGCTAAAATCAGACAGGGCACCAGGTGAAGATGAAGTGACTGCTGAGATGTTGAAAGCAGAAGAAACAGAAACACCAAAACAACTTTGCCGGATATTACAACAAATTTGGGATTTAGAAAAAGCCACAGAGGAGTGGAAAACTGGTCTTATAGTAAAACTACCAAAGAAGGGTGACCTCAGAGATTGCGGGAACTGGAGAGGCATTACCCTACTGCCACTCACCAGTAAAGTATTTTGCAGAATAATCATCAACAGAATTGTACCAACACTTGAGGAAAAAGTTCGGAAAGAGCAGGCAGGATTTAGGAAAGGAAGATCATGCATAGACCACATATTTGTACTTAGACAAATATTAGAACAGGCAAATGAGTGGCATAGCACAACATATGCATTATTCATAGATTTTGAGAAAGCCTTTGACAGTGTCAACAGAGATGCACTGTGGAAAATCCTAAGATGGCATGGCCTCTCCCATAAAATAGTTAATGTAATCAAAGCCCTATACGAGGGTTTTCAGTGCAAAGTTATCTGTGGAGAACATACCTCCAGCAGCTTTAGGGTACAAACAGGAGTGAAACAGGGATGTGTACTATCACCAACATTATTTATCTTGGCAGTAGACTGGTTAATGAAGGAGGCAACATCAGACAAACACAGAGGATTACAATGGACCCCTGACACAGTGCTGGAGGACCTTGACTTTGCGGACGACATTTGTCAGTTATCAAGCAGTCACAAAGATATGCAAGATAAAATAAACAAGCTAACTCAGAATGCAAACAACATAGGACTAAAGATCAACGTAGGAAAGACAAAGTTAATGAAGCAAAATGTGAACAACAGAAATGTACTCAGAGTAGATAACAAGTTAGTGGAGGAGGTCAACGAATTTGTATACCTTGGCAGCAGAGTAGTAGAAAATGGAGACAGCACAGAGGACATCAACAGCAGACTTACTAGAGCAAACCAGGCTTTTGCAATGCTGCAGAATATATGGAAATCAAAAAAACTAAGCATAAATATGAAAATCAGGATATTTAAGAGTAATGTTCTAAGTGTACTACTCTATGGAAGTGAATGCTGGAAAATCACCAAAACCATAGAAAACAAGTTGAATTCTTTCCAGACTAAATGTTTACGAAGAATTAAACAAATATTTTGGCCAAACACCATAAGAAATAACATTTTATTAGCAGAAATGCAGATGAAACCACTGACAACAATTATTGAGGAAAGACGCTGGCGATGGTTGGGACATGTGCTCCGAATGACTGACAACTCACTACCAAAAATAGCACTAAGATAGACACCACAGGGGAGCAGAAGTAAGGGTAGACCAAAAGAGACATGGAGAAGAACAACAGAAAGGATGTTGAGCAATAGAGGGCTCACCTGGGCAAGAGCAGAAAAAAAGGCGAAGGACAGGCATTTGTGGAAAACCCTTGCGGAAGCCCCATGTGCCCTGGGCACTTAAGGTTCAGAGAGAGAGAGAGATATCAAAACACTAAAGACCAGTTATTTACATGAAAATATTAAAAGCTCATAAGCTATTTATTTTTTTTAGAAATATTACTTCAAGCATGTGGACACACAAAGATCAACTATCACTATTCAGCTTCACTTTTATCAGTGATATATTCACTAATGTAACAAAATACAAGTGGAACTAGTACATTATTTTTAAAAATCAGAATAAAATGACTGATAAAGACAAAACCTCTTTGCAGCTGAAAACCCTTTCTCATAATATAATAAAATTAAAACGATTGCAAATACCCTGCCCACTACCATGCTGACAAGAAGACGTAATGAAAGTAAGGAAGTGAACGTGCAACACCCTTTAATCTTTGCTTCCTAGACATCTTCATAAATCCTCTCAATGCTGAAATCTGCTTAAAATCAACTCACTGTCAGTTGGTTTATAGTCAGTACAAAGCCGTTTCAGGAGATCAGTTGTTTCCTGAGGCACTTTATTCATCAAGATCTTTCCATACTGTTTTAAGTTGCTCTCAGCCTGTACAAGAAAGTGAATGCTCAAATCAGAGAACAAAATGTATCAAAAACAAGTGAATGATGATGATGATGATGATGACAAAGATGAACAACAAATGGTTACAAGGCATCCCACTTCCCATTTTGAAATGTGACTTTTCTGACCTCCTAAACGGAGACCAAACAAGAAAAATCTTCACCAGCATCACCACATGTGGAGAAGATGTTTGTCTTTGCCGTACCAATCAGCATGTTACCAAGAACACTGATTAGAAGCAATGTGACTGCTGGCATGCCAGTATTAATCATGGCCAGCAAACCAGAACTGGCTAAGACCTTGTTCTACCTCTTCAATGGCGCTCCCAGCCTGAGTCTCTCAAGATAATTGATTTTACTCTTTTGGGTCTGCTCTGAGGCTTCATGATAGATGGTTAACTGCTTCATGATAGCCGGTTAACTGCTTCACGAGGGCTGGTTAACTGCTTCACGAGGGCTGGTTAACTGCTTCACGAGGGCTGGTTAACTGCTTCACGAGGGCTGGTTAACTGCTTCATGACAGCTGGTTAACTGCTTCATGATAGCTGGTTAACTGCTTCACGAGGGCTGGTTAACTGCTTCACGAGGGCTGGTTAACTGCTTCATGACAGCTGGTTAACTGCTTCATGATAGCTGGTTAACTTACTCACGAGGGCTGGTTAACTGCATCACGAGGGCTGGTTAACTTGTTCACAAGGGCTGGTTAACTGCTTCATGATAGCTGGTTAATTGCTTCATGATAGCTGGTTAACTGCTTCACGAGGGCTGGTTAACTGCTTCACGAGGGCTGGTTAATTGCTTCATGATAGCTGGTTAACTGCTTCATGAGGGCTGGTGAACTGCTTCATGATGGCTGGTTAATTGTTTCGTGATGGCTGGTTAACTGCTTCATGATGGCTGGTTAATTGCTTCATGATAGCTCGTTAACTGCTTCATGATGGCTGGTTAATTGCTTCATGATAGCTGGTTAACTGCTTCATGATGGCTGGTTAATTGCTACATGATGGCTGGTTAGTTGCTTCATGATAGCTAGTTAACTGCTTCAAGATGGCTGGTTAACTGCTTCATGATGGCTGGTTAATTGCTTCATGATGGCTGGTTAACTGCTTCAAGATGGCTGGTTAACTGCTCTCAATTTGATATGATGCTTGTATTTCAGCATTTTCACTGCAGTGAATGCTAACAACATCCTACTCACAGTTTCAGGCCAAGACACCAACAACAACAGGAACACCAGCACTGTGTGAATGCTAAAAAAAAAGGATCTTGACTGTCTCTAATAACAGCACAACAGCACTGTGTGCAGACAACAAAAGGATCTTGACTGTCTCTAATAACAGCACAACAGCACTGTGTGCAGACAACAAAAGGATCTTGACTGTCTCTAATAACAGCATCATTTCAGCTTCCAGCAGGCACAGAAACTGATGAAAGTGCTTCCTAAAATGTTAAACAAAATCTATAGAATGTTAAGATACATGAAGTAAAAATCACAAAAGATCATACAACTATATAAGTAAAATAAATAATATAAAAAGCTGTATTCGCAATAAGAGAAATTCAGTTTACAATCCCACAAAATGGATCTACAGGATTAAATCAATATGCAAATAGGAGAGGCAGCCACTACACTTAGCAAACTAAGTCACAGACATGGAGGCATGGAACATGATTAATACTAAAGTTTCTTATTTATGACACTTGCATGCTTAGCACTCTCTCACACGGATTTGAAATGCTGACAGCATATTCAAAACATGCAATGAAAAAGAAACAAAACAAAAACCAAAATGTCTCTACCATATGCTCAAATATTATCTCTTGCCACAAATAAAACTTACAGCCTCAAAGTCCAGTTTCCCAATATACTGCAGAGCTTTCTGGTAATCCTTGATGTCTTCAAGCTGGATCTTCAGGTAATGTTCATGTTTCTTGTGCTTCTCGGCCAGGGCAAGAGCATGGTTACAATACCCAGACTGACGACAGACGTTGATGGCAGTCTCCACGTCAAAATCTACCTCTCTGTTCTTTGTCTGAACAAAGAAAACAGAAACAAGGTTCTCCCAACGTGGCAGTATACTGATGTCTAAAAAAAAAAATCAGCCTCATTTACTGCACATGAGGCTGTGATCTAAAGAGATGATAAATTAAGACCCACAAGCTGTACAATAGTTTATGTCATATCAGAGCTCACTGTAATGAGTCAGTAAAGTGCTTTCATAACAACATTCACTGTGCAGTTCAGCCTAATAAATTGCAGTGAAAACATTTGATTTTGCCTGGGCAGCTTTCATCTTGTTTTAATTGAGACTCATTTTAACATTTAATATCATATGTGTACAATGGAGTACTTTTTAAACATATATTCTCTGTTTTTAAGAGGCAGATTCCTAGCACACTGTGCCAAGTACTCATTTATACAATCTAGTTGACTGAAGTCAAGTTATAACCCATATTCATTTACTAGCTTGCTATCTACGAAGAATGTCATATTTTCTCATAATTTTCTCTGTATTCACTCTTTCTATTTTACAAACTAATACAGTAATACAACTAACATAAGAATGTGAGTAAAATCCTCCCTAGAAATATAACAAGAGTCAAGCATATGAATGAGACTAATACTGAACAATACTCATCCAAGCTTAAATGATTCACCAAAAGAGACAGACTTGTCCAATTTTTGTTTTTAAATCTTCTGTTACAATTCATCAGTCTGCCACTTGCAAAAAAAAAAAAAAAAAATCTTTCTGTTTTTCTTCACATGGCAGTTCTGTGTGATGTTACAAGATGTTTAATGTTCATTCTATTTCCAGAAACTACTCCCCTGTTGAGTTACATATATATATATCACATATATCTTATATATCTTATATCCTTCCGGTGCCGTTAAACGTCACATAGGGCTCGCAAAGTAGTTCGCCAATTTTTCCTGTCTTCGGCGAGTCTTTCAACTTCATCAAAGGATTTTATGCCTGTTAATTTGGCCTCTCTTAATAATGTTTCAGAGTTTCACACGGTATATATGTATATATGTATATATATATATATATTTTTCCACTATTACATTATTTAAATGGTCTCAATGTTTCTCTAAAATGTTGCTTTTTTTCCACTCTGGTTTTAGAACTGGATTGGTACTAGTGTTCATGACAGTTCTAAAATTTACTAGTTGTTTCTTACAGATGAACAATCCTAAAAACAGTTTGGAGGCAACTTTTTTCAAATGGACAAGACAACTCACGCTGCTCCATATTATAAAACACACAGAATATAAGACACTAAGGGACAGCCAAATAATAACTGCTACTACCATGATAAATTCATCCAGCTTGGAAACATCCTTCAGTTTTGTGTAGCAATTCAGAAGAAGAGTTGTGTGCTCTTCAGTAGCTGCTTGACTCTTGTGGAGCGCCTGAAGGTACTTAGTCAGATTGTGTATACGCTGGGCATCCAGAAACTGAAGACAAAAATAACAAAAATATTTGACTGTAGAAAAATCACTAATAGCTGATTCTGTTCTAGCATGAGTTCTCAAATAATATCCTGTTGGCAGAAATGCAGACGAAGCCACTGACAGCAATTATTGAGGAAAGAAGCTGGCGATAGTTGGGACATGTACTCCAAATGACTGACAACTCACTACCAAAAATAGTACTAAGATGGACACCACAGGGAAACAGAAGTAAAGGTAGACCAAAGGAGACATAGAGAAGAGCAACAGAGAGAATGCTGAGCAATGGAGGGCTCACCTGGGCAAGAGCAGAAAAAAAGGCAAAGGACAAGCATTTGTGGAAAACTCTTGTGGAAGCCCAATGTGCCCTGGGCACTTAGGGTTCTGAGAGAGAGAGAGAGAGAGATGTGTTATCAAGTTTGGATTCTCATGAAGAAGACAAATGCAAAAAACCATTTGTATATGGTAATGTCCTATTAATTCCATTGAACAGAAAATTATTCATAAACCTTGGAAAACATCACTTCAATATTTCAGGTTTAAATTAATCACAAACAACTCATAAAATATATACTAGACTGTATTTAAACTCAAAGCCATCCCAAGACTAAAACTTGACACACCACTTCTCAGCTCAAAGACTGGACACAAAAACTGAACTGCTCAAATTACCTTGCGAATAACATAAGATGCCTCTAGCTTGCCAATAGTCTTGATATACTGGTCAATGGCACTATCATAGTCACCCTTGCTGTACAAGTGGTCACCATATTGAGTGAATATATCAATCAAGCCATCCTGATCCAGCTGCTGACTTTTAGCCAGACTGATGCATTGAAAAAGATATAGGTACATTGATTAAATTATCTGTGCCCTCTTAAATATGGCTGTATCCGTCAATTTTCTAATAGTTAATGTTCATCATGTATTCATCATGTAGTAATAGAATGGGGATATGGCTGTTGCCAAAAATATGCATGATAAAATAAACAAGAAAACTCAGAATGCTAACAATATAAAATTAAAGATCAATGTAGGAAAGACAAAGTTAATAAAGCAAAATGTGAACTACAGAAATGTACTCAGAGTAGATAGCAAGTTAGTAGAGGAGATCACCGAATTTGTATATCTTGGTAGTAGAGTAGTAGAAGATGGAAACAGCACAGAGGACATCAACAACAGACTTACTAGAGCAAACCAGGCTTTTGCAATGCTGCAGACTATATGGAAATCTAAAAAACTAAGCATGAATACAAAAATCTGGATATTTAAGAGTAATGTTCTAAGTGTACTACTCTATGAAAGTGAATGCCGGAAAATCACCAAAACTACAGAAAACAAGCTGAATTCTTTCCAGACTAAATGTTTACAAAGAATTAGAAGAATATATAAGAAATGTTGGTAGAAATGCAGATGAAGCCACTGCCAGCAATTATTGAGGAAAGACACTGGCAATAGTTGGGACATGTGCTCCAGATGACTGATGACTCAATACCAAAAATAACACTAAAATGGACATCTCAGGGGAACAGAAGTAAGGGTAGATCAAAGGAGACATGGAGAACAACAGAGAGGATGTTGAGCACTTGGGTAGAAGTGGAAAAAAAGATACAGGACAGGTATTTGTAGAAAACCCCATGTGCCTTGGGCACTTAAAGTTTAGAGTGAGAGAGAGAGAGAGAGAGAGACAGAGAGACAGAGACAGAGAGAAATGGCTGCTACCTTATGCCCTACCTAACTTATTAACTCTTTCGCACCTAAACTAATTTCCATGCTCAGCTAAAATAAATTTTAATGAGAAATTTTGAAACTGGAACGAAGTTCTCTATAAAAAAAAATGAAACTATAGATTGGGTTAGAAATGTGAAACTTTAACTCTTTCCGTGCGTATGGTCGAATTTTCGACACTTCCAGTGGTCCATTAAAACAAGCGGTGTAACATTTAGATTGTACATATTTCGTCCGCGATTCCGGTGACACTTTCAAAATGGAGAATACGTGCCTAGTTACGAGCGATGCCGAGTGAGAACAAGGACGCGAAGCATCGAAATTTTTCAATTTTTGACGATGTAGATAGGGGTATGGACATAGCCTATGGCCACCCCACTGCTCTTGAATGTTTTCTAAGTAGATTTAGACATATTTAGATGACTGAAGAAGTAGTTAGGAGTAATTAGGAGGTTATTTCAGACATTCATGCAGCGGAAATGCAATACGGAGTCACAATACGAGATCGACAAGTAGATCTACACATCTTAGATGGTAAGTAGGGGTAAGTAGCGCGAATCTAGACCTAGCTGATGGTGAGCCGGCCACAATCAGTGTCTAAAAACATCACATTACTTCTTTTTTCCTAAAAAACTCTGCATTTATGAAATTTTCATTCATTTAGCTACACTTTGACACATATTACGTATACGGAAGTAAATGGAAATACTGTTTTCCATTCCATTTTACAACTATACCCCCTTACTGACCAAGACCCGCATTTTACTCCCACACGCCATGACACGTCCGTGTTTCTTCTGCCGCACGGAGAGTTAAGACTACCTAAATATCACTAAAACTTGGTGAATTACCATGTGAGCCCTATGTGATGTTTAACGCATAGGAAGAATACAAAATGTAAAAAATATCACTCTCAGCATTTCATTCACTTAGGTGTGCAAGATCTAGCAACACTGCCTGTATTGTTCTAGAGTGAAAGATAATACTTAACACTTAACACTCTACTGCCAAGCACTATTATTATGGATAGAAATCTGGCATGCTACATTACCTCTTGAGTTTGTTACTATGTAAGTATTACTGGTTTGAAATATGTAACCATGATTCAGTATTATGAAAATAACCATGACCCACCCATAAAACAATAACAACAACAGATCAGCTATTTTAAAAAAAAAAAAAGTGACTGAACAACTATGGCATGGCTACATTAAAAACAACTAGGAGTCCTGTTACAAGACTACACCCATAACTATCAGATAAAACTCCCTATTAAAAAACACCCTATGAAACAAAAGACACTCACATCTGTTAAATCACAGATGTATGTGTAGAATATTATTGTCACATATCAACGAAACAAGCAACAGACCTGATTGCCAATGCATAGTTGTTCTTTTTAAAGAGCATTTCCAGCTTGCTCTGTGTGTCTTTTTCTTGCAACTGGTAGAGCTGGTGATTACAACAAATTAAATTTTGATTCAACCATGCAGGCTTTAGTAATAAATAGAATGTGCAATCCAAAACAGAGAAAGCAGTGGAATTTGCATATTATTGGCTTAAGGAAATGAAATAAAGAAGCTTAACATTCTAGCCTACAAATTTAACATTCAACTTGTAAAAGACATATACTGCGTATAGTTACTAAGTATCAATTTTTTTTTTTTACACAGGTTAATTTTTTTCTATATATGACTTCTACAATAAAAAAAAAAAATTCCAAATTTTTACTTAATCCTTATTCATCCTTTGTCAAAGTTTTCTTAGATAAATTCTAGTTTTCTAAACCTGTGTCAAAATTCTCTTATACAAATTCTGCTCTATTAATCCTGCATCAAAAAGTTTTCTTTGACAAATTCTGCTCTTCTACTCCTGCATCAAAAAGTTTTCTTTGACAAATTCTGCTCTTCTACTCCTGATTCAAAAAGTTTTCTTTGACAAATTCTGCTCTTCTACTCCTTGCATCAAAAAGTTTTCTTATACAAATTCTGCTCTTCTACTCCAGCATCAAACAATTTTCTTAGATAAATTCTGCTTTTTTAAATCCTGCATAAAACAAAGTTTTCTTATAAAAATTCTTGTTTTCCAATCATGCATAAAAAAAAGTTTTCTAAGACAAATTCTAGTCCTCTAAACCTGTATCAGAAAGTTGTCTTAGGCAAATTCTCCTCTTCTACTCCTGTGCCAAAAAGTTTGCCTTGGAATGAAATTCTGATTTTAAAAAAGTATTAAATTATACAGAGAACAATAATCTATTCAGGCCAATTATTATTTCATTTTAAAAAATATTTACTGTATTTAACAAATTTCACACTGACCACGATACTGGTGAAATTACAAAACAGTCAAACAGAATGAAATAACCAACGAATCTGAGCGTAAATTAGATTCCAAAATGCATTACTACTCTTATAATCCATGTGGATTGGAAAAGGTTAATTTTAACAAGTCTGGAAGTTAAAGGAAATCATATCTTATCTTATATCCTTCCCGTGCCGTTAAACGTCACATAGAGCTCGCAAAGTAGTTCGCCAATTTTTCCTGTCTTCAGCGAGTCTTTCAATCTCATCAAGGGATTTTATCCGTTAATTTGGCCTCTCTTAATAATGTCCTCTTCAGAGTTTCACGTGGTCATATAAAGGAAATACCAATTTATAAATATTAAATACAGCAGAACTTATCACAAAACCAATTAAACATGTGTGACAGAGTGAAAATGTCTATAGACTAACTTATACATATATAAAGTGATAAAACTGAAACTGTCTACTGACTAACTTATGCATGTATAAAAACCAAAGTGACAAACTGAAACTACGACAAGATAGTTAGCATACATACTCTTCTGTCGCCTGTGAAAATGAAAATGGATCCGGATTCACACATGACATCAATAACTTGTGGGTAAGGGGCAGAGTAGGCAATAAACTTGTTCTGGATATCATAGACGGTCACAGTGTTCATCTCCAGGCCATGTGGTCCTCTGTTCAATTACACCAATAGTGATGTTTAAAACCAAGACAAACTCTCAACAGAAATGATGATTATGATGATGATGGCAGGCAAATATAAACATTATCATCACTGTTTTGAGAAAGAAGCTGATAGGACATTGTGTGGCTCTGCAAGAACGCTTATGATGTCCTCAAAATAATACAATGATTGAGTATGGACTTTGAGAATTTCGGACAGAGCAACAGAGATATAGGAGGAGTGAAAGAATAAATGAGAGCTTATCCTCATACTCATGTTATGAAGCATGTGCCTAGGTGCACTATGAGTTACTCTCTCATGGCTATGTAACAGTCAACTTACTGAAGTTTTAGATTCAACACTATTACTCTATTGTGGCTTTTCATCCTCTCTCATTTATGTGTTGTGTCTCAAAGTTTGCCTCCTGTGTTTTCACTTTCCACCTTAGATATGTCTCCATATTTCAATAATTTTGGTTCCAACACCTTGAATTAATTAAAAAAAAAAAAAAAGCTACATGGTTAAAACAATGATTCTCAACATGTGATGCATGGACCATAAGTGATCCTCAGAGTTTAATCAGGTGGTCTATGGCTGCTTTATAAAATGGAGTATTAAGTGCCATCTGTTAAATAAAAACAGTTAATGCACACAGCATTGCAATATTACATAAAAGATTGTGGTCTATGACATACATGTATGTGGCTGGAAAAGCCACACAAAAAAAAAATAAACTGGTATGGGACCAGAGATAATAGACACAGCAAACTCAAGCCAGTAATTATGTATGTAATGACAGAAACATATCCTTTTCAACCATCCAACTCAGCATTTACAAAACTATCAACATTTGCACATTCCATTGCATAGGATGTGACTTTCATGTTGCCAGTAAAATGTCATGTCAGCAACTTAATAATAAAACATTTTGATTAAACTCCCTGGAACTTACCAAATTCCATGCACAACAGTGTTGCATAATCCAAAAAACATTTTTTTCCAGTTCATGTAAACAGACTAAACATAAATTAACATCTGAAACAAAGATTACACAAGACTCAAGAAAAATGAAATAATCTTAGAACAGATAGTGAACACACATCACTCCTATAGAAATATAAACCAACAGATCAGACAAAGAAGGAAACAGTGAATGATACAAACAATTTTTTAAAAAAGACCTATATGCAATATAAGATGACAAACAATAAATGGTAATATGAAGACAAAATTCAAGAGAAACAGAAAATATGTGAATAAGATTTTTTTAAAAATCAAAACTGTGAAAGAAGGAAATTAAATAACATTCATAAAAAAAAAAAAGAACAAAATTAAAAGTGAATCACAGAGAAGAAGATGGTCTAATGCAGAAAAATGACAAAGAAAACGATAAAACAGAAAGAAAAGGAATAAAGATTAAAAAGATATAATGTGACAAACAATTTTTTTTTTAACTTTTCCAGTTTATCTATTCTGAAAACATGGATAATGAAAACTAAAAAAAAAAAAAATCACATAACTGCATATGACTATAAAAAGTCATTATTAAATTTCAGTGTAATGTACTAACTGTAATGCACATTAACAAACCAAAAATTATTTTCTTCATCAACATACAAAACTGGTGCCCTGGGCATTGCTTTGCTTTCCTTTCCAACAATGATCAGATAACCTCTGAACCAGTGTAGCTGAAGTTTGATCCCTTCGAAAGCTAGACATGGCCCACGCCCATCAGGCTGATAGAAGTACACAGCCTTAAATGACAAATGCGCATGAATGTGTTAGAAATAAACCAACTCTATATTATTTTGACAAGGTTATTTCTTTTTTTTTTCTAACAGAAAGTGAAATCAGAACACAAGCCTTCCCTCTTGCTGCCAGTAAGAAACACGATTATTTTTCTAGTTCATGTAAATACATGACATATACATATATGACAAATACACACAGTTTAACTCTTACCAGGCCTTCATTGCTTAGACGACAGTTTCAGTTTCTCACATGGTGCCTTTAGTCACTCTAGTTACGTTTGGTTTGTTTCATTAAAAATTTGGTGTAACATTTAGATTGTAAAAATTTAGTGCACATGCCCCGTGACCTTTTTCAAAATGGCAGAAGGTGCTTAGTTATGAGGGAGAAAATTGAAGTTTTCTGTGAGAAATTTCAATTTTTGGTGATGTAGATAGGGGTAGATAGAGGTATGGACATGTCCTATGACCAGACCACTGTTCTTGAATGTATCCCAAGTAGATCTAGACATATTAGACGACTGGAGAAATAGTTATAAGGTTATTTCAGACATTATTCTAGCGATAATGCAACACTGATTCACATTATGACATCAACAGGTTGATCTACACATCTCAGATGGTACAACTGTACCTCTAGACCTATCCGATGGTAAGTTGGACACAATCATTGTCTGAAAACATCACATTACTTCTTTTTTCCTAAAAAAAAACTCTGCATTTATGAAATCTTCATACATTTAGTTATATTTTGAAACATAATAAGTACATGGAAGTACATGGAAATAGTGTGTTTCATTCAATTTTACAACTAGACCCTCTATACATATCAAGACCCGTGCTTTTAATCCGGCACCCAACTGAATGTCCATGTTTCTTCCTGAGGCAGAGTTAATAACTTGAGAGTAAGATCTTTTTAACTGCAAGTTTACTTCTGAAGTGAAGGCTCTTCAACTGAGTTAAAACACTGGAGATGTCAGGCTCTTGGTATTATTGCAAATACAGGCATTTTAAAACCAACAAGTGATTTTCAAAATAGTAATAATTTTAATATGCAGGCACTAATCGTCCTAGGCTGCCACATCATGCAATATTGCCAGCGTCTGTTTAGGAAAACTAAAGAATGCTTGGATAGAGTGGACTTGCAACAACAAAAATTAACATCCTACCACAAGCTATGCAAAGTCTGAAACAGATGATAGTTTAAGTAAGCTGAAATCCATGTCAATTTAAGTGCCCATGTTCAGATGACTGCATCAAATCCCTATGTCCAGCTGGGGTGCATCAAAACCCCATGCCCAGCTGGGATGCATTGAAAGTTTTATGTCCAGCTAAGTTGATGACGATCCCATGACCAGTCCAAATGCATGAAGTCCCAATGTTCAGTTAAGCTGCATGAAGACCCCATGTTCACAAAGTCCCCATGTCCAGCTAAGATGTATGAAGCCTCACTGTCCAGCTAGAATGCATGAAGTTTCCATGTCCACCTAGGCTTCATGAAGCCCCCATGTCCAGCTGGATGCATTAAATCCCCATGTTCAGTTAGGCTTCATAGAGTCCCCATGTCCAGCTAGGTTGCATGAGGATCCTATATCCAGCTAGGCTGCATGAGGATCCTATATCCAGCTAGGGTGCATTAAATCCCCATGTTAAGTTAGGCTTCATAGTCCCCATGTCCAGCTAGGTTGCATGAGGATCCTATATCCAGCTAGGCTGCATGAGGATCCTATATCCAGCTAAGCTGCATGAGGATCCTATATCCTGTTAGGCTGCATGAGAATCCTATATCCAGCTAGGCTGCATGAGGATCCTATATCCTGTTAGGCTGCATGAGAATCCTATATCCAGCTAGGCTGCATGAGGATCCTAAATCCAGCTAGGATGTATGAGATCCCCTTGCTGCATGATATCCCCTTGCTGCATGAGATCCCCTCGCTGCATGAAATCTCCATGCCCACCTAAGCTGCATAAAGACCTATGTCCAGGGCTATATGAAGTCCCCATGTTCAGCTATACTGTGTGAACTAAATGAACAAAAAAATGAATGCTAAAAGCAAACTTTAAGCAAAGATTACCAGATGGACAGCACAATTATCAGGGTCAGGGACAAATGCTGGCCAGACTCTATCCTACCTCCCCACAGTGCTCCCAGAAACACTTTCATGTTACATCTTGGCCTGGCCAACAAACGTGGATTGATGATGATGGGACCTGTCACATAGGTCTGTTCTAGAAGAAAGCCATGGCAGCCTACTTTTCATCACAGTCAATGCTTGAATTTCAAAATCTTCACTACAGAAACTACATAGACAATTTATGTTCACAGTCTGAGAGAAAACATATTCACTTACATCTTGTCTTCCAATGACAAGTTGGTTGTCTTGACTTGCATCACTCATTACAATAGCTCGAGGACTTGCCCCTGCATTCTCCAGTACAATCTGCGCCCAGTATCAAATGTATGAAAGCATAAAATAAAAATACACCTAACAACAAAATCATATCATTTCTCTATACTAAGCACAAACTGAGAAATTTAACTGCCATACAAATACATTTGAAAAAATATAAAATCTGTATTAAAAGCCTTTTACAACACTAGGATCTAAGCTACTGACACAAAACACACAATCTTTTACAGATATTAATAGCAAAATGCTTGAATTTGGCCTCCCCCACCTCACTCCCCAAAATCACACAATGTGGAATCCACAACAAACCAGGGTGATTAATATTTTAAACAGAAAAAACTGCCACATTATTTGTAACGCAGTTTTCCTTTACTGAATATTTTAATGTCTGCGGGGATTGTAGAAGCCACTGTAATGTGATCTGGAGATCACTGTAATTTGATGTTTTAACACTCAATGCCCTGTGGGCAGTGAGTTTAGATTCTGGAAGCGATGTGCCAAGAGCATCTATTGCTATGGTTTTAGAGTATGGATCCAGGGCCGAACTACAGAGTTATCACCAGCACCTATGAAACTGATAACTTCATTCAAGCAATGAGACTTCAGACTATCATAACCCAGCACCAGAGTGCCGAGGAAAGGCATGCTTCCTAATCACAAGAGATTCTTACAATTTAAGAATCCTGAAACTACAAACCTGTGAATCTTTGGCTGTGACATTTATGGACAAAGTGAGGTTGTCTGTGACCACAAAGAGAAACACATCTTTGCCCTGTGACTTGAAAGACAATCCTGTTATTCTCCTGCTACCATCATATACATTCCGCGACTTGCTATGCCTGCAAAACATTATTACATTAACCCAATAACTAGTGAGCACGAAATATTTATTATGGATAAAATAATAATGCAAGAAAATAATAGCATTAATTATTTTATTTGTGCACCGTTTACAAGTGGCAGCTTAACTACCTGATTAGTCGGGCATTCAGTCTACTAATCTGGTGGCACTGTGTTCAAGTTCCTGGTATGGGGACTTTCTGGTACCATCATATCAAAAAGGCCCTGAGATCCAGCCAGTCTCTAAAACTGAGTACCATAGAAATCTGGGTAGGTAATGTGGCCAGGTGTCATATTGACCATATCACATGTTCATGTGCTGATGGTCTTGGAAATACGGGCCTAACACCATATCCCCACTTTGTCTTAATAGCATGGAAATGGGGATCTTACTTTTTACCTTTCTATCATTTATAAGTGCAAAATATTTTTTTTCTAATAAGGAGATTTCTTATTCTATTCATTTTTCCTATTTTGTATATTCATATCTTCCACAAACATACACCAACAACTCTTTCACGGCACATAATTTCTAGCACTGTAGAAATTTTAACTTCTTTAAATAAAATAAATGTACTTTCTCACCACCTCCCCCCCCCCCGACAGTAAATTCTGTATTTCATAAAATTACATTTTTAAAATGATTACCATTTTCTCCCTGAAAACACTGCCAGCCTTGTGTATGTTTTCAGGTGCACCCCACCCTGCAGGTAAATATTCTTTGTTTCTGGAAGTGGTATTTGATATCACCCAATGAGATTAGTAGAGTTTAGCACATCATCTTTGGTGTTCAGATGAGAACCAGTATTTTCAGTACATACAAACAAATTACATGAACACAAACTCTTCTATAATTATATTCTAAATCTCATTATAGACATTATAACACATACAAATTCTCCCAGAAGTATTTCTTGCCTTGTCTCACTTTACATGATCAACCACTGATACCATTCCACATACACAGGAATCACACAATGAAGAGACATACATAAATGTGTCAACAAAATTCAGCCTTAGTCACCATTACCACACTATCCCCATTGTTCTAAGGAAGATTAGCTTCTGCAGATCTTCAGCTTCATTTAAAGTCTGGCCATGCTTATCTCCTGATGCTGTTCACCCGTTATCCTCCCTTCCTCTTTACTCTCAAGACAAGTTTTGAGCACAGAATTTTTTTCAACTGAAACCAATCATAACAAGCACTTTTGTTTCTAACAAACAATGACTCTCTTCTCATATTATATATTTAACAGCTGAGATACACTACCTCTCCTTGGTAACATCTCCTTTAAACAACACAACAGAGCCATTTTCAAACCCCAGGGCCATGAAATTCAAGTTCTCATGTACAGCAAATGCAGACACCTTCAAAACAAATACAGAACACAAATTACAATGGGTCAAAAACAAATGTTACTGTTTACAAGAAAAAAAAACCCACAAAAAACCACACTCCACCACACTCATTCCATCAATTACAACAAAATTATACAGTTACAGGAACTGGATGCTATCAGTTCCAATTAAAAAGTGATTCATTCATTCATTAGCACGTCCTTTGCGGAACTTTGCCTCCCTAACAGCTCTCTTGAAGGCCTCTCAGTTTAAGATGCCCTGCTGCTGATGCATCCTTTCACAGATCAACAATGTCATGTTGCCATCTTCACCTATATCTTCCTCTTTCTTTTATCCCAGTACATACCCTTCTATGACTGTCTTCAAAAGCTCATGACATTTAAATATGTCTGAAAAATTTAAGTGCTCTTTGCTTAATCTTCTTTATTAACCAACATTCTTCAATATCAAATTAATATGGTATGGATATGTTTGTTCTTTCTTTTGTGTCCACATATTGTCGCCTTACTTATTTAACTTGTATACCAAAAATATAATGAGGAATGTTAGAGAAGATGTAGACAAAGAATATTACGATGCCATAACAATTGGAGGTTATGAAATATCAGAGATTAGATATGCTGATGACACAGTATTACTGTCCACAACACAAAAAGGAACAGAAAAACTAATTATGTCAGTCCGTAAGATCAGCGAAGAGCAAAACCTCTATCTTAATGCGAAGAAAACTAAACTGATGACAACTGACAAAACAAACAAGGCAGTTAAAATATGTATTAATGAGGAAAAATTGGAAGAAGTGGAGAGTTTTGAATATCTTGGATCACTAATGGAGATACAATGAGAGAAATTAAAAGGAGAACATCTATCACTCTTCATAAAGTAAAACAACTAAAGAATCTGTAGAAAGGAACAGAAGAACTACAAAAATAAGATTTTTAAGAGCATGCGTCTTTCCCATTGCAACATATGCCTGTGAGACCTGGACACTTAACAAAACAGCTGATAAACATATAAATGACTTTGAATGTAAATGCTACAGAAGAGTTCTTCAAATATCATGGACACAAAAAATAACAAATATATCCATACTACAAGAACTTAATATTGAAGAAGGCTGGGTAGTAAAGAGTATTAAACTGAGAAAACTTCAATATTTCTGACACATTAAACACCATGATAATCTAGAGAAGACCGACTTGGAAGGGTACATAATAAAAGAAAAAGAAAGAGAGGAAGAACAAGGCGAAGATGGCTGCAAGACATCGTTGATGATCTGCAAATGGATGCGCCAGCACAGGCCATCTTGCTCACAACCGAGAGGTCTACAGGAGCGTTGTTAGGGAGGCAAAGTTCCGCAAGGGACATGAAAATGAATGAATGAATGAATGAACTAACAGTGCTTCCCTAGCTACAGACACTATAGTTCTTAAAGTAGATACTAACAGTGCTTCCCTAGCTACAGACACTATACTTATTAGATTTAAAGGAGATACTAACAGTGCTTCCCTAGCTACAGACACTATACTTATTAGATTTAAAGGAGATACTAACAGTGCTTCCCTAGCTACAGACACTATACTTATTAGATTTAAAGGAGATACTAACAGTGCTTCTCTAGCTACAGACACTATACTTCTTAGATTTAAAGGAGATACTAACAGTGCCTCTCTAGCTACAGACACTATACTTATTAGATTTAAAGGAGATACTTACACTGCTTCTCTAGCTACAGACACTATACTTATTAGATTTAAAGGAGATACTAACAGTCCTTCTCTAGCTACAGACACTATACTTATTAGATTTGAAGGAGATACTAACAGTGCTTCTCTAACTACAGACACTATATTTCTTAGATAGGAGATACTAACAGGTGTAGGCTTGTTGCCTGGGATAGCTCTGGTTAGACGTGTACAGGTAGGATTTCCTCGTTCCATCTGAAAGTCACAAACAAACCAAAGGTAGTTCACATCAACAATAAAAAATATTTCTAATGCACAAAATTTTGTTCGACCTATTATTTCAACCTGCCACCGCTAACTTCTTGATTTGTCTTACGCAATTCGAAAAAAACTTTATAACTAAATCTACAATGATTAAAAAAAAAAAATTTAATTCTTATTCAATACAATTACTACACCCATTATACAGCAGACCTATAAACTGATTATTCAGAAAGTAAAACATGGAATTTTTATAATGGTCTTGGCATGTACTGTATGTTCTCTGCCTAGCCACAAACACACAAATTAACAAATTCCTCTTTTCTACAGTTAAAACTCATATTTACACATTCTTCTTAATACTTATACATGAACACTTTCTATCTGTTCTTGGTCTGGTTTTTTTAAATATTAATAAATTCAAAGTAGTGTGACTTAATGAAACCAATGTACCTTGAAAAACAGAAGCAATCCATTAAAACAAAAATTATGTCAAAGGTCACAAAACAGCATGATTTCAGTGCTGCTAATTATCAAGTTTTTTTTTTGTTTTGTTTTTTTAATGCACCTCATACAACATTGCAATAAAAGTTCATATATTACAAAAAGCAAATGTGAAACAACACACCTTGTCAAGATTCCATACTTTGATTAATGGGTTGATTCCTTGCTCATCTTCCTAAAAAAACAAAGTGTTTGTAAATACCGTCATTGCATCATTCTTTTGGGTTATAACTTACATAATAGTTTTACCTATTCAGCCATTTTTTTCTTCCCTTACTGTCACATACTAATCACTCACATAAAAAAAACAAACAAACAAACACAAAACACAAATTGTCATTCTTCTATATCTTATCTTCATGTCTGCAGTGAATTCTATTAGTAGTTTTTCTTCATTAAATATTTTATGATTACTAAAATGAAAATACTCTTATAGTATATCCTAATATTGGAAAAACAGTTGTCAAAGAAGAGTCTTCCATCTTACTTCCTTCTTCTGACATGCACAATGAAGACATTTGAGGATAAAAACAAAAAAACAAAAAAAACAAAAAACTTACTCCAATTGAGATAAGCAAATTATTCTGTTTCATCTGAAGCAAGTGAGTGACTCTAATCTCATATGCTCTAAAAGCAGTCAATTCCATTTGTCGATTGATAAAATAGAGATTCCCTTCAAAGTCACCAACAACCAGCTGGCCTCGGCCACTCGTGCAAGCTGATACATTGACATCCTAAAGAGAAAATAAAGATCAAATATATTTTCATCCGCTTTTGATTCTAAAGTCTGAATTCACTTGTATTTAGTTTCATCACTGGAAGATTAAAGTTTAAATATTATAATAACAAATAACTGCAAACAATCAATCAGACTCTTACCTTAAGCTGATCGAACACCTGATCAGAGGCTGGATCTTTAACAGTTTCTTTATCAAAGAAATTAAATCGTCTCCACTGGAAACAGAGAAGAAACTTAAACTCACTAACATTATTCTCACAAGAAATTTATTAGCATTTAAAGTATTCAAAGATACTGTACACCATTAATTCAAACGATTCACAGTCTGGGATGCATAGAACATATTCCTGCTGCAGTCAATGCTGAGGTCAAACTACTAGTTAGTGAAAATAACCAGAGATTATGACACTGTTATTAATAAAGATGGTTTTGGTCAATATATTACATTAAATATAAATGGCAGGATGATGAAATAAGCCAGCAGTGCTTTCAGTGCAACAATAACCAGCTATAGCAGTATACTGAATGTTAGGATGTAAGAAACTAATGTTAGTTTTGAAACATTTGTATAATATGAGTTATCTTCTAAAGTAATCAGCTGTTTGTGAGTAGAGTCCATTTCCTTTGTTTTGGGCTGTACGAGGGTCACGGATGGGGAATGACAGGAAAAAGGTCAGGTGAGAAAGAAATCATATGACTGAGGGACAGTTGTGTTTTGTGTATCGTCTGAGTTAGACATAGATTAGGCTGTAGAAATGTTGTTTAGTGAAACAGATGTAGAACAGAGTGTATTAGGTTGTTCTGATGGCGACAGCAGTCTGCAGGGAACATATATCGTGGAGATGTCCAGTCTTGTGTCCATGGATTTTGTTGATGCCTCTTGTCGTTCTCATTATATCGCTCATTGACCCATCGTCACCCCGTGCATCATTAAAGTCATTTCAACTGTAAAGTTGCTGCTTCTGTATTACTATTTCCACTGAGAGAGAATGAACCTGGGAGCAAGTAAGTCTGTGAAGTGAGTAACAAAACAAACGCAAAACAACATAGAATTGTAATGTAAGAAAGAACATTATTCCAGTGAATAATAGTGGAAATTTACACATAGAAGAGCAGAAGATAGAACCACCCGAGAATCCTGCTTCACAGCCTCACAATGGAAACCACAAGCTGTGACAAAAGCTCTGAGTTGGCTAAGTCACAAGACTTACACTCAAGCAGGCATCTTTTTGGGCGACTTGACGAACATACTAAAGAAAATTCAGGTTGGTTCTCTAAGACAACAGTGACTCAAATCACTGCAGATGTCACAGATCCAACGACTGACACCATTTTTCTACCATATCATGCAGCCATCAGTTACTCAGCCCACTAAAACGAACCACAAAATACTAAAACTGACCACTATCACAGAATAAACTCTCATGAAAACAAAACTGGGAAAAAATTAACCTGTTTTCTTTCTTCCTTACAAACAAGAATGACTTACTGAAACATATATTTAAGCATTAAAATTTGCTATATCCTGTTATTCAACATATATGACAAGTGCTGGATAAATCACCAATGTGCTAACCATACTATTTCAAGTTCTCTGTAATTCCTATGTCTGTCCATCTTCTTTCCCGTGTGTGTGTGTGTGTGCGTGCATACATAACTATTTGTGTATACATGAAAGTCTTTCAAGCTATGTCTACATCATAGATCTAATTTTAGCATGTATGAGCATAAACCTAAATTCACAAGTGAGCTGAAATTATAAAAAGATGATCAGCTGACAAGTGAGTTCAAATTATAAAAAGATGATCAGTTGACATGTGAGTTCAAATTATAAAAAGATGATCAATATTTGTTGGGCAAACAATGATAAGTGAAGGTCTTGAAAATATCAAAATAACAGAAAAGGTAAATAAAATATGATGATGATAAGTGCAAGAATAACGAAGATAACTGACAGTGTGGCCCAACAGAACATCACCAAATGAGCTTTTCAAAAGCCAAAGACTGAGATATGTGGAGAGGCATGACTGTCCATACTACGTGATGATGACGAATTCTGATGACTCAGACAACTTAAAAAAAAAAAAAAAAGATTGTCAGAAAAAGACAATCCAGAATCTTAGGACATGTTCTACAGCGAGGTATGCTTCAATACAATGTAACAACAGGAAAGATAAAGGCAAAAGAGACCAAGGTAGACAGAAAGAAAATGCTGGGCGGACTAACTGGGCAAAGAACCCCAGCACAGTCCTAGCTCAGCACTTGGAGTTGTGAAAAAGCATGGTAGCCAGCTCCAGCTGACAAAGCAGCACATAGACAGATAGAAAGACTACTTCAAACTCTCTATAAATACGCATATTTAGATTAATGCTAATAACATTGTAATTTTAATATGTCAGGATGTACTGTTTATTTTTGTTATTTATTTATTTATGTACACCATTGTTACTTATTTCAAATGTCTGCAGTATTGCGCCTTGTCATTACCTGGCATATATCATCAATAAAGGGATTATATTTATTGGAGTATAATATATTCTATGAAGCATGAAAACGCACCCTTCACACTTTCGTTAACATTTTCTTTTATATTACATCTATTATGTATGTTATACTGTCAGGATTGTTACACTATTGTGTAAAAACACTTTATTGCACTATGTAGGGTGGGAAAAAATCATGTACTCTCAGCACGTGTCTATTAGAAAATGCGACCATAAAATGAAGCTTAAGCTTTCAAATAATCTGATATTAGTGATGGAAACAGAAATATTAACTTTCGGGGTTGTATGGTATTGTTTTCGCTTGTGACCCCCGCCTACCTGTAGAAAAGCCATCTTGAAAGCCTTGACCTTTAATGATACCATTCAAGTACTTAGATAGTTTCGTTTAGTTATGCTTCTATAAATTCATTGCCTATTCTAGCCGAGAAATTATATTGTGGGCCTTTTTAAAACAAAAATTATTTGTAGTTATTTGCATTTCATTCCAATTATTTCCTTGATAAACATATGTTTCTCTTATCTGTTTTACTGAGCGAGAATTTCATAAATTTAATATTTCAAAGTCAGAGTCCGATTTTTCAGAAGCGCAGGAAGTACGAGGGTCATACCGAAAGTCGTGAGCAACTTTTTTAAAATCAGAATTTATAGATTGAGAAAATATAAATGTATCACCTTATTCTACATTCTTTGCACTTCATGTAGAGATAACATGACGTCATCATCATGTGTCACGTGACCACGCGAAGCAGGAACAAAATTTCATTTCGTCAGTGTGCTGTTATTGAGTTCTCCGCTGCTGGAATTCACCAAAGACTTCAACTTGCGAATGGAGATGTGTGTATGGGTGCTAACAGTATTAGAAGGTGGGTGAAACATTTCAAAGATGGAAACACGAAAATCCAAGATATGTCTCGCAGCGGTCGCTCTCGAACTGCCTCCACTGAACGCAATGTGGAAAGGGTTGACGGCATCATTAAACAAGACAGACGTGTCACAGTATCTGAAATCGCTGTAAATCATGGAATATGACACAATACAGTACAGGAAATGATTGAAACCCTAGGCTATAGAAAAGTTTGTACCAGCTGGGTCCCACGTTTGTTGACCGAAGATCACAAAGCTGTAATAAAAACTCTGCTCGCCGGACAACTGAGGAAATTCGGAAAATAGGTTGGGAAATTCTTCAACACCCTGCCTGTTAGCCCCGACCTGGCACCCGGTGATTATCATCTTTTCGGTTTTGTGAAAGAACAAATGCGCGGCCATCACTACGACACAGGAGAGAACGTCCAGAAAGCATTGCGTCTGTGCCTTCAGTCAGCTAGAACGGAATTCTACCGGGATGGTATTTTCAAACTTGAAGAGCCAATGGCAAAAATGTATGCATAGAAATGGAGATTACGTTGAAAAGTGAAGAAAAAGGATGCGGGTAAAGGTGATATTTTATCTATCTATAAATTCTGAGACATGTGCTCCGAATGACTGACAACTCACTACTACAAATAGCACTAAGATGGACACCACAGGGGAACAGAAGTAAGGGTAGACCAAAAGAGGCATGGAGAAGAACAAAAGAGAGGATGTTGAGCAATAGAGGGCTCACCTGGGCAAGAGCGGAAAAAAGGCAAAGAACAGGCATGTGTGGAAAACCCTTGTGGAAGCCCCCATGTGCCCTGGACACTTAAGGTTCAGAGAGAGAGAGAGAGAGGTTCTAAGGACTATTATAGCCGGAAGTGGGGTGGGGATATGCTCTCCACTCCAAGTAAATGTCTCAAAGGCGTGCATCTCAAATAGCCTCTGACAGTCGACGTCCACCTCCTGGCCTTCTCGTGGCGGAACTGTTCAAACTGACAGGAGAAGAGGCAAAGGCGAATATCTGGCCCCTGAAAACCAGACGTTTCGGGTAGATGAGAGTCTTGTTTAGTAGCTCATCGAAAATCCACTGCTGGCGAGATTCTTCAGGTGTCGTGCGTGGGGAAAACTCCTCCTGGCCAGTGAAGTAAAAATGTGACTAGGGTTGCCACGCAGAGTCGTTGTGGAAATGGTGAAGGAATGGATTAAGTGAAGTAACCAGCAGTACTACTCAAATCACAGTACCTCTGTTTTAAAGGCCGGCCACGTATATATGGGTGTACATAACCCATGCTGTGGCAGATTGCCTAAATGGGTTAAGCTAAGATACTGCTGGCGAGATTCTTCAGATGCCGCGCGTGGAGTGAAACTCCTCCCGGCCAATGAAGAAAATGCGAAAAAGCAATTAGGGTTGCCGTGCGGCGCCGCTGTGAAGAGGTGATGGAAAAGATAAAGTGAAGCTTAATCGGTATGTCCAGTAGTCTCGCGGCGAGAGCTACTCATGCCACGGCACCTCTGCTCTAGAGGCCGGCCACGTCCGACATACACCCATACTGGTGAAATATGCCTAAACCGGCTTAACCCAGAGGTGAAACTTGATGACTACTCATGTCACGGTACCTCCATCTAGAAGTCGGTCACGTCCTAAATACGCCCATACTGGGATAATATGCTTAAACCGGCTCAACCCAGGAGTGAAACTTACTAGTGGCGAGGATACGTCCTCCTGGACAAAAGCTCCGTCCTGGTCACAACTAGGAAGGGTAGCGGCCGCGGCCACGACCACAAAATGCTGAAATCGGAGACACTGGACCAGTGCAGTCTAGATAGGCAACCATCTGTCACCTGACGGAGATGTATGCGTATCCTAATCACGCTGAGGTTTTCCAGTGAGAAAGTCCAACGCTAGACTGGATGGGCAACCACCTCTCACCCGGCAGGAATATGCTGATATCCAAACCACGTCGAGATTTTCCGATGAGAAAGTCCAACTCTAGACTAAACTGGTGCAACGAAAACCACGGTGTCACACAATCCCGCTTCTGTGACCCACTAAGAATTCAGGCCCAAGTCCCCCGATACTCTGAACCTCATGTGATCCTCTCGGGGATCTCTTGTGGGCCTCTCGGGGACCACAGGGGGACCACGGGACACATCGAGGACCACAGGAGTAAATTCAGCAGGATCACGGGGCGATCTTGGTGGTAGAGGCGAACGAAGAAGAAGAAGAGAGATAAATTCTGATTTTTAAAAAAATTTGTGCTAATGACTTTCGGTATGACCATTGTATGTGTGCGTAAGGTTTATGGTTTGGGTCATCATCATTGCACTCCAGACATGTCCATAGGTGATCAAATCCCCCTTCCCCCTTTCACATCAGCATCCTCCGGTTGACAGTGCCTATCCTGTTGGTTGACAAATTGTCTCTCATGATGTCCAGTATGCCTTTCGTTCCTGGCCATGCCGATCTGTATTCCTTCACTCTGCCTATCTCTCTATCGGCTCGGTGCGTAATGTTCCATCGCAGACTTCAATTCAAATATCATGTATACCACATCATGGATAAAGCCAGGAAAGGATTTGCCGCAATAAAAATCATGGCAGCAGCAAATCTTGAACAGCAGCTGCTAGTTCTCTTAAATCATGGGTTGGTCCTCTAAGTGACTGAGTATTCACTGCAGTTCTAACACTCCGTTCCACGCTTTAGAGAATAGAGAACGAAACAACGTGTAATATTATAGGATGCATCAGAGACACATCTTGCAAGGTCATGATGTATATGCTAGACTTTCCCACCATGTACAGCAGAATACATTAGCCAATGCACAATCCTAGCTCAGAATAAGAGCAGATAGAGCACATTCCCTCCACAGTGAACTGATAAGAGGAAAATGTAACAGGATCGAGAGAGGGAGACCGTGAATGGGCCATATGGAAGATGTAATCCGTGAGATGTGTCCTAAGAATGTAGATCTTGGAAAGGAATGGGTACTCGCACCATCAAGCTTCAAAGTGACTCTCTTCATAGTACACCCAGTAGTAGATGCAGATAAAGTATTCCTGCTGCAGTAGATGCTGAGGCCAAAAGCATTAGTTACTGAAATCACCAGGGATAGACATGGCATTATTTATACAGGCGGATCTTTTTTTCTGGTCAAAAGCTGTACCTGGGTCGTTTACAGTCAACTCAAACGGCAGAACAGTGATAGAAGTCAGCAGTCTTTCGCTACAACAACAAACGGCTTCACAATTGAAACCATGGCTGGGACGAAAGCTCGGAGCTGTCTACAGTCACAAGACTACGCGTTATCATACATCTTGAACGACTCGATGAACATGCTAAAGAAAATTACAGCGGGCTCTCTAAGACAACAGTGGCTCAAACCCTGCAGATGTCACAGATCCATCGACTGAAACTCATTTTTGTACCAGGTCATGAAGAGTCAGGGGAAATGAAAGTGCAGATCAGTTGCCGACACAACTGTCATGGAGGAAGGGCAGGCGATGGACTGAGCAGATATCATTAGTGTTATAAGAGAAGCGTGTTGAACAAAGGACTTCACTGACAATTGCGAATCAGCATTGTTTGTCAATAATGAAGGAGTCTAAGGTGAAACTTAAGGTGACGATTCATCTAGAGCTCTAGACAGATAGTCAACCAACACGAGTGTCATCGGTTAATGTACGCCGAAAGAGATAATGAAGAGAAGATCAGAGCACCTATGCATGTGTTTCGAGTGCATGAATGATGGCCTGGTACCAACCAACCAACCACCAACCAATCAGTACTCCACCTTATCACGTGGCTGTACTTTCTATTTATTCTGAGTAAGCAAAATTTAGCGTCAAGCACATTTTGTTAGTTCCAAAGAAATCTCGTTCCGCATTGGTTTCTAATGATCGGAGGCTTTTGTATGATCGTTTTTTTTTTTTGTTAAGAATTGTTTCGTGCCATCATTCTCAGATGCCAGCGTCACTTCAGTTTGTACTGCTGTAACCACGCACTAGACAGGAAATAATACAGAGAGCACTCTTCCCGTGCCACAAGAAGAAACACGGACGATCAGTTGGATGCCGAAGTAAAAGCGCGGGTTTTGATATGTATAGGGAGTATAATTGTAAAATGGAATGGAAAACAGTAATCTCATGTACTTGCGTGTACTTATTATGTTTCAAAATATAACTAAATGTATTACAATTTAATAAAAGCAGTTTTTTTAGGAAAAAAGAAGTAATGTGATGTTTTTAGACAATGATTGTGCCCAGCTCACCATCGGCTAGGTCTAGATCTACACTACTTACCATCTGAGATGTCTAGATCTACTTGTCGATCTCGTATTGTGATTCTGTGTTGCATTCTCGCTAAATAATGTCTGAAATAACCTTCCAACTACTTCTCCAGTCGTCTAATATGTCTAGATATACTTGGGATACATTCAAGTGCAGTGGGGTGGTCACATGCCATGTCCATACCCCTATCTACATCATCAAAAATTGAAAATTTTATTTTCGATGTTTCTCTTCTTTTTTTCTCGCTCGACATCGCTCGTAACTAAGCACTCTTTCACCAGTTTGAAAAGTGTTACTGGAAACGCGGACGAAATATGTACAATCTAAATGTTACACCGGTTGTTTTATTGAAACAAACCAAGAGTCGCTATATCGACCCTACGTACAAATCGGAAAACCGGAAGGGTTGATACAGCGATCCAAGGCACGGGAAGAGTCGACGTTGAAGATTGCTTCTTCAAACCAAGCACTTCTCAGAATAATTTATATAGGAGTAAAGAATTTAAAGTGCCCTGTGTGGCTAATTTAAATTATTTTTTATATAGGAATACCATAATTCAGTGGTTCCCAACCATTTTACATGAAAGTACCACATTTTGCAACTATGTGTAAGTTGCAGACCACCATTTTATATGTAATATTACAATGCCATAAACATTTATTTTTATTCACAGATGATGCTTAGTACCAAATTCATAATGCAACTGCAGACCACCTGATAATGCAATGTGGACAACCTGTGGTCCACTTAGCACAGGTTGAGAACCCTGCCATAACTGATAAGGTGAAATGCGTACAAAGTGCATAACGAATATTAACACAGCAGGGCATCTAACTCTGAGTAGTCAAATAAAAGGAAACATGCGAGTAGAAGCTATTTTTTCGCTGCTAATAGATGAACCAGGATACATTTTTAGACCTTTTAAAATATTAGCACTAAATTAGTAAATTTTTTGGCATATAAAATAAAACTTTCTTGTACTCATTGTCAGTCAGTCAGTCATTTGCATGTCCCTTGCGGAACTTTGCCTCCCTAACAGCTCTCCTGTAGGCCTCTCGGTTGTAAATAAGATGCCCTGCTGCTGATGCATCCATTTGCAGATTATCAATGATGTCCTGCAGCCATCTTCGCTTTGGTCTTCCTCTCTTTTTTTTTCCCCATTATGTACCCTTCCAAGACAGTATTCTCTAAAATATCATGACGTTTAATTTGTCCAAAATATTTCTTTACTTATTGTCAGTAAGCTCGCAAAATCCTGTCAGTTTTTTTTTTCTACTCTTACAATAAAAATGTGGATATGCCTTATATATTTTGATGACAACTGTTTCTATACGAAGTCAGTTGATTATTAACACCTCTCTGTACTTAACTGTAAACAATGTGAGTGAACCACCCAGTGTCTACCTGTATCTTACTGCAACTTCGTACGAACGTTGATGTTGTCTTGGTTTATCACTCCTTCAGAGTTTGTGTTATCTGCATAGTATGATAGTATTTGTATTTTCTAAACATAACTTTTTGTCTATATTATTCACATGTTGAATTAATATGCGTACTAATTCTCTTGTTAAATCACCAAACATCATAAATACATGTACAAACTTCAAATCTAATCTGCTGGAGGTATTTCCAAATAGTCACAAAACTGACAATGTTTCTTCTTATTCAAAGAACACTTTCAGAGGTCAAGATCACTATACATCTTGTCATGGATTGGTGCAGGTGATGTCCAGGTGCATACAGTTGATTTTTGAAATGCTCATTCATTCATTTGCATGTCCTTGTGGAACTTTTCCTCCCTAACAGCACTCCTGTAGGCCTCTCGGTTGTGAGCAAGATGGCCTGCTGTTGATGCATCCATTTGCAGATCATCAACGATGTCCTGTAGCCATCTTCGCCTTGGTCTTCCTCTCATTCTTTTCCCATTATATACCCTTCCAAGACGGTTTCCCTAGATTATCATGACGTTTAATGTGACCAAAATATTGAAGTTTTCTCTGTTTAATACTCTTTACTACCCAGCCTTCTTCAATATTAAGTTCTTGTAGTATGGATATATTTGTTATTTTTTGTGTCCATGATATTCGAAGAACTCTTCTATAGCATTTACATTCAAAGGCATTTATGTGTTTATCAGCTGTTTTGTTAAGTGTCCAGGTCTCACAGGCATATGTTGCGATGGGAAAGATGCATGCCCTTAAAAATCTTATTTTTGTGGTTCTGTCTGCTCTTGAGATTCTTTAGTTGTTTTACTTTCTGAAGAGTGATAGAAGTCTTCCTTTTAATTTCCCTTTGTATCTCCATTATTAGTTAGTAGTGATCCAAGATTTCAAAACTCTCCACTTCTTCCAATTTTTCCTCATTGATACATATTTTAACTGCCTTGTTCGTTTTGTCAGTTGTCATCAATTTAGTTTTCTTCGCATTAAGATAGAGGTTTTGCTCTTTGCTGTTCTTACGGACTGACATAATTAGTTTTTCCATTCCTTTTTGTGTTGTGGACAGTAATACTGTGTCATCAGCATATCTAATCTTTGGTATTTCATAACCTCCAATTGTTATGGCATCGTAACACTCTTTGTCTACATCTTCTCTAATATTCCTCATTATATTTTCAGTATACAAGTTAAATAAGTAAGACGACAATATGTACCCCTGATGGACCCCTTGTTTTATGTCAAACCAAGTTGTTGTTTCACCATTTATTCTTATTGCCGCTTGTTGGTCTAGATACAGTAGTGATGTTAATTGTATCAATTGTTGGAAATCCCATTTTTTCCATAAATTCCCAAAGTTTCTGGTGTTGTACACAATCAAATGCCTTTGAGTAGTCTATAAAGGCTAAATATAGATTCACATTAAACTCTGCATTTCTCTATTATTAATCTTATATTGAATATATGATCTCTTGATCCTCTTCCTTGCCTGAAACCAGCTTGGACCATATTGACTTCTTCTTCTATTTTCTTACGAAGTCTACCCATTATGATTTTTAATAGAATTTTACTGGCATGACTAATCAGGGCAACAGTTCTGTAGTTTGTGCATAATTTCAGGTTACCCTTTTTTTGCCAGTGGTATGAATATAGTTCTTTTCCATTCTTTTGGCCAAATATCTGAATGCTATATTTTTTTTTTAACATAGTGCATGATAGATTGTTGCACATTCCTTTCCTCCTGCTTTAATAAATTCATCTGTTATCTCATCACATCCTGGTGATTTACCATTTTTCAGATTCTTTATTGCCCATAAAACTTCTTCTATTGTCGGCTTGGGTTCTTTCTCCTCCAATAATAATTCACACTGTTGATTTCTGCTTTTACAGTCAGTTGTTTCATACATTCCTCTGCAATATTCCTTCCATCTTTCTAGAATTTCCTCTTGTCTCTATCAAAGTATTCCCCATCTTGTCACAAATTACATTTAGCCTAGGTGTGACATTTCTCATCAATGTCTTCATTTCTTCAAACATTTCACTATCTCTTCCACACTTCTGATGTCCTTCTATTCTTTCACAACAATCTTGTATGTATTGTTTTTTGTCTTTTCTTATGTTTCTTCGTACTTCTTTTGTTAAAGATTTATATTTCTCTTTGTTGTTGTTTGTCACTTTCCATTGAGTCTTCATTTCTCTACGTTGTTTTACCAGTTCTAGTGTGCCTGCTGTAATCCATCAAATCTTTTGTGTTTTCTTTACTGGAACCATGTCTTTAGCTGTTGTTATTAAGTTATCTCTGGCCTGCGAAGCCAAATCATCTGGTGTCATCTCCTCCCGTACAGCCATCAGGATTTCGAAACGGTTCTTCATTTCTATACCATATTGTTCTGGTATTTTTATCAGATCAAAGCGGAGTGATCTTGATCCTGCAACTGTCTGTTTTCAACAACAAAGGGATAAGAGTTACACCTGCAGTGACCATCGCATCTGGTGCTGGAAAAGAATGTGTTGGCTGACCTGAGGTTTCTTCTGACTAGCAAATCCTTCTAAGTCCTTGTCTCTAACTAGAGGGGTTTGCCAAAGAGTGCAGATATAAAGTACATACACATTCAAGATAATAGTGTTTCAGTGTGTGCACAAGTAAATCTGGGCTCTAATGTTAGCTATAGCAACCTTGCTGTAATATTGATGTACAGTCCACGGACCTGAAACTAAGATTGTGTGTAACTGTGATCAGCAAAAGCACCTTCACTTGTGGCTCACTGCTCTTCTTTCCCACATATTTTCTTAGGTTTAAAAAAAAGATTGCAATGGCAAACTAGATACAGCCACAGAAACTGCTCTTTTGGGTTTGTCACGTTCATGACAATTGTAATATCATCGTGACTTCCATCGCTTCATACAAGTTAGTATTTCCTTTTTTTTCAACATTCATTTTCTCACTTCTTATTTGTTAAATATCATAGTACATGTGACTTTATATTTTGTCTTCTTTTTTATACTTCTTTCTCCCATATGTTTCTGTATGACTAAAGTGTAAACCGAAACATCACAACTATTGTGCTCATTAATTAATAAAGCTGTTCCTACTTTTGTTTTAAACAGTCTAATATTTTATTATGTCAGAGGTGGCACAATGCACTCTGCTTCCATTTCTCATGATAGCAGTCAGCAGAGAGTGACTGCAGGTATGAATAAGGATGGTTACAACACCCCCAAATAAATGTTTGGCTATTTATAGGAAGAAAGCAGATCAAGAAATGGTGCCCCCCCCCCACCCAGTCAGTCAGTCATTTGCATGTCCCTTTCCGAACTTTGCCTCCCTAACAGCTCTCCTGTAGGCCTCTCGGTTGTAAGCAAGATCCTCTGATGCTGATGCATCCATTTGCAGATCATCAACGATGTCTTGCAGCCATCTTCACTTTGGTCTCCCCCCCACCCCCCAAAAGCAAAATAAAAAGTTATGAGTGAGAGAACCACGAAAGGTTTACTATCCAACACAGCCAACGAGAAGAAAGACTTGACTCACAGAGACCAATTTTGTGTAGGGATGCTATGAATTGGAAGATACAAGAAAAAGGATGTCGCTCGTTTTTATTTCGGAAGCTTAACTGATCGATAATTCACTGCATAAATTTTTAAAAAATGAATGTGCTTGACAAAATAATGCCTGCCTGCCATTATAAACACATGACACCTCTCAACTTCACACCCATCTGCAGTGAAGCAAAAGACAATAAATAACAAATACTATTTCATAAGAAAAATTCTACAAAACATGAGATATATAATGCAGTATTAGGTACTTTAATCATAAATAATATTGCAAACATATTAAAATGTAACTACCTTTACATAACATTTTTAACCCTTATAAGTCTAGGTGGCTGCTGATTGGACCGTCCATGGATGACTAAAAGGACTGGGGCCAATCTTTGGTCTAGTGTACTTTTTAACAATACATCGCCTAATTACTGCCAAGGAAAATAATCATTAATAGTATTCTTTAGATGCCTCAATGGATTACCTATTTATCAATAGTTCATTGGAAAATTCTGGTCAATTCTTTGATTTTTTATGAATCATTTTCAACTTCTGAGTGTGTAGTGAAGACCAGATAGGGCATTCTGCATTCTTGTGAGTTTTATTTAGATTATGTGTATAAAAGTAAGAAATACGATTTATTTTCTGATTACACGAGACAGGCAGAAGATAAAGACAGTAAGAAAGTTTCTGTTTTCTCGTGTTTTATGACATTTTTCCTCATTCAGACTGGAGAACATGTCATCATTTTTTCTTAAAAATTCTCAGATACAATTATTCTCATACAAGTAAATATTTTATACTTTTTGTTGTGAATTCTTATACTTCAATATCTTACCTTTCAAAGAACTTTCAAACGAGGTAAAATGTGTTAGGTTTTGTAAAGCAGAAGATAGATTTTTTTCTCCCTAAAATGCCTTTAAAAAAGGGGTGGGGGGGGGGGAGATGATGAGAGGAGATCAGGAATAAACATCCTGCTACACCAAGGGTAACATTATTTTGAAAAAGCAAACAGTAATAAATGACATTTGTAATAAATACTCCATTAAAATTTATTATTTTAGTCTGACTGTAAATTGCTTACTGTAAATATTACACAGGATAATCACAACTCAGTAATCTATTTATAAACTACATGTCACAAAGATGGAATGATAATTCTGGCTCTTTATTTTTCCAGTATTGTAAGGGTGACGTAATTTAAATTTATGCTAATTATTGCATGTGAATTGAATATTAAATGGGATATATAAAGATAATCTTAACTATTAGCCATCTTATGCTTATTTATAAAATTGGTTTCTAAATTAAATACTGTATGTTAACTGTCATAGAAAATTATTAAGTTAGAGTATTTTAAAAAAAGGTAGGGAAAGCTTTATTTCATTGTAGCTTTGATATTTATCTTTATATATTTATATCTAAAAATTATTTTATTTCAAAAGTGCTGTTTCAACTCTTCATATAAAATAAACAAAAAACTTGACATTAGCCACATATACTTTCCTACTAGTCATATTTTCTTAACCACCTAATGTTTTCACTATATGCAACACAGCCTCAAATTTGAATGAGCCACACACATCCGTTATTTCAACTATACAAATTTATCAGTGACATTAATGACCCATAATTCCCTCACAATAACTTTCCTTTCTCAATCTCTTATTCTCACACAAATGTTTAGGTGTTCTGTACCAAGGACAATATTCCTCCATTCTTCATATCTCATAAAGGACCATACAATGACATTCACGGGTGCAGTTATGAAGTCAACAATGGACATATCAAAACTTGTGTATTTTAACAAAAATCAAGCTGATAACTGGGGAGAAAAAAAAACTTTGGCAAAAGTGAAGATATGATTTTGTTAGTATCTTAAGGAAATAAGAAAGAAACTAACAGCAAAATATACCCGACTCACAATTGTTCTCACTTGGACGCAAGAGAGTATAAGCATTTATTTTTGGTATTTGAACAGTTTTATTCTTTTTTTTTTTTAAACAAGAAATATCAAAATGCCCATTAGACAGATGGTGTATCTGCCTGCGAAAAGATTCTCCTGCATCTATTCATTCATGATAATCCAGTTTAGTTTCCTTTGGTTCAGCAAACAATGCATTTATATCAAATGCAAAACCTTCCAGCAGGGAATCTGTTGCTTCTTATGTTACCAAGCAAACACTTTGAGTTAAAAAACAAAAACAAAACTCCTAATGTTGGTGCAGATTAAGAGTAAAAACACACACATATAATTAACTATTTTGTTTACACACCTTGCTAATACAATGGCCTTTCTCTTGTTCAAAGGGATGCAACAAAGAAAAAAAAATGTATGCAGGAAACTCTCTACTGTAGAGAGCAGAACAACACAACTCCTTCAGACCATCAGAGGAAGTACATCCCCTCAGACAAGTGTTTTGGCTCAATTAAACTCCTGACACTTTAAGGGGGTGTGCCCCTTTGGGTCGTGACTCCCAGAGGATTTGAAAAATATACTTACAAACCACACTTTAATTAATATCTTTACTTTTTTTTTAAGTCACAGAGTATGGATTAAACAAAGATGTGCCCCGTACATCATACGACTAGTGTAATTAGTGATTCTCATTTTCACACTGCTGTGTTTCTAAGAACATAAGTCTACCATCCTTCGTATCTTTCATAGTCTATAAATCAGAGAACAAATAAAGAGGGAGTCTCCCTCCATTAAACATCATAAGGCAGAAAAATCACAGCAGAAATCTATCATACGAAGCAGAATTAACAAAAGAAATCTGTGTACTATGTAAAAAATGATCACAGTCTTGTTCACATTTAGACAGTATTTACAGAAGTCTGTTAAATGTCGTAATTATATCTTTCAATAACAAAGATATGAGGCTGATCTCACCCAGCAAAATAATCACAGTTGTCTTATATATTACTGTAACATAGCCTGAATTCAACACAGCAGGCAAAAACAATGAATTTGAAACTTTAACTCAAGAGAAAATAAAACTTCTTTGTCAGTTAAATACCAGCAATAAAGAAATCACAGAAAGGAGAGCAGGAAGAAGCGGACAATGAGGCAAAGAATGGAAGAGAGCATTAGATACATGAAATCAAATACTGCTATGCTTCATTTTTATATTAAAGCTAAGGATGTGAAGATGGTTATAAATCATCACATTAATAAATTAGGCAATTTTTCAAATGGAAGTGACTTCTTTCACTGCAGTAGCATTGATGGAAATTTCCTGGAAATTTGAAACTCTTCTGTGGCTAAGGCATTTAATGTGATTAAAAACTGGCTTTAAATAGCATTATGAAACATCATGCAGGCAAAGTCAAAACAGATAACTAACTTTTCCTGAACAGATTATCTGACAATTTAGATTACTCTGCTCTACTTTTCCACTTGTTTCTATACACAACTTCATTCTTTCTTTCCCTGTTCCAGCATTAGTTTCTGTTATTTTATGACTGTATGTGTCAGATTTATTGCCATTCTGTTGCTTCAGTCAGTGATCTTTACCCCCCCCCCCCCAAGTAGATCATGCATCACTTTTCTGATCATTGAATTACACTGCGTAACTACAAGTTATCTTAGGAAATAATGATATCAGGCCTCGTTGGTACTGGCCCTAAATTCCTAAATTGACTTCTGTATTTGTGGAGGACAATTTTTTAAAGGTACTCAAACATTACGATTATTTTTAATTGTATTCTAATCAACTTTCTATAACTGTATGACAAAACCTCATTTTCTGTTTCATTTTCACATCCTTGCTAACTTGTTTATATGGTGATGACAAAATCTTTCATTTATGACAGTAACTTTCACACTTTTAACACAGAAAAAGTGTGTATTTATACAGTCTAGTTGCACATGGCATGATTATATGATAAATATTTATTAAACAACTATTTTTTTAATATTCACACTGTCAAGTTCATTTTATCCCTTCATTTTTGATGCATCAAAATAAAATAACAGGACAAATATGCACAAATGTGTTTTGTAAATGTAATTTTATCTAATTGCAGTGTTAAATGAAATAGTTCAATTTCTGAAGCACTCTTTCAAATGGAAGATTAAGTAGTAAATGCACATGGTGATGGTATCACAAGCTTTTTTTTTTTTAAATGCCCAATATTATTAAAATATGACTGATTAGAAACAAAAAGCATTCCAGGTTTACAAGCTAGTGATTGTGCAGCATAATGTAAATGACCCATTTCATCTTAGATGACAGGTAAATGCTACCAGATTCTTGTGGAAGTTGTTGTGCAGCTTCTCTCATGGCTAATTTGATTGTCATATCTGGCCACAGTGTTTTAATCAAAAGGTTTAGTCTCTTTTGTACTTGCGTATTCTCATCTTCATGTTTGGCCCTCACTTCTTATTTCCTTTGAATATAATACGGTCATTCTCTATGTCACATGGTCTGTTGCTTTTTATTCCCAGTCCTTGTTACTGATGAAAAAAATCTCTTAGGATGCCTTACAAATAACTTTGTAATTCAGCTCTGATCTACTCTGTGGCCTCATTCTTTCCCAAATAATATTAGCCAAATAATATTAGCTTTGGAATATAACTGTTATCTATATTTGCTATGTGCCCCAGACATTTTAATCTTCTGCTGTTAAGTGTTGTCATCATGGATGATTCTGCAGCACTTCAGAACTGACTACTTTCTCCTGCACCTTGACACCAATTATGCTGCAAAAGGCAGCACAGACAGAAATGTGAAATTTGAGCATTTTCTCAAATCGTGAATGCACAGTCCATAATTCCAATCCATATAAGAGAGTGCTGAAGTGTGTTTGTGTGATAAAATCAGAATCTTTGTCTTCTGTGTCAATCAAAGGCCTTTTCCTTATAGTCTGCAAAATAATAACTGCATTTACTATTCATGTATTGATTTATTCTTATGGACAGATGCATCTGTAGATCCAAAGTAGCTGAACCTTTCCACTAACTCGCTGAATTTTCATTCAAAATTATACTGGTCAATGTAAACTGCCCCATAACCAGTCACACATGTAAAAAGTCACAACAGCAACTTGCCAATGGCAAATAAGGGGACTAGATTTTCATAAAAGTGTAAATAGGATAAATAATAAACAACCAAAAATGAAACTGCTTGTAACTTTTTAAAACTGAAAAGATAAATGTTGAAGCATATTTTGGTTTATACAATCTATAATTACTGTAACTGTCATTTTAAAAAAGCAATTACAGGAAAAGGAAACAGCAATGCTGTGTTCAAATCTACTGATAATGGGTTGATAATTTATACAATAAAACATGCAATAACATAACAAAAAACATCAACTTAACTGACTGATGAAACTTTGACATCGTGATGTTTTAAAAATATCCACAGATGATTTCCAACAGTTATTATGAGGATGAAACCATTATTGATACTTGGTTGATGCAAAACTCAAATACTTGTCAAAGTCTGTATATCAGTCTTCATTAAATGTTAGGACTGAATAAAGCAGGTCTTAAATTTAATGACAAAAACTTCTCACATGACTTTTGTTTTTTTCATTTTCCAGGCATTCAGGTAGAAACAGAGCTAGTTTTGATTTTAAAAAAAATAAAGTAGAGAAACTAGAACCAATTTAAATCAAGGCAAGCAGAAATTACTTTAAGTTCAGCAGCCATTTTGATTCATCACATTTATCTTACAACGATAACAAATTAAAACCTTCTACAGAGGACATCTAATGAACAATGCACATAAATAAAATTCGTAAAACGACCTAGAATGAAAGTTGGCACTTGTGCAGTAGTTCACTGACAGTGAGGATCTCCACTGAGTTGCACAGCTGTGTCCTGTAAAGGATGAACATTCAGAGCATCAAAACTTGAAACTATCATCAAATCTTGGCAGTGTGTAACTAAATTTACAGCAATGAAAGAACTCCTTTTAATATTCATTTAACTACTTGTACTCGTACTTTTACTTGTACTTGTACAAACTCCCTGTAACTATGAGCTGTTGTTCTTTACAGCCGATGCTGTAGAGATGTTGAGGCACAGCATCATATCAGCATGGGAGCGGGTTATGGTGGCTACTTTTTCAGTCCTGGAGTACAGCTAAAAAGCAGGGGGTGTGCAATGCTTCTTTAGCAGACTCCACCACCATGGGGACTATGGCAAAACCTGCCTTGTTAGCCAGGTTATGCCTGTTACTGGAGGTACCACAGAGAGGTGGAACAGGGTCTTGGTTAGCCATGGTTCGCTAACCCTGATGCTGGCATATCAGCTATGGGTTGTTGATTACTTTATTAGGCGTCTTCACCTCCATTCATTTAACTAATAATAATAATAATAATAACTTTTAAAATGTGTGTGGAAAAAAAAAGTTAAATCATACGAAGAAATGAAGAGAAAAGTGAGAAACACAGAGGAAGTACAAACAGAAAGTAAAGGTGAATTCAATTACTTAGAATTCTACAGTAAAGTGGTTGGTAGAACCAAGAATGAAATCCCAAAAGCTTCACATCTGCATCACTGCAGTTTGGAGATAAAAAGCAAAGGAACTGAGCATTTACAAATTTAATTTCTGCTTTGTACATCTATATGGTTTAGAACATTGTAAGAGCAACGTATTTACCTTAAAAAAAAACACTGTAAGACTAAATTGTTTAGACATGAGAGAAAGAAAAATGGTAAAAACTGACTGTCTATATAACTCTGAACTTAATAACAAGTCTACTGGTCATCCAAGAAGTCAACAGACACCTGAACAAATTCAAGAAGTCTGCAACGCATTGCTGAATAGCCCTTGGGGATCAGCTGTTAGGAACGCTTTGGCACCTAGCATCTTCTTACTGTTAATAGTGACCTTTATGTGCAGATGCTAACTGAATACTTCATTCCAGACTTGGCCAATAGATATAAGAAACTAATATGGTTTCAACAAGATGGAGCAACTGCCCACACAGCCCGTCAGTCCATGGCCATGCTGCGACAAGCATTTCCCAATCATCTTATTTCCAGATTTGGGAATATTCATTGGCTGGCAAGGTCACCGGATTTATCGGCCACAGACTTCTTTTTGTGGGGGTATCTCAAGAACACGGTGTATGCTAGTCAACAACAGCCAATTGCAGACCTAAAGGATCGAATCCAACACTGCATTCAAAATATCCCTTTGAACATGTTAAATTGTGTTATGCAGGAATTTTCCAGGAGCCTGGCTGAGTGTATGAAATGTAATGTGGTCATCTAACCGGTGTAATTTTCAAAACCTAAATATGATGTCAGTAATAATAAAAATACCCACTTTTCTGAGTTTTATTTCACTTTTTTTACCAAAAACATATACAGCACTTATTTATTTTCCATTTTTAAAATCCAGCTATGTTTTATGCCGGACCCTGTACAGAGGTATATATATATATATATATAATCTGTTATTCTTCTTGCCACAAGCATGCACTCAGTCATGTTTCATATATCTATGATGTTCATGTTTCGTATATTTATGATGTTCATGTTTCATTTATCTATGATGTTCATGTTAATCAATTATACTGAACTTGTCACAGTCCTCATCCTATATGCCTCTTCTTTTTGGTATTAAACTGATAACATTCAAACATTTCTAGTTTTCTACATAATGTGGACTTGCTACGCAGGCTCTAAGTTGAGAACTGATGTAATACGAAGATGGCAAAACTTACATGACTTTGGATTTGCTACAACATAGTTAGAGGGGAACATGCCTGTCTGACCATTCAGCTGACCACTCCACCAGTCTGGGTTGTCACGACTTATGACTGTGATAATGGCATCCTTCTGGAATGTTAACTCATCGTCATTCTGAGCAGTGTATGAGTAGAGTGCTACCACCGTCTCAGCTATCGCTGGCAGACAGAAGAGAAAATATCAATTCCACAACTGAAAAAGCAGACACTTCGAAACCAATCAGACACTTCGAAACCAATCCGCTTGCAATTGATGATGAATAAACAAATAATACCAACTAACACTTGTTACAATAAGCAATCGCTAAAAAAACCCCGCTATTTCATGGTGTCTCCATTTGATATATGCATTCATTCATCCTATTTAAACAAATCTCTTGCTGCTTCTCTCTTGCACTAAGGGCACAGTTTTACAAAGTATGTCCTACCTAGACCTCTTCATTTAAAAACTCTTGCTAGGTATTTTTCTTTTTATTCAGTGTTGCCCACTACATTCAGTTCAAGTGCCATGCCACGTGGCGTAGGCGATCATTTCTCTCCACAATTCCCTGTTCTTAGACTTGATTATGAGATCCGCCGGTGACTTTCTTCCTAGCCACATTGACAGCTCATCCAGTAACTTCTCTCTCTGTCTTCCTCTGTCTCTTCTTCCTTCAATTTTTCCACTTGTCACAGTGTGTTCCAATTTTCCTCTTTTCAGAAAATGTCCTATAAATCTCACCCATCTGCCTCTGATCTTTGCTATAATTTGCTTTTTAATTCCAGCCTCTCTTAAGACTTCTTCACTGGTTTTCTTGGCTGTCCATGGCACCTTCAACATCCTTCTTATAAACCACATTTCCATGGCCTCCATTTCTTGCTGTACTCTCTTATTCATAGACCATGTTTCACATCCATAAAACAAAATTGCCTCGATGTGACATTTAAGTACTCTGAATCTTGTTTCCACTGATACGGATCTGTTGCACAAGATGTGTAATTCTCTGGAATGCTGACTTGGCCTGAGCACGTCTGCATTTTATTTCATTGTGACATTTCCCATCAGTTGTTATAATTGTTCCTAAGTGCTTGAATCTATCAACCACTACATGTTGTGACTAAAAAGGCATGAATGTCTCTCCTTATGTTGAATATTTGCTCTCACTCCGTAAGAATCTCCACTTATGAAATTTCTCAGGGACTGCTAAATTTTTCCCCCAGAAGCATTATTTTACCTTATCTTCTAAATCTTTCTTCATCCAATCACTTCCTAAAATACAACCCTGCAATGTCATTGCTGGAGATGGTAACAGTATAAAATAGGACACTAGCAAGTCAGGCATGGTATGGTGTAGGTTACCTAACAGATCTGCTTCTGTAGACTAAAGGCTGACTTGGAATGCCCTGAAAAGTATCAGCTAAAGGTTCTATGGTGAAGCTGTGACAGACCTAGCAAGAAGACAGCAGATTTTATCTTGCTCAATGTGTACAAATAAACAGATTGATAAAAATAGTTTAGACCTTTTGTTAAACAACAAAGTGCTAGACAGGGATAAAAGACAATAAGCCTCAGTTAAGTGTTCACGAGGAAATCAGGTATCAAAATATCAGGTCTAGCAGATTCAAGGAAGAAAGGATAGAACACTAAATGTCTGCAGGAAAATTATCTTATGATATAGAGTGTATAAGACATGGAAAAAAACAAAACACTGAGCAGAATTTATTGTACATTCTGAGATGGCACATACATCATTAACACAAAATAACATCTCAAAAAGATTAATGCTAAAAGAGATCAAGGAAAATTTGAGAACCACAACAGTTACATAGGCCTATGCTCCCTGCAAAGATGAATTATTTGAAAATTTATAAGACTTTATAAGTGCCTCATATAAGAAAATCTATAAGACTTCATAAGTGCCTTAGATGACAAAAATTATCTAACTGTGATGAAGGATGAGAAAAATGATCTAATTGTGATGAAGGATTTCAATGTACGAGAGAGAAAAGTAGAAAACTGTGAATATATTGGACCATTCAGTGATAGAGACAGTATTCAACTTCAATGTGGAACAGCTACTTAACATATGTGTTGAGCAAGACTTTATAATAAGCAATAGTTTCTGTCACTACAGAAGCAGCCACATGAAAACAAGGTACATGAAGAAGAACTCAGACTCATCATCATTCATTTGCATGTCCCTTGCGGAACTTTGCCTCCCAAATAGCACTCCTGTAGGCCTCTCGGTTGTGAGCAAGATGGCCTGCTGCTGCGGCATCCATTTGCAGATTGTCAACGATGTCTTGCAACCATCTTCGTTTTGGTCTTCCTCTTTTTCTTTTTCCCATTATGTATCCTTCCAATACGGTCTTCTCTAAATTATCATGACGTTTAATGCGTCCAAAATATTTAAGTTTTCTCTCTTTAATCCTCTTTACTAGCCAGCCTTCTTCAATATTAAGCTCTTGTTCTTTTTTGTGTCCACGATATTTGGAGAACTCTTCTGTAGCATTTACATTCAAAGGCATTTATGTGTTTCTCAGCTGTTTTGTTAAGTGTCCAGGTCTCACAGGCATATGTTGCGATGGGAAAGATGCATGCCCTTAAAAATCTTATTTTTGTAGTTCTGTCTGTTCCTCTCCACAGATTCTTTAGTTGTTTTACTTTCTGAAGAGCAATAGATGTCCTCCTTTTAATTTCCCTCATTGTATCTCCATTATTGGTTAGTAATGATCCAAGATATTCAAAACTCTCCACTTCTTCCAGTTTTTCCTCATTGATGCATATTTCAGCTGCCTTGTTTGTTTTGTCAGTTGTCATCAATTTAGTTTTCTTTGCATTAATTAATATAAAGATTTTGCTCTTCACTATTCTTTTGAAGTGACATAATTAGTTTTTCCATTCTTTTTGGTGTTGTGGACTGTGTCTTCAGCATATCTAATCTCTGGTATTTCATAACCTCCAATTGTTATGGCATCGTAATATTCTTTGTCTACATCTTCTCTAACATTCCTCATTATATTTTCAGTATACAAGTTAAATAAGTAGGGTGACAATATGCACCCCTATAAGAACTCAGACTATATATCACAAATCAGTTTCATACTAGATAAAAGGGCAAATAAAAAAAAACATAACAGACATTTTTTATAACACACTGCAAACAATGATAGACCTGATACAAAAAAAATGATAATGTTATGGGTGATTTTAATGCAAAGACTGGTACAGAAAGCAGAAGACAAAGGATATGTTTTGGTAAAATACAGTATAGGACATAGAAATGAGGCTGGTGACAATCTAATGGCATTTTGCATGGAAAATGAGCTAATGGTTGGTAACACACTTTTTAGACAACATCTAAGAAGACTTTACACATGGACATCACCTGATGGGGGAACCAAGAATCAAACAGATTACATTTTTAGTGCAAAGAAGGTGGAGATCAAATATAACTTCAGCAAAAACTTTACCAGGTGCCGACTGTGACACAGACCATGAGTTATTAATAGCAGACATGAAGATAAAGATAAAAAAAGACAGTTGCAGGATCAAGACCACTCCGCTTTGATCGTACAAAAATACCAGAACAATACGGTATAGAAGTGAAGAACCGTTTTGAGATCCTGATGGCTGTACAGGAGGAAATGACACTTGACAAACTGGCTACGCAGGCCAGAGATATCTTAATAACAACAGCTAAAGACGTGGTTCCAGTAAAGAAAACACAAAAGAATGGATGGATTACAGCAGGCACATTATAACTAATAAAACAACGTAGAGAAATGAAGATGAAATGGAATGTGACAAATAACAACAAAGAGGAATATAGATCTTTAACAAAAGAAATAAAAAGAAACATAAGAGACAAAAAAACAATACATACAAGATTGTTGTGAAAGAATAGGAGGACATCAGAAGTGTGGAAGAGATAGTGAAATGTTTAAAGAAATGAAGACATTGACAAGAAGTGACACATCTAAGCTAAATGCAATTTGTGATGAGATGGGGAAGACCTTAAAAGAGAAAGAGAAAATTCTAGAAAGATGGAAGGAATATTGCAGAGGAATGTATGAAACAACTGACTGTGAAAGCAGAAATCAACAGTGTGAATTATTATTGGAGGAAAAAGAACCCCAAACCAACAACTGAAGAAGTTTTATAGGCAATAATAAGTTTGAAAAATGGTAAATCACCAGGATGTGATGAGATAACACCTGAACTCATTAAGGCAAGGGAAAGGAATGTGCTACAATATATCATGCACGATGCAAAAAAAAAGATATGGCATTCAGGTATTTGGCCACAGGAATGGAAAAGAACTATATTCATACCTCTGCTGAAAAAGGGTAACTTGAAATTATGTACAAACTACAGAACTGTCACTCTGATTAGTCATGCAAGTAAAAGTTTATTAAAAATCATAAGAAAAATCATTCAAAATCACTTCGAAAGAAAATAGAAGGAGAAATCAATATAGTCCACGCCTGATGAGGAACAAAAGATCATATTTTCACCATAAGATTAATAATAGAGAAATGCAAAGAATTTAATGTGAGTCTATATTTATCTTTTATAGACTATCCAAATGCATTTAATTGTGTACAACACTAGAAACTTTGGGAAATAATGAAAAAAATGGGATTTCCAAAACATGTGAAACAATTAATATCACTGCTGTATCTAGGCCAACAAGCAGTAGTAAGAATAAATGGTGAAACAACAATTTGGTTTGACATAAAACAAGGTGTCCATCAGAGTTGCATACTGTCGCCTTACTTATTTAATTTGTATACTGAAAATATAATGAGGAATGTTAGAGAAGATGTAGACAAAGAATATTATGATGCCATAACAATTGGAGGTTATGAAATACCAGAGATTAGATATGCTGAAGACACAGTCCACAACACCAAAAAGAATGGAAAAACTAATTATGTCACTCCAAAAGAATAGTGAAAAGCAAAATCTTTATATTAATTAATGCAAAGAAAACTAAACTGATGACAAATGACAAAACAAACAAGGCAGCTGAAATATGCATCAATGAGGAAAAACTGGAAGAAGTGGAGAGTTTTGAATATCTTGGATCATTACTAACTAATAATGGAGATACAATGAGGGAAATTAAAAGGAGGACATCTATTGCTCTTCAGAAAGTAAAACAACTAAAGAATCTGTGGAGAGGAACAGACAGAACTACAAAAATAAGATTTTTAAGGGCATGCATCTTTCCCATCGCAACATATGCCTGTGAGACCTGGACACTTAACAAAACAGCTGAGAAACACATAAATGAATTTGAATGTAAATGCTACAGAAGAGTCCTTAAAATAACATAAGCACAAAAAAGAGTAAATAAATCCATACTACAAGAACTTAATATTAAAGAAGGTTGGCTAGTAAGGAAGACTGAACAGAGAAAACTTCAATATTTTGGACATATTAAACGTCATGCAAGAGCAGAAAAAAAGGCAAAGGACAGGCATTTGTGGAAAACCTTTGTGAAGCCCCATGTGGCCTGGGCACTTAAGGTTCAGAGAGAGAGAGAGAGATAATTTAAAGAAGACAGTCATGGAAAGGTACATAGTGGGAAAAAGAAAGAGAGGAAGACCAAGGTGAAGATGGCTGCAAGACATTGTTAATAATCTGCAAATGGATGCATCAGCAACAGGCCATCTTGCTTACAACTGAGACGCCTATAAGAGAGCTGTCAGAGAGGCAAAGTTCCACAAGGGGCATGCAAATGACTGACTGACTGAACAGACATCAAGATGCCTAACACAAATATTAATGCTGACCACTGACCAGTGGTAGTATCACACAGGAATTAAAGAAATAATGAGGAAAAAAATCTCCAGATAGTCCTACATTTTACATCTTACATCTTTCCCGAGCCATTAAACGTCACAGAGGACTCACATAGTTGTTTGCCAAGTTTTCCTGTTCTTGGTGATTCTATCAACTTCTTCAAGGTATGTTATACCCACTAAACTGGCTTCTCTTAACAATGTTCTCTTTAGAGTTTCACGTGGTCGACCTCTTTTTCTTTGGCCTGTTGTGTTCCACTTGATAGCTTGTTTTGGTATTCTCTGATTGTGTCTTTTCATCACATGGCCTACATATGTCCATCTTTTTTTTCTGATCACCCATGAGACAGAATGTTGTTTGCTCATCTGTCTTATCATCTTGTTCTTGAATTCGTTCCACTTTATACCAAGTATTTTCCTTAGGCATTTGTTTTCAAAAGAGTCTAATTTCTTGTCTGTTTCTTTAGTTGACTTCCAGCTTTTGCATGCATAAATGAGGGTGGATATTACATTTAAATTGAGTAATCTTAACTTGGCTTTTGTGCTTATAGCTTTTGAATTCCATATGTTCTCAAGATTTTTGAAAGACAATGCTGCTTTTGCAATTCTAATTCTAACTTACTTCCTGGTGTCACCATCCTGGTCTATGTAGCTTCCAAGGTATGCAAACTGGTTTACTTCATAAGATAGATGACAGTTTACTTCACCAGATAGATGACAATTCACTTCACCAGATAGATGACAGGTAGTTTACTTCACCAGATAGATGACAAATAGTTTACTTCATCAGATAGATGATAGATAATTGACTTCACCAGATAGATGACAAATAGTTTACTTCACCAGATAGATGATAGATAGTTTACTTCACCAGATAGATAATTTACCAGATAGATGACAGATAGTTTACTTCACCTGATAGATGACAGATAGTTTACTTCACCAGACAGATGATGGATAGTTTACTCCACCAGATAGATGATAGATAGTTTACTTCACCAGATAGATGGTAGTTTACTTCATCAGAGAGATGATAGTTTACCTCACCAGATAGTGCTTGATCTAAAAAAAAACAGGAGGAGCTTATAGATGCCAAAAAAGCAACATAGTGCACTGCCCAACTGACACTCTTGCTGAGACATCCAGTTATGACTATGAAAGTGAAGTGATACATAATGTAACGAACTGCATATTTATATTATAAATCTAGGTTATCCATGAATATTACGATGCCATAACAGTTGGAGGTTATGAAATACCAGAGATTAGATATGCTGATGACACAGTATTGCTGTCCACAACACAAGAAGGAATGGAAAAACTAATTATGTCAGTCCGCAAGAACAGCGAAGAGCAGAACCTCTATCTTAATGCAAAGAAAACTAAAGTGATGACAACTGACAAAACAAACAAGGCAACTGAAATATGTATCAGTGAGGAAAAACTGGAAGAAGTGGAGAGTTTTGAATATCTTGGATCATTACTAACTAATAATGGAGATACAATGAAGGAAATTAAAAGGAGGACATCTATTGCTCTTCAGAAAGTAAAACAAATAAAGAATCTGTGGAGAGGAGCAGACAGAACCACAAAAATAAGATTTTTAAGGGCATTCATCTTTCCCATCGCAACATATGCCTGTGAGACCTGGACACTTAACAAAACAGCTGAGAAGCACATAAATGCCTTTGAATGTAAATGCTATAGAAGAGTTCTCCAAATATCGTGGACACAAAAAAGAACAAATATATCTATACTACAAGAGCTTAATATTGAAGGCGGCTGGCTAGTAAAGAGGATTAAAGAGAGAAAACTTAAATATTTTGGCCACATTAAACGTCATGATAATTTAGAGAAGACCGTATTGGAAGGATACATAATGGGAAAAAGAAAAAGAGGAAGACCGAAACGAAGATGGCTGCAAGACATTGTTGATGATCTGGAAATGGATGCAGCAGCAGCAGGCCATCTTGCTCACAACCGAGAGGCCTACAGGAGTGCTGTTTGGGAGGCAAAGTTCCGCAAGGGACATGCAAAGGAATGAATGAATGAGGTTATCCATATTAAACTTGGGCTTATCAGAAAAAGGAAATTAAATGTTTGCAAGATGAATGTCCGAGGTGAGCTGCCAGTCTCACTTTATGAGATCATGTGAAAAATGATATCACTGGAGGACAAACGATACATACCACTGAACTCTGTATTACATAACCACGCACCGAACACAGTGAGAAGCAAAAGATCAAGCGGTTCGGTCACCTCAGCAGAGTGCAGCATAACCGGTTACATTACAAGCTGACTTCAAAAGCAATTCTTGACAATTATTTTAATTATTACATTCTGCCAATTAAAATATCAGCAGAAATTCTTTCACATGTTCTGTGACCTTTTAACACATGAACTTCATGAGAAATATGAACTGAATCTACTCACGATGTTTCTTGCCAAGTTCTCCATTCTCAGCTGTGCCATTATGTGATGTGGCCAGCAGGCTGCCCTGGATTTCAGTAAAGAAGTTATTTCAAACAGTCTTTACCACACACTTTCATGATTATTTGTTTAAATATCAAAGTTTAAATAACTGACAAATTCAAAAGATCTGTAAGCTGCACTAGTTTTTAATAACACAACGTGCAAGATCACTGATGCTAGAGGATGTGTACTTTATTAAAAGCAACAATGAAAATTCAGTGAAAAAGAAACAAAAAAAAAAAAGGAAAAATAATTATCATGTATTAAAAAAAATACTGAAAAATAATTTCAGAATACAGTCAAAACCACTTAATATCACATCACTTTATACCACAACCCGGATAATGTCACAGAAATTTGTATTCCCAGCCAACTCCCATAAGTAATTAATAGGCTTTACTCTGGTTAATATCACCCCTTTTACTGGCACAAATTGGTTTATGTCACCATATTTTTTAACCCGAAGGGGTTAAAGACTCCATTTTATACCACACACTAGGCAAGTTCAAGCTGTAAATAAGCCAAGCCTTATCAGCTCTGCGACTCATCAAAGAAGGGGCCGGCCATGTGATCACCGAGTACATGCCACATCAACCTTTTGAACACGTGGGCATGGAAAGTCAGGTGGTGTGAATGAAAGACTTACCACGGCCACCCTTTCAAAAGGTCGTGATTAAAAACTGTCTTTAGGTCATTGTTTGTCTTCTTTACCAAGACATGGATGGTGTTGTTTAGTTGGCATCACGAGTTGACAACTGGTCATTCTAGAGCAGTGTATTGTGAATTGTATAGCCTGGTTATCATTGTGGCAGATAATGGCTACTAAAAGCAAACATGTTGATCTGAATTTAAGCGCTAAAATGGGCATTCTGAAGCAAGCTGATGAAAAAGTTATGAGAAAGGACATAAATTTGGAATTGATGTTTCAGCTGTATTGAAACTTCTTAAAAACCAAGACAAAATTGAATGAGACTTTCACTCATTATAGATAGTGACGCAGAGGACTGTATTGAAGACAACAGCGAGTCCGTCATGGAGCAGGTGCCCACCAAATTTGGTTCTTGCACTTTGTAAGTGCATTTGAAACTGTGCTCAATCATTTACAGTATGCCTGATGTCATACAGGACGTTTTTGATACTGTAGCATGCTTAAATGATTTTGTTTATAAATAGACCAGTTATCATTACACAAAGCAAAATCACAAATTTTTGTTAAAATCTGCTTCTGCTGAAAAGTTAGATGCTGCTTGAGTTACTTATACTATAACTTAATGACTAAAATTTACAGTATTTTGTGATCAATGCATTTTGTGTCCAATGACAATAGCTTTAGCTGTGTGTTTATGTAGAAAATGTGGGACACACACTATACTGCTACAGTTAAAGCCTTTGTAATGGACCCAACTTAATGTCAACTCTGCTAAATGTCACCATATTTTGACAGACCTGCCGATGTCACATTAAGCTGGTTCGACTGTACAGTACTTCCTAATGATCACAAGCAAGTAAATATTATTTTGTATTATTTGTATTAAAAATATAGCATTTGTAAGTACCATTTCACATAATAATGCTTGCCTCTTAATATTATACTAAATGATTAATACTGTAATGTTCACATTTGTGTACTTAATAACACCTGCCATGATTCATGACAGTGTTATGCAAAGAAGATCAGACAATTCAGTTTAACAAAGATTATTTCCATACAAAAGAAAACAATAATTACGATCATGTCTGCTTTTTCAATAAAAGAAGTTTTTTTTTATGAACAGCCACTGTATCTGGTTGCTTACTGTCAAACTGGCAGCTAATGAAGGTTCCGGAGTGGACCTGGCACTAGAACCACCCAGAAGTTTAACATAATTGGCTGGAAACCACCCAATCTTCTTCTTCTGCCCTCTGACCTGGAACAAAAATCATAACTGCGTGTTACACTCATAAATTAAATGAATCCCACTTGATAATGTAGAACAAAGTATTCAAAACAAAAACAGGTTAAGCACTGGGATAAAATAATTAAAAGTAGATTATTACTATTTATTCTAGTGGGACTTACACTCTCAACAACAGTTTCCCATATAATTCAGATAATACATGGGGACACAACATGTTAGTGTGGAGGTGAGGAAAAATAGTTAAGGTCAATGTAGATCTGCCAGGAACAAATGTAAATCTGTTATCAAGGACATCTGAAATGTGATGCAGTAACCTTGTCTGTTCAAGAGTCAACTGAAAAAAAAAAAATGATGATACAGCTAACAGTGTCAAATAACACTGATCGACATGCTGTCTCTTTTCTTTTACAAAGAATCCAAAATAAGTGTGAATGTTATCAAGGTGTAGCTATGGTGCACAGAAATCTTTAGTGATGATTTCAAACACAGATCAATCAAAGGATAAAAAAAACATGAAAACAGGGCTATGAAACTGTATTCTAGATCTCAGTGAAAGTTTTCAACCTAGATACACCCTCTAAATCTCTGTTGCCATATGATCATATACAAAATAAGGGCCAGAAAAGAGTTTTTCTCTGCTATAAACTATAGTAGGTGTGGTTAAAACTTAAGATTTTATATATGATGAACTTGCAGTGGTATTCTCCATTTGTCATCACATGTAGAAACTATGTTACACAGTAAGATTTCAGTTTTTATTCAAGTTTTTATTTGAAAAATTATATTTCTACGGCTCAGATTTTTCACTGTTACTGACCACTATACTGCCATCAATACTAAATACCTGCAACTCGCCTTCCCACCATCCTCTTGGGCTCTTCTGTCGTACATTAATCAGGTTTCCTGTTTCAAGACTTAACTGGCCAGTTCCAGTTGCTACATATGGGGCAATAACTCTTGCAATTTCTGCAGAAGAGAAAAAACATGACACTTCATTATCACCAAGTGGCATGTAAAAGAAAACAAGACTGATTAGAGGTCTAAATTACATGTGATCTTTTCTGTCTCTACACTTAGTGTGTAACTGATATTTGCCAAAATATGGCACTACACAAATATTTTTACTCAGTATATAAGAGATATACTAGACATACTGGGCATCAGTGAAATGCGATGGCCAGAAGCAGGTAAAAGATTGGCAGAAAACGGTAAGTTAATAATACATTCAGGCAGAAATGACGGAAAACTTCAAGATGGGGCAGGTATTATTATGTCAAACGTAGCAGCAAGGAGCCTTGTAGAGTTGGAACCAGTGAACAGTCGTATAATAAGAGCATGATACAACCTACGACATGGAAGAATGACAATAATACAGTGTTATGCACCCTCGAACAATGCAAATGATGATGTGAAAGACGACTTCTATCACCAATTACAACAAATCATCAACAAAGTCCCTAAACACGACATCCTAATTGCTATGGGGGACTTCAATGCTAAGGTAGGGAATGATAATACCGATGTTGAAAAAGTAATGGGGAAAGAAGGAACTGACACGGTTAATCAGAATGGAGAAAGATTAATTGAAATATGTCTAACAGAGGGCATGGTCATTGGAGGCACAATATTCCCACACAAAGAGATACATAAAACAACGTGGATATCTCCAGATGATAGAACTAGAAACCAGATAGATCATTTTTGTATTAGAAAGCAATACAGAACATCTCTCATAGATGTAAGGGTTTATAGGGGTGCAGATGTTAACAGTGATCACAACCTGTGCATAGGGAAAATAAAACTAAAATTGAAAAGCCAACACAAGAAATCAGTACACAGAAAGATAAACAGCCACAGCCTACAGAAGAAAATACTAACAGTAATTTCAATCAGGAACTTGCCAATCATTCCAAAACACCCAGTGAAGTTGAGGAGATAGGTATAAATGAATTATGGAATTCTTACAGCACAGCCATAATCACAGCACCAAAAGTAAGTGCTGGACTGAAAAAACCAAATAGAAAAGCACAGATATCAGAAAAAACATGGAAGTATATACATGAAAGACGAGCAGTCAAATTAGACATGTTGAATGCAAAAACAGATCTTGGAAAAGATGTGGCGAAAGCAACATACAAAGAACTAGACAAGAAAGTAAAAAGTTCAGCTAGAAGGGATAAAAGAGAATACATAGACAATATGGCGAAAGAGGCAGAAAAAGCAGCAAAAACAGGAGACAGCAAAACTTTATATAACATACAAAAGAGGCTAACAGATACTATTACATCTAAAGAAAGACCAATACTTAGCAAAACTGGACCCTATTAACATCAAATAAAGACCAAAAGCAAAGATGGGCTGAACACTTCCAAGAAATACTTAATCGACCACACCTAAAAGAATTGTTAAACCTTAAAACCGACTTACCAGCCCCACAACTAAATGTCAGTCTAGATGAAATTAAATTGCATGAAATTGAAACAGCAGTGAATTTAATGGCTAACAACAAAGCTGCAGAGGAAGATGAAATAACACCTGAAATGCTAAAAGCTATCAATAGTGACAACATGAAACAACTACAGAGAATGTTTAACAAGATTTGGAAAGAAGAAAAGGTCCCTTCTAAATGGAAAAAAGGAATCATTGTGAAAATATGAAAAAAGGCAACCTCAGTGACTGTAACAAATGGAGAGGAGTAACCTTAATATCAGTTGTGTCAAAAGTATTTTGCAAAGTCATTTTGAACAGTCTTAAGTATATAGTGGATACTGCAATGAGAGAAGAACAAGCAGGATTTCAAAAAAGGAGAAGCTGTCTCGACCAGATCTTTACTCTTTATACTTGAAGAACATACTGAAAAGCAGAAACCATTAATACTGAACTTCATAGACTTTAAAAAGGCATTTGATAGCATACACAGAGATTCATTATGGAGAATTTTAAGTCTATATGGAATACCATCTAAAACTGTCAACATCATTAAGGACTTCTACAATGGATATGTTTGTGCAGTCAAGACAGAAGAAGGGATGAGTGAATGGTTCCAGATTGAAACAGGTGTGAAACAAAGATGTATACTGTCTCCTTTACTTTTTGGGATTACAATAGATTTCATAATGAAAAAATGCTGCACAGGCAACACAGGTATTGACTGGGTACATGGGACCCAACTAGAAGATCTTGATTTTGCCGATGACATAACTCTTATCACTAATAATGTGAATTCCATGCAAGAAAAAACAGATAGCCTGTCTTCACTGGCTAGCAAAATAGAACTTGAAATTAACAAGGACAAAACAAAAATAATGAAAATTCCCCTTAATCAAAATGGAAAAATACACATAGAAGGGACAGATATTGAAGAAGTCAATCAATCTGCATACCTTGGTAGCTACACAGACCAGGATGGAGACACTAGAAAGGAAGTTAGAATTAGAATTGCAAAAGCAGCATCGATCTTCAAGAACCTTGAGAACATATGGAATTCAAAAGTTATAAGCACAAAAACCAAGTTAAGACTATTCAATTCAAATGTAATATCCACCCTCATTTATGCATGCAAAAGCTGGAAAACAACTAAAGAAATAGACAAGAAATTAGACTCTTCTGAAAACAAATGCCTAAGGAAAATACTCTGCATCAAGTGGAACGAATTTAAGAACAACGCAGAGATAAGACAGATGACTGAACAACAACCAGTCTCATGGGTGATCAGGAAAAGGAGATGGACATATGTTGGTCACTTGATGAGAAGAAATGATCAAAAAATCCCAAAACAAGCTATCAAGTGGAACACAACAGGCCAAAGAAAAAGAGGCAGACCGTGTGAAACTCTGAAGAGGCCATTGTTAAGAGAGGCCAAATTAACAGGCATAAAATCCCTTGATGAGGTTGAAAGACTCGCCGAAGACAGGAAAAACTGGCGAACTACTTTGCGAGCCCTATGTGACGTTTAACGGCACGGGAAGGATATAAGATATATAAGATAAAAGAGATGTATACTGCCAAATTTTGGCAAATATCAAAATAGCTGAAACTGCAGTTAGACCTATATCAAATGCTGTTAATCATCAATATTTTTATGATAAAAAAAATCTGGAGAAAAGCCAACTGTGCAAGATGGAAGGAGCTGTTGCCTGAGCTGGACTTCAAGCTTAAGCAAGATTAATCAACTTCAGACTGTACACATTAGTTACCAGAAATGAAATGGAAAATTTTTCTGTATCACACAATTACAGCAGAACATAGAATTCTGTATCAAATGAATAAACAAGAGCTTCACCCTAAAACACCCGCAGTGCTTACCTGGTTTCTTAGAACTTTTCTGCTCTGCCTGCAGGACAGGATTCAAATGAAATGAGTTTTTATCAAAATATTTATGAAACAAAATACATAGAGATGATTTTGCTAAAACTTTAATGTACTATAAACTTCTTTGAAAATAAAACTCCATTACTTTCTAATGTATATGACTAAAACTAGTTCAAACTGAAAACAGAAAAAAGTGAAGTGTTTGTTAACAAGAAGCTGTAGCATGTTGTTTCTATTATAACAGAATAATGTGAAGTGTCTCTCCTAACTGGTACATTCACAACTATCTGTGATATTGTAAGTGTTAAAAAAAACAAACTCATCAAACAAGATTTATTAATGTTTCTATTAATGTTTCTTCGTGTGTTACAATGTGAAACTACTTTTACATCATGCTTTAATTAAGTATACTTCTATATAAACAGGACATCAAAAGTGTATGCTGGAAATGGTATGAGATCGTGGTGCCAAAAGGTTCTAGGGTAGGAGAAATGCAACAATTATATGATCACATTTTCAAATACCAACACTGCAGGAAAGTAATATAAGAATAACATTTCCTCTCACATGGTAGTGACAGGAAATTTTAAGGCAGCTGATTAACTGTTGTTAACGTCTGTGATTAACATATTAAAAATTTCTACAATTAAATTTTGTACTCCACCATCTAAATGTGTTAATTAGAAAACATTTGTACAATGAACCTTGAAAGACAGTAAAGAAAGTATTTGGGCCACAAGCTTCAATTTGCCAGATTCTTATCTAAAATTGCAATACGCAGCAAATTTACCGATGGACAAGAATCTTGCAAACAGCAATGACCTGGTAGACTGATTAGAATCTTCTGAAAGGTAGAAATATCACATCTTCACATTACTCAGGTGCAGGCTGATGCCATGAAAGACCTTCAGGTAACCTCTGTGATGCCCTAATGTTTGGAGATCAGTCATTTTGGTCAGACATGACATAAGCATGGACTAACCCAAGGTGCTGGTTTCAGAAACACAGACTTGAGACCATGGCCACTCTCTGTTTGCAGCTGGGTAGGGAAGTAACAGGATTAGAATATTCTTGGTCTTTCACTCATCTGAAATCAGCCCAGGAGAACTGTTTCTGCACGGACTCTTCAGAGAAGTGAGTATGAGATTTTAGTTGCCTTTAGGCTACACTGAATACTAGCATTTGAATGCACCAAGTCAGTAACTGTCTATGTCAGGATGTTATCTACTGAACTTGCGTTAAGAAGGAGGTAGATATTTATAGTCAGAGGTGCTTTGATGCATTTAGGACCCAATGTCTAACAGTACATTACTTGGCACAGTACTCTATTGTGTTTGTAACATGACTTTCAAAATATTAACTGTCATTCACCGACACCAGAAGGGAAAGTGCTTTTAGTAACTATATGCGTAGAAAGATGTAAGAGTTAACTTTTCTTATATTTGCACTAGTCAAGTGACAAAGCTCTGTATGGTGGAAGCTTCCCTCTATTTGAAATAAGCTGACTTCTAGCTCCGAAATGTACTGGTTTGTTGGTGGTCCACAATGGACAGTGTTAGAAAGGACAGATCTACAGTGAGCATGTTTTACAAAAATTATCATCATTTTTGGATTCAGCGAAGGTTTATGGATGACTAAATGACTGTCTATTAGAGGAATAACACACCGGACATTTTATAACAGATTCTGATGTTTTCTTTCTGGCAAATTAAAATGCAACCAAAATGGAAAAAATAATTCTGAATGGAAAGTTAATCTTTAAAACTAGGGATAGTGTGGTCAGCAAATACTGCATTAAAGAATTCATATATCACTGAAGCAGTCTGTCCCCGAATTATCACCTGCAAAACAAAGCATCCCCAGCCACTACTGCCCTAGTGAAGATATTTTCTGCATCTGGATATGTTGTTAATGAAAAAAGCATCCTTTGAGCTGACAAGTGTAAATAACCTGGTTTGCTTCAATAATTGAGTGAATAAATAATTTAACATTCAGAGAATCAACTATTTTTCATCTTTTTATCATTTTAAGGACACCATTGCTGATGGAACCAATCAAACTGATAGACTACTTTGCCCTGTGAGGTGGTTTTAAAAAAAGTTATTTTTAGCTGTTGACTGATTAATATTTCACCTTTATTCATCTTATTTATGCTACACAAAATTGTTATTAAACCAAATGGAATAATTTAATGTGTACAGGCAAGTGGCTATTAACTCTTCCTGTGCCTTTCGACGCTTGGATGACAGTTACAGTTTCTCACATGGTGCCTTTAGTCGCCTTAGCAATGTTTGGTTTAATTAAAAAACCCAGCGTAATGTTTAGATTTTAAACATTTAGTACGTAAGCCCTGTGACCTTTTTTCAAAATGGCAGAAGAGTGCTTAGTTATGAGGAAGAAAATTGAAGTTTTCTGCGAGAAATTTCAATTTTTGGTGATGCAGATTGGGGTGGATAGGGGTACGGACATGCCCTGTGACCAGACCATGTTCTTGAATGTGTCCCAAGTAGATCTAGACATATTAGACGACTGGAGAAGTAGTCTGAAGGTTGTTTCAGACATTATTCTACTGATAATGCAACAAAGAATCACAATACGATGTCAACAGGTAGATCTATGCATCTCAGATGGTACGTATTGTACCTCTAGACCTTTCCGATGGTAAGTTGGACACAGTCATTGTCTAAAAACATCACATTACTTCTTTTTTCCTAAAAAAACTCTGCATTTATGAAATCTTAATACATTTAGTTATATTTTGAAACATAGTAAGTACATTACTTGGAAGTACACGGAAATAGTGTGTTTCATTCAATTTTACAACTATACTACCCATACATATCAAGACCCGCGCTTTTAATCTGGCACCCACTGAACGTCCGCGTTTCTTCCTGAGGCACAGAAAGAGTTAAAACTGTTTTACATTAGAAAGTATCAATGAACTATTTATTTCTGCATCATGTAATACTGATATGCATGTCAGAAATAAACAAACTTGCAATTAATTTGTAGTTAATTTTGATTTTAAAATTCTAATAATGTGACTGACTGTGACTAACTTTCTAAATCAAACAACCCTAAACAATTTATATACAGAACAAAGCATGACAAAACCAGCTCTACGACTGACTGGTGTATTTCAATGCTGTAATTCAGGACTCAGTACTGGGCTTACTGGTGAGAGGAAGGGTCTTCAGAAACATAGCTATAAAAACTGGTATTAAACTAAATTTTATGAGAACTTAGCAGAGGCTGAACAGAGAAATACAACTTCTTTTCCAAAATATATCATTATATCTTTAAATATCACGTAACAGCTGCCATGAAGTCTTTTACTCATGACATGGATTTTCAAGATCTACACTTGTTTACATCCATCACACTAAATTTCCCAGTCTCTCAAGATGCCAATGTATAAATATATCATTACATTCACTAGTTTTATCTGAATGAACTCAAATAAGAAGCATATTAACTTGACATAACTGGCAACTATAATAACTACACAAATAATTTTCTACTCATTTTACTTACTGCTGCTATATGTAATACATTTTTTATTGTTGAATTAATTTTTTGGTTTAGATTTTCTTTCAGTTAAATAGATAACTTCCATGAAATTAATGTCTGACATTAACCTGCACTATCTTATACAACTTTACCTCAGCACCATTTATACTTTCTTGTACTCCATTACCCTGAATAAACAATTTTATACTAGCACTAAATGTTCATCTTTGCTCATTTCATTATTAGGAATGATAAATTCATCCTGCTGCCACAAACTTTCACTTATAAACATCAAATCAGCAGCAAATTTCATTTTTACCATTACAAACTACATGAGTATACAGACTAACCTGAAATTGAAAACTACCATGACTACAAATTATAGTATCTGAAAGGAACATTATTGTTCATTCTTTCTCTGAAATCTATAAAAACTGAATTGTCTTGGTTTATGTTAGAAACAGATCATCTAACTGCCTGAAAATAGGCTATTACATTTTCAAGAAACCTTGGGGGCTGGAGCAAATCTCAGGGAGAACAAGATAAATGTCTGACACAGGTTTCACAAATAAAAATTAAAATTGCTTCAAAAATTTCTTTAGCGTAGAAACAGAAATATAAAAGCATGCATGTGTTCCACATGGTTTTAAATTGAAATACAAACCTTATATCTATTTTTAGTGGCATTATGAACTTAAATATAAAACCTGGAAGGTTTTGCAGATAAATAATAAACAGTAGGAAGGTCTGTAGTAAAAAATTGTGGACCAAAATGTGGACATGGTGATGAGGAAACTGGGAAAGGAGGATAATTTGGGATTTCCCTTACTGTCTTCTTCTTTCCTCTCCCAAAGAAACGTTTTGCAACATTCGGTGCAACAGGTGGTGAAATAGGTGGTGAAATAGGTGGTGCAACAGATGGTGCAATGGGTGGAACTGGTGCACGTTTTGAACCAATCTTTGGTTTCATTAAATTGACCTGCACATCACTCGACATTTGGGAGGTTGAAATGAGGATGCCTGGGTTTTTCACAAGGCTTAAGGTGTTATCTGTCTCAAAAAGATCGCTCATTGCATCATTTTCTAGGGCAAGAATATCTGGCAAACTCATGCTGGATTTCAATGTGCTTTTTGTACTTGCAGGAGAGAGTTTTTGTCCATCATCCCAGCCATCCATGATGTCAAATAAGTTTTCTTGGCTTGATGTAGTACCACCAACAGCTAAACCATGGCTTGACATATTACCAAAAACAGCCTCAAAATCATCCACTAAAGGGTGACTAGAGACTGATGTTGGTGTTTTTCCAAAATCTTCAAACCCCCAATCCAGGGATGCTCCATGGGGCAGTCCAATTACTGAAGACTTGACACTATTCTGTGTGTTTCCACTCTTAAAGTCTTGCTGGTTTATAGATATGTCCTCCATCTTGGACTCGCTAATGTCACTCCCACCAAACAGATCATTATCAGTAAACGGATCACCAGTCACCACTTGTTTCCTTTTGTTCCCCTCTGTCAAGCTGCTTCCGAGAAGATCTAATATGGCATTCACTCCAACGCTCTCGGACGCAACTGTAGAAGTTAGAATGGCTGGACTCCATGCCTGACTTGTAAGATCTTGTAATTTGGCAGTGCTTGGAGCACTTGATGTTTTCCCATCTAAATCTACCAGGATGTCCTTCTCAGCTTGACTTGTGGCTGCTGCACTGTTAAATGCAGACGAGGATCTGCTTGACTCTGTTCTATTGGTATCTTCTAATCCAAGCATTCCTATCCCATCAAAGGAGATGGATGCAGATAATGACTGTGTTGGCTTTGTCTCAGTGCTTAATAATGCCAATGAGCTTTTTGTTGCCAAAGACTCTGCATGAGAAAAGACTCCAGCTCCTTCAAGACTGACGCTTAAGGCATCAGTTTTATCAAAAGCATGTGGTGATGAAACTCCATGTTTATCAGATGGGGATGCAAAAAAGTCATCCACCAAATTTGTATTTGAAGAGTTTTGGAAAGACGATGGAGCAAAGACATTGCTAAAGTCACCTAAGAGTGAATCAAAGCTACTACTAGAACTTGAAACCACAGGTTTGGTAGGCTGTGGAAAAATAAAGATCATAACCTTCATTTTGTTTTTCAATGCTTGAAAATATGAACACTAAATAAGCTCTTCATTTGAAAACAGTATTTTTCAATTGAAAATTGTCCCGCATTCACATTTTTAAAAAAAAATCCTGACCTCCATAGACACACTACGCTCTAGTGCACCATGTTATGCAGGCAGATATTTTTATAGGCATATTTTCCTCTTAACAGTGAGTGTCGGGTTTCATTTTGCTACACTGTAAACTAGAGCATGGCAGTCCTCCCTTCCCATGGTCAGCCACTTCACTTTTGACAGAGCTACTTCTACATTTACTCACTTCTATTAATCTGAGGATGATGATGATCAGACAGCACATCATAGTTCACACAAAATTAATTAACCAGAGCTTAATAATTCAGCATCACAGGAGACTATAAATTATGTAAATCTCCAAATTCAGCTGTTATATTTCACCTTGAGTTGCTTTCTTGGGGAGCCTGCATTATAAAATTATTAACCCAAAATATTATTTCAAAGCAAAATTCACTGTCAAATTATTTTGTCAATAAATTCTTCATTGTAATATTATCTGATTGGTTCATTCTTCACAAGATTGTTATCCACAATACAAATATCTAGCAGGAATAACACACTGACCAGTTTCTAGTGTTTGCTGGAGTACTACTTGCTAGTAACATTCTTATTTTTAAGGATGATTAGCTCTATAAAATATTTCTTCTAAAGGAAACCTTCCATTTGTAGAATTTCATGTGTTTGTGATCTTTCCTAAAAAATTTTGCTACAGAAATCAATCTGGGATGTTCAGACTTCAATATACTGTGTGTAGAAGGAACACCAATCTCAGTATCATGTGGGTGGAGGATACAATGCTTTTAAAAAAAGCATTTTTAAGCGTTGCTCTGGGGGGGGGGGGGTGTGTGTGTGTGACTACACTGTCCACTTTGGCAATCAGAGACCCATAGCTAACATGCTGGTGTCAGGGTTGGTGAACCATAGCTGGCCAAGATCCTGCCCCACTTCTATGTTGGTACCCCCCCAATAACAGGCCCACGCCGGCTAATGGGGCAAAGATCATCTGAGTCCCCATGGTGGTGGAGTCTGCTAAAGAAGCACTGCCACACTCCTGCTTTTTAGCAGTTCTCAGGGACTGAAAAAATAACTGCCATAATCTATTCCCAAGCCAACACAATACCGTGCCTCAATATCTTTACCACAAAGCTACACAGAACAGCCGCTCACAATGACAGGAAGAGTAAAGAAGAAACAGTTGCTCTTTATTTACATAAGAAAAAATGCACCACCCATTAATTAACTCTATTATGTGTACAGGAACAGCTCAGTCAATAGTGGAATGGACTACCATGGTTGCTACAGTGACTAGCTGTAAAAATGGGTACTTTTGCTGTGTGTTTGATGGAAAAACTCTCTCTAAAAATGAACGATGTTTGCTCGTAAAGCGATGTACATTAGAGCACACTGTAGAAGTGGCTGTCAATGTGTGGAGTTAAAACAGGATCTTACATCTTACATCCTTCCCATGCTGTTAAACATATAGGGTTCACATGGTAGTTTGCCAAGTTTTCCTGTTTTCAGCGAGCTTTTTTAGTTTCATCAAAGGATGTTATAGCCACTAAACTGGCCTCTCTTAACAATGTCCTCTTTAGAGTTTCACGTGGTCTGGCTCTTTTTCTTTGGCCTGTTGTGTTCCACTTGATAGCCTGTTTTGGGTTCCTCTGACTGTTTCTTCTTGTCATGTGACCAACATATGTCCATCTTCTTTTTCTGATCACCCATGAGACAGGTTGTTGTTTGCTCATCTGTCTTATCTCTGTATTGTTCTTGAATTCGTTCCACTTTATACCAAGTATTTTCCTTAGGCATTTGTTTTCAAAAGAGTCTAATTTCTTGTCTATTTCTTTAGTCATTTTCCAGCATTCTCATGCATAAATGAATATTACATTTGAATTGAATAATCTTAACTTGGTTTTTATGCTTATAACTTTTGAATGCCAAATGTTCTCAAGATTCTTGAAGGTCAATGCTGCTTTTGCAATTTTAACTTCATTACTGGTGTCACCATCCTGGCCTATGTAGCTGCTGAGGTATGTAAAAATAAGACAGTCAGACAAAAATATGTTCAATATGTAATGGAATAGGTCAGAATTGAAATGAGGCACACATGAAGAACCTGTAAACAGGATATGGCAAAAAGTAGTATTAACTCTTTCCGTGCGTATGGTCGAATTTTCAACACTTCCGGTGGTCCCAATCTGGCGTATGGTTGAAAATTCGACAATCATTGTTCCATTAAAACAAGCGGTGTAACATTTATATTGTACGGATTTCATCCGCGATTCCGGTGACACTTTCAAAATGGAGAATGTGTGCCTAGTTACGAGCGATGCCGAGCGAGAACAAGGACACAAAGCATGGAAATTTTTCAATTTTTGATGATGTAGATAGGGGTATGGACATAGCCTATGGCCACCCCGCTGCTCTTGAATGTTTTCTAAGTAGATTTAGACATATTTAGACGACTGGAGAAGTAGTTAGGAGGTTATTTCAGACAGTCAGTAAGCGAAAATGCCATATGGAGTCACAATACGAGATCGATAAGTAGATCTACACATCTTAGATGGTAAATAGGGGTAAGAAGCGCGAATCTAGACCTAGCCGATGGTGAGCTGGCCACAGTCATTGTCTAAAAACATCACATTACTTCTTTTTTCCTAAAAAACTCTGCATTTATGAAATTTTCATTCATTTAGCTACACTTTGACACATATTACGTATACAGAAGTAAATGGAAATACTGTTTTCCATCCATTTTATAACTAGACCCCCTTACAGACAAGACCCGCGTTTTACTCCTGCACGCCATGACACGTCCGTGTTTCTTCCTCCAGCACGGAAAGAGTTAACTCTTCCCTTGCCATCGTTATGAAATTGATGGTTTCCAGTTAGACAAGTTTGTGCCACTGTCAGTATAGTGATGGTTGGTTCATTTCAGTGTAAAAACCGGTGTAACTTTTTGATTGTAAAGATTTAGTGCTCATGTCCAGTGACCTTTTTCATCATACTCGAAGTATGGTTAGCAACAAGGGAGAAAATCAATGTTCTGATCGAGAATTTTCAATTTTTGGTGATGTAGATAGGGGTATGGACATGCCCTGTGACCAGACCACTGTTCTTGAATGTATCCCAAGTAGATCTAGACATATTAGATGGACTGGAGAAGTAGTTAGAAGGTTATTTCAGACATTGTTTTAGTGAGAATGCCACATATCATCACAAGACGAGATCGACAAATAGATCTAGACATCTCAGATGGTAAGTAGTGTACATCTAGACATCTCAGATGGTAAGTAGTGTACATCTAGACCTAACCAATGGTAAGTTGGACACAATCATTGTCTAAAAACATCATATTACTTCATTTTTCCTAAAAAAAAACAAAACTCAGAATTTATGAAATCTTCATACATTTAGTTAATCTGAAACATTATATAATAAGTACATTTTTAACAAAGAAATACTGTATTTCATTCACGTTACATATCAAGACCTGTGCTTTTACTCTGGCCAAGAATGGAACGTCCGTGTTAGTTAAATAAAGCCTTCCTAACAGAGGAGTCATAAATTTTTAACTGATGAAATATGTGACAAGTTCACTACATCAGATTATTTATGTCAGTGTTTTGAATGAATAGTAATTTTTATTCAGTTTCATATTATAAATCAAATCTCTCCCCCCCCCCCCACCACTTCCTAAATCCCAGGTAATAAATACCTGTATCTCCAGCTTTCTGACATAGTTAGCAGGAAAAATTCCAGATTTCCCTTGATCTGTTATGGTGCCAGACCACCAATCACCAGTAGCAGCAGTGACATAGATCATGTCACCCTCATTAAAATTCAAATCTGCTGGCTCATTCGAAGTGTAAGTGTACACTGCTATGTAGTATTCTGTTCATTAAAAAAAAAAACACAAATGTTAAATTATGTATAGTTAATACAAAGCAATGGTCATGATTTAAGTTTTCTTTAAAAAAAACAAAAAACTTTAAGACTTTTGATGCTAAATTTCTTTCATCAACTTCCTTTTATTAACATTCTTTTTTCTAACATTTCACAACTTCATTTTAAAAAATTTCTCTGAGATTTAGCTTGACCTATGTTCATTACATGCTACTCAATATCTATGTACTGTATACATTTAAAGTTCTGCCTGACTGACTTCTCTGATCACTTTTAAAACCATGTCTTATGTGACCACATTATATCTACCTCCTTGAGCATCTGAAGGGGATATTGTGAGACTGGAGATGTCTGACATATTCTCTTTTTTTGCTGTTGCAGTATCTGTTGCTAACCTGAAGAGGATATGTATAGGATGATTCTAAATAAATGGAATAATTTTGCATACTTATTACAAAAAAACTATCAATTATAGAAAAACTCATGAGGCATCAATGGAGAGGAAAACTCTCAAAATTTTACATCAATACTTGCTGTGCAAAGACAAATTTCATTACAATGGTGCACAAGCATTTCTGCAAATGATTTGGTAAAGATCTACCAACTTAGATCAACATCTACCGCTGGAACCATCAATTCAAAGAGACTGGTTCTGTGATTAAAAGACAAAGCACTGGATGGCCACATGTATCAGATGATAATATCAACAGAATCAGAGAAGTCTTCAGACAAAGCCTGCAGAAGTCCACACATCATGAGCTGCAGCTGCCCTAAGCAATGATATGGAAAGTTCTTAAAAAACAGCCAGCACTGAAGCCAAACAAATCGCAGTTGACACAAGAGGTGAAACAAAATGACAAGATCAAATGTCATCAGTTCTGTGTGGAAATGCAAGCAGACGTGGGGCATGAAGATTTTGTAGGCTGCCTAGTTTCCTCCGATGAAGCTACATTCCATTTAAGTGGGAAGGTGAATCACCATAATGTGCGAATATGGGGCACAGAAAACCCTTGTAGAACCATTGGGATCCACTGAAGATCAAAGCATTTTGTGCCTTATCATAAACGAAAATCTATGGCCATTTTTCTTTGTTGAATGCATTGTAACTGATCTAACCTATCTGCAGATGCTACAACAGTTTCTAATCCTGTAAAAAATGAAATACAATGTTTCTTGAGTGAAAATCTACCTCACCGCTGGATTGGTCATGCTTCTGTTAATGACCAGTCATTCCACACTTGGCTACTCAAGACACCCAACCTCACTCCCTGTGATTTTTTCTATGGGTGTATGTGAAGGATGTGCCACCTCTGCCACAAAATCTGTCAGCATTAGAAGGTATAATGCTACTGCCATCAGATCCATAGATATGAACATGCTGGTCTGTGTATGGCAAGAACTTAACTATCACCTGGACATATGTTGCGTGACACGCAGTCCCTGCACTGAATGTTTGTGAATTCTTGTAATGTGAGTGAACTTCAAGAGTTTTCCTCTCAACTGATGCTTCACATATTTTTCTATAATAGATAGTTTCTTTGTAATAAGTTCACAAAGTTGTTACATTCATTTAGAATCACCCTGTATAATTTATAATATATAATAATAAGACATTAATGACAAGTTATTCCACTGCTAAAGCTGACTGCTTGAAAGAACCCATCAGCTGAGCAACAAAAAAAACAAGCCACTGAAAATGATTATGTCTCTCACAGACAGAATGCTTTGTTTTTCTTACAGGATTTTATAGATTAAAACTGTCAAATTTTTTACACGTTTATAAACATTTTTAAATGATCATAAAATGAAAATATTTGTTGCTGTACTGCATGATAAAAGTTTTGTGTAACTAAAGGAGCTTTAAAAAATTAAAAGTTTGATATGATTACTCTGAGATTATGAGATCCTTAATGAGACTTTCTGAATTCAAATCCCACCACTTTCATGGCAACTGCTTTTGTGTTGTCATGCTCACTTCTGATCTGCCAGGCAGTAAAATCTGTTGTCTACCAGCCTTTACAAATGAAGAATATCAGTCTGCAGGACCAGGCACACTAGGATGTATGACTGTCAGCATATTACAGGAGAACAATACGTCAGAGTTGTATCTGCAACATCTGGTACCAAAGAAAATGGTGCCCTAAACATACACCCGTGAAGCAACATTTCTCAATGAAGCTGCATTCACAGAGTGAATGTTATTAATTAGAAATGAGAATTTTTGGTACTGTAATGTCAACTCTAGTGCAGGGCCTTATTGTGGAAAATTTTGTAACGAACATGAAAATAAAAAAAAATTATAATGAACATGAAAAATGAAAATAATGTAAACTATGCCTTGATGAATACACAAACAGCATTTCAATACAAACTTTCTAGAACAATACAAGTTCCATTTAAAATATCTAACAGAATTATCTCCCCTTTTGCACTCTGCAAATGCAAAAAAAAAAAAAAAGTACATTCAGCTATACAAGGAAAAAAAAAAAAAAACTAACCCTGACTTTGCAGCATCCCCTACAAGCTTAACATACGCCTTAGGAAACCATCCACTCTGAAAATAAAAACATTAACAGTAACCATGCTTTGGTGAAATCAGCAGAGAACCGTGCAGATCAGAAACTTCTGTACATTTGTACAGCAATCAGATTTCAAAACAACATGTGAACATTTTCTAAAATTCAAGCATCAACAGAAAGGGTTAAAAAATATCTCCTGATAAAACAATTTTAATATCTGCTGAACACAAGCATTTTCTGCAGTAAATATACACTTTGGATTCATTTCCCCCCCCCCCCCCCCCTTGAATTTTCTAAACAGTTCCTTTTTCAAAAAAACAAAAAACCCTACACTTTAACTATACTTTTCCAATTAGACTGTTCCTTTGCATTTAGGTCTCCATGACATATTGTTCTATTCTGTTCATCATGACATGCCTTTCCACTACATCATTTCCCATTCCACACCTTTTCTTTCACTTGTCCTATCATTAGCTTTCCATTCAATTCATCATGCCACAGAATTCCACATGCTCACTTTTTTGTTCAGTTCTCTATGTCATACCTTTCCATTTAGTTCATCATGCCATAGAATTCCACATGCTCACTTTTTTGTTCAGTTCTTATGTCATATCTTTCCATTCAGTTCATCATGCCACAGAATTCCACACGCTCACTTTTTTGTTCAGTTCTCTATGTCATACCTTTCCATTCAGTTCCCCAAACCATTTCATGTCTTCTTGTTTCTTGACTAGAATGACATCATCTTTATCAAATGTCAAATCTGTTTCTTGTCTTGCCTTCCATGGATAAATTGCTTTTGCTAACAACTGTTCATGTGATATGTGATTCTGAGTAGACATAGCGGCAGAACTTGTTGTAGACACAGCTGATATTGCACTTGCCTGCCAAGTGAGAGAACAAGAGTTGCATTATCATTTTTACAATGATACTTCTGCTTATGTATCATAGCAGTTCTGTTGCTATTTTCTCACTTTATGAAAATGCCAGTATAGCAGTATACAATTAAAGACTCTTGTTTTCAGATATATCAGATTCATTTATCCAGTTTAAGTGGATCTTTTTTTATCTTTCCATCATCTCAAATTCTACACTTTTTTTTTTAAATAAAGGAATTTTATTTTCTGGAAAATCTGCTTCTTGTTTTTTATAAGCAATTAATTCCCTCAACATACAAAAAAAAAAAGATAAAAAGTAAATTAACTGGCTTCAGAATTTAGTTAATATTCTATTCCATCTATAACTTCAGGGAACAACAAATATGAATTGTAAAGCACTGTTCATAGCTGACTACACAACAAATACAAATTGTAAAGCACTGTTCATAGCTGACTACACAACAAATACAAATTGTAAAGCACTGTTCATAGCTGACTACACAACAAATATGAATTGTAAAGCACTGTTCATAGCTGACTACACAACAAATATGAATTGTAAAGCACTGTTCATAGCTGACTACACAACAAATATGAATTGTAAAGCATTGTTCATAGCTGACTACACAACAAATATGAATTGTAAAGCACTGTTCATAGCTGACTACCCAACAAATATGAACTGTAAAGCACTGTTCATACCTGACTAATCTTAGAACTAAAAATATCTTGCTGAGCTGCATCTTGCTTCTGAACACTGGAAGACTGCACTAAGGAATCAAAAGCACCCCTGAAATATTTGGGTTAAATTTTTTTTTATTAGTAATTTGATTTAGTAACAAAAAGTTATTAAGTACAGATACGTTTTTATTTATTTTAGAATATATAGTTTACAATGATCCTAATTTGGTCCAACGAAATAACTATTTATATCTTGACCTCTAGGAGTCATGACCTAGAGGGACTCACCCCAAGCATCAGAAGTTTAAAGGACTGAAATGCTTGTCTGGGGGAGGGGACGGGGAAGGGGGGGGTACTTCTCTGATGATCTTAGGAGTTGTGCTGTTGTTTTGCTCTCTTCAAAAGAAAATTTCCTGCCTATCATGAAAAAATTAAAGACTACAAACTTAACCCAGTTCTACGGAATCATTACAGCAAAAACTATACATCTACAAAATTAGCAACCAGCAGCTGCTTTACAGGCTCCACATCTAATTACTAAAAAAAAGGACATACCCAAATAAATCAGATGATGGCTCATCAAGTCTTTCCACATAAGCTTTAGGAAACCAACCTATTTTTCCATCATGTTCTCCTTTGTACCAGTCTTCCATTCCTGGTACTGGTGTAAAATCAGCCAACACCTACAAGATAACAGCACTGAGGTACATGGTGTAAAATCAGCCAACACCTACAAGATAACAGCACTGATGTACATCTGTTATATATAAATATATACTGGGGTGTATCAGCATTGATATATCCGTAAATTAAGAGCATTCACAGAGAATAATGGATTTATATGAGAAAGGGACTCACAGACTAAAATCTACCTAGATGATAAGCATTTTAAATATATACATATATATACACACACACAAGGAGACATATGCATGCACACACACTGACATGAGTGCACGCACACACACGCACACACACACACACACACAAAGAATACAAAAAACATGCACTTAGAGTAATAACATCTTATTAGCAGAAATGCAGATGAAACCACTGATAACATTTATTGAGGAAAGACGCTTGGAATGGTTGGGACATGTGCTCCGAATGACTGACAACTCACTACCAAAAATAGCACTAAGATGGACACCACAGGGGAACAGAAGTAAGGGTAGACCAAAAGAGACATGGAGAAGAACAACAGAAAGGATGTTGAGCAATAGAGGGCTCACCTGGGCAAGAGCAGAAAAAAAGGCGAAGGACAGGCATTTGTGGAAAACGCTTGCAGAAGCCCCATGTGCCCTGGGCACTTAAGGTTCAGAGAGAGAGAGAGAGAGAGAGTAATACATGTAAAAGATAATAACTTAGAGAGAATAAAACAAATATACAACAAGAGCACTCAGAGACAGTAATACACCTATAAGATAATAACTTAGAGAGAATAAAACATAATAACTCAGAGAGAATAAAACATCTATACAACAAGAGAGAGTAACACATCTAAAAAATACAAGACATAAGATAAAAACAGCAAGTGTAAAATCAGACATTTTCATCATCTGTAATGAAAAAATATAACTTGGCAGCCTCTTAAAGTGAAGACTGTAGGGTTTGCCCCACCCATCACAGCTTATTTATTAGTGTTCTTGCTAGTGCTAAAGCGTACATGCACTGGGGTGAGGTTCTCTTCTTTCAAGGAGAGATCAGACTTGTCCAAATGCAGTGCCAATAATCATTAAAAATTTTAATATATTTTTAACAAATGTGTTTGTAGATTCTTCTAAGTGCCAGCCGCGTGGTGTTGGCGATCATTTCTTTCCACAATTCCCTGTCTTTTGTGCTGATTATGAGACCCATTGGTGACATTCTTCCAAGCCGCACTGACAGCCCATCTAGTAACTTCTCTCTCTGTCTTCTTCTGTCTCTTCTTCCCTCAATTTTTCCACTTGCTACAGTGTGTTCCAATTTTCTTCTCAGGATATGTCCTATAAATCTCATTTGTCTGCCTCTGATCTTTGTTATAATTTGCTTTTTAACTCCAGCCTCTATTTTGTAGATTAAAAGCTGAGAATACACCAACATAAATTAAAAATATTAGCAATTTACCCAAACTTCCATGCCAGCAACTAATGATAACTCATCTTCTCTCCCTGCAGGGAAGTCATACATAGCTCTGTACTTCATCTTCTGTAGAGTTCCTGAAAACCAGTTTAAAAATACATATCACTAATATCTTCATATTATTTATATACAAAGTGTGTCCAGTAAGTAATGAGATTTACTTTTTCAGCCAATCAGCAAAGGCAGGGGGTGGATTCTCCAGGCCAGAAGGTTAGTGGAGGATGTTAGGTAAATGGTCGATATCTCATCATTTGGCTCTGAGCTTTTACAGTGTGCGGATTGCTTGCAAAGTGGACAGCTGTTTACACATCACGTAAAGATGATCAAAATGCAGAGGAGTGTCGAGCAGCGATACGTGATAACCTTTTGTGTTAAACTTAACTCTTCCCGTGCCTTGGGTCGTTTACAGATCCTTCCGGTTTCCCGATTTGTACGTAGGGTTGATACATTGACTCTTGGTTTGTTTCAATAAAACAACCAGTGTAACATTTAGATTCTACATATTTCGTCCACGTTTCCGGTGACACTTTTCAAAATGGTGAAAGAGTGCTTAGTTACAAGCGATGCCGAGCGAGAAAAAGGAAGAGAAACATAGAAAATTTTCAATTTTTGATGATGTAGATAGGGGTATGGACATAGCCTGTGACCACCCCACTGCTCTTGAATGTATCCCAAGTAGATCTAGACATATTAGACGACTGGAGAAGTAGTTAAGAGGTTATTTCAGACAATAATTTAGTGAGAATACAACATAGAATCACAACACGAGATCGACAAGAAGATCTAGACACCTCAGATGGTAAGTAGTGTAGATCTAGACCTAGCCTATGGTGAGCTGGGCACAATCATTGTCTAAAAACATCCCATTACTTCTCTTTTGTCTTAAAAAACTCTGCATTTATGAAATTTTCATACATTTAGTTATACTTTTAAACATAATAAGTACACAGAAGTACATGGAAATACTGTTTTCCATTCCATTTTACAACTATACCCCCTATACATATCAAGACCTGCGTTTTTACTCTGGCACCTAACTGAATGTCCGCGTTTCTTCCTGTGGCATGGGAACAGTTAAAAACTCTGCAGCCAAGATGCTTGCTATAATACAGAAAGCCTACAGGAAGGATGCTTTATCAAAAGCACAAGTGTTTTGGTGGCACAAGATGTTCAATGAAGAAAGAGAGTGTCAAGGATGAACAACGCACAGGGCACCCAAAGAAAGCTCGAATGAACAAATTGAAGATCTTCTTCTTCTTCGTTTGCTTCTACCACAAAGATCGCCCCATGATAGTACTGAATTTATGCCTGTGGTCCTTGATAGGTCCCATGGTCCTCCGTGTGGTCCCCGAAAGAACCACACAAGATCCCTGAGAGGACCACAAAGGATTCAGAGTATCGCACAGCTTGAAGCTGTATTCTTGGTGGGTCTCAGAAGCGGGATTGCGTGACACCGTGGTTTAATCTAGAGTTGGACTTTCTCACCGGAAAACCTCGGCGTGTTTTGTGATACCCGTGTATTACTGCCGGTGAGAGGTGGTTGCCCATCCAGTCCAGTGTTGGACTTTCTCACCAGAAAACCTCAGCTTGATTAGGATACACATACATACCCGCTGGGTGAGAGGTGGTTGCCTATCTAGACTGCCCTGGTCCAGTGTCTCCGATTTCAGCATTTTGTGGTCGTGGCACTATCCTTTCTAGTTGTGACCAGGACGGAGCTTTTGTCCAGGAGGACGAATCCTCGCCACTAGTAACTTCCACCTCTGGGTTGAGCCGGTTTAGGCATAATCCTAGTATGGGCGTGTTTAGGACGGACATGACTGACCTCTAGAGCAGAGGTACCAAGACATGCGTAGTCATCAAGTTTCACCCCTGGTGTAAGCCGGTTTAGGCATATTTCACCAGTATAGGTGTATATCAGACATGACTGACCTCTAGAGCAGAGGTACTGTGACATGCGTAATCATCAAGTTTCACCCCTTGTGTAAGCCGGTTTAGGCATATTTCACCAGTATAGGTGTATTTCGGACACATGCCGGCCTCTAGAGCAGAGGCGCCGTGGTATGAGTAGCTCTCACAGCGATACTACTGGACATACCGTCTAAGTTTCACTTTATCCTTTCCATCACCTTTTCACATCGGTGCCACACAGCAACCCTAATTGTTTTTCCGCATTTTCTTCCTTGCCCGGGAGGAGCTTCACTCCACGCGCGGAATCCGAAGAATCTTGCCAGCAATGTCTTAACCTTTGGGTTATGCCGGTTCAGGCATTTCGCCTGATATGAATGCACTTAGGATGTGGCCGACCTCCAGGCCAGAGGTCCCGTGATTTGACTATTGTTTACTTCGCTTTATCCTTTCTTTCACCTTTTCCACAGTGGTGCCACGCAGCAACCCCATTTGCACCTTTCTTCACTGGCTGGGAGGAGCCCCACTCCATGCATGGCAGTTGAAGAATATCGGCAGCAGCGAAACTGAAGATGAAATTGATGTTCATTGTCTTTTTTTTTACTCTAAAGGTGTTGTCCATAAAGAGTTCGTACAACCCGGACAAATGGTCAAAATAGCATTTTACATGGAATTGCTTAAACGGCTGAAGAACAGAGTCGTGCGCGTCCACCTGGAGATCACCATCACCTGGGTTCTTCGCCATGACAATGCTCTAAGCCATATGTCGTTGCTAGTGAGAGAGTTTCTGGCAAAACAAACTGTGGCAACGCTGGGGTGCCAACCTCCCTACAGCCCAGACCTGGGCCCGGCTGACTTTTTTTGTTCCCCCGGCTCAAATCAAGCTTGAAAGGTCACCATTTTGGAACTGTTAATGACACGCATGCTGTTTTGACGAGTGCTTTGAAGGAGATCCCTGTTCAAGACTTCCAGGCAAGCTACGACGTGCGGTAGAACCACTGGCAATGGTGTACTGATGCTCAAGGATGTTATTTCAAGGAATTTTAAGTACATGAAAGTATATCTTGAACAAATCGAATTTTATGGAATCAGTCTCATGACTTACCAGACACACCCTGTATGTTATATATAACAGAACAAAAAAACAAAACAAAATGAAGATGTATGCGCTACAATTCAAAGTAAAGAAAAGAAAAGAAAGAGAAAAAAAAATCACACACAAAAAAACAGTAAACTTTCTTTTATCTTATTTTGCCCATGATACTGGGAGATACTGGGAGTAAATTGAAGACATATCACAGTTAATCATTATTTGATAACATCCCACTACACCTATTATTGACCCTTGGTATTTTTTTGTATTAAATTGACTCTAGACTTGGGTGAAGCTTTCATTCATGGAACTCTATTTCATTTGATATTCAAGTTCCTTCTAGTATTTAAATATTGCCTGTTCCTGGCAAGGGTGGCTGGGTTGCATAGTGGTTAGTGGGCCTGCCTCTCACAAAGAGTTTAGTGGTTTAAGTCCAGCTGGGAACACTTTAGTCACCCACCTGTAGAAATGGGGTCCTAGCTCCTCATGTGGCTGGGCAAGGAAAGACAGACAGGCTTAATGCTGACAACATCACCATGTCATGTGCAGACAGGTCAAGGAAGCACTATGGCATGATAGGATAACATTTTTTTTTTTTTTGCCTATACATTAGTGACTTAAGTGATTTAGATTTGTTTTTTAAGTTTATGGGTTTCTGAGGGGTGCTGTGGTTAATCTTTCTTTGTGTGGTTCATCATTTAAGTCTGGTTAAAAGCAACCAGTCACCCACCAACAGAAATTGGTACCTGACTCATGGAGCTGGGAAAAGAAAGCTGGTCATATCCCAGAAGACTTATGGAATGAAAGAAATGTGTTTTTGTTTGTTTGTGGGGGAGGGGGGGTTGGGTGGTGGGTATGGCAGTTATGAATGTTATTTTTAAATAAAATCCCAAGGTAAAAATCATTTGGAAAAACCCACAGAATTACATGCAGAATTAAAACTTCTGATGAACAGAAAAAAAAAATGAAGTCTAAATTTTACCATCTCCTATTGCAGTTGTGCCACTTGAATTCCAGGGTGTGGATGTATTATTGAAGGTAGCAGAACTTGATGTGCCAGGAAATGCTGCATCCCAGTTGATAACAGAGGAAGTGCCTGCACTGGCTACAGAGCTCATGGCATCTGAACTACTGAAATCAAACCAGCCTGTCTCCGCTGATTAAAAAAAAAAAAGAAATTTCCAAAACATTTCTCATTTTGAGGTTGTAACTCTTCAATGACCTCTAATCTAAACATTAGGGTTAGGGTTGCAGCTCCCTACAATAGTAGGTCAAAATAAGACCATGCACCTTCTTTTGGTATGTCTTGATGACAGAATATTATGACACACTGAGCTTCCTGCCAGATTTATTATCTTACATCCTTCCTGTGCCACTAAATGTCACATAGGGATTGCATGTTAGTTCGCCAAGTTTTCCTGTTTTCAGCGAGCTTTTCAACCTCATCAAGGGGTGTTATGCCCACTAAACTGGCTTCTCTTAACAATGTCCTCTTTAGAGTTTCATGTGGTTGACCTCTTTTTTTTTCGGCCTGTTATGTTCCATTTTGTAACTTGTTTTGGGATTCTCTGATTGTTTCTTCTCATCACGTGACCAACATATGTCCATCTTCTTTTTCTGATCACCCATGAGACAGGTTGTTTTTTGCTCATCTGTCTTATCTCTGTACTGTTCTTGAATTCATTCCACTTTATACTGAGTATTTTCCTTAGGCATTTGTTTTAAAATTTATTATACTGGCAAAAAAATTAAAGAAATGAAGAATAAAACTTACTACTATAACTTATAGCAGCCAATGAAATTAATTTAGAACTTGAGGAAAATACCATGAACATCATCAGGTGCTGTGCTGACTGGTGTTGACTATTATGTTTTTCCATGGTACCCAATCCTTCATGCAGGCCATCATTTCAGTTGGTGATCTCTCACATCATCTCTTCAAACTATCCAGTATTATTTCTCTTGGCCTTTCCCTGGCTCTTCTTCCCTCTACTTTTTCCTTTGTTACAATATTTTCAATGTCCCCCTTCCCATTACATGTCCTAAGAAAGTACACTGTCTCCCTTACAGAAAGATCTAGAAGAAAATAGTCTGCTTTAGTCACCACAGTTTATGAGCAATGTTACTATTTAAAATCAACAGTCATACAAGATGTTCAGAACAACCATTATCATGAAAGCAATTCTGCAAGATCAAGTGAACACAGCTCATCAACAGTGCTAGTTTTTTTTTGTTTTAATATATAAAATATATAAAAAACAAGAGTATGTATGCATTAAATTATCATACTGTCAATTACAGTATATATACTGGTTTTCCAATATTCACAGGTGAGATACTTTGAGGCTGAGAGACCAATGGCTGCAAACCTAGAACAGTCGCCTTGCTATGAGCAGGCTGGGTTTTTACTTCTGCCCCTGACAGAAATAACTGGATAAGAAACTGGTGTTCAATGTGCAGTCCCTCACTGCTCTTCACAAAATTCTCTTAATAGGAATATAATACAATCTTTACACAATATCTTGTCTTGTTTTGTCTCTTTCCTCATGTACCTTTCAGCACTGAGAGGGCAAAAAGAGTTCTTGATAAGCCTTGGCAATTTGCTTTGTATAAGAGGATATTTAAGATTTATATTTTATACAAAATGAGAACCCATGTCTAGTATCAGTTTACAAATGAGTTTCTTCTGCAGACACTTTTTATTCCACTATTTCTGCAAACTAGAAATGATTTCCCTCACTTCTCAGTGCTGACTTCTGAAGCAGACTCCACCACTGGTCAGTCTCCAGACTGAAGCATCACAGAAGTCTATTACTAGAACTACCCTACACAGAGGTAGCATAGTGTTTTAATAACTTCTGATCTGCCAGTTTTGATAACAGCATCTTCTCTGACACCCTTCTATCTCAGGTTCCACCTCTGTTTATAATTTAACATTGCTTAACGGCAGCATAAAGTTAACACTCGTTTGTTCAAATGCCTAATGTTGTTGTAGTATCTCTTTGGAACAGTGACTGTTCCTAGCAGCTGACAGTGTAGGTGTTGAAACGCAAGCATCGTATCAATTTGGGACCAAGTTAATGGTGACTGACTTGAAGAGTAGATAACTGGCCCTGTTAATTGTACTGTCACACCAAAACATTCATTTTTGTTTGCAAACACCTAATAATTGCCCAAAATAAAAAAATAAAAAAGAAGAGTTGCAGCAACATCTCTGAGAATACTGGTAAAATGTATTTATTACAATTATATCTAACAACAAGGTAAATTCAAAGATCACATGCCACTTACTGTTGTCTGCAGGTTTAGAAGTAGGACCAGTTGTAGTTCTAAGGAAAACAGTATGAAAAGAAAAAAAAAAAAAAGAAAAATGAAATCTTAAAACTAGTGTTCACAAATTCCACATCTTAGTTATTAACTGTGTTCTGTTACTACTCCTCTATAATTGACTTTAATAACCCTGATGAAAAAATGATACTCCTGTACTTTACCAGAATCATCAGACCCACCTTAACTGAGTGATATCATGAACTATGGATCATGGTCTTCATAACTGTCAAATCTCTTTTGCATTCCTAAAACTATCACACTTTTTATTTAACTCATTTTCATCCTTTACATCACACTATAACAGATCTTTTCTCTGACTTTCTTCTTCAAGTCTTGTTGATGTCATCACAATTTTACTTCATCATTCCACTGAGTGACATTTGGTTTTTTTTTTGTTGTACATTAAAAAAAGAATATGTTTATAATTTTTTTTCTATTGCCTCATCCATTGTCCTTACATATAACTAGATCACAGAACGACAAATGACACACAATCTGATGATGATAACTTCAAGATAAAACAATATCATTTAAACTTCACTGACAATTTCTAAGATGAAATACTATGATTTCAGTATTCCTGAATAAATCCTGATCAAACTTTCATGCATGATACTATGACTGTGGTATCTCATACTTGAATTTATCCTGATGTTCTTTGATGGATTTCTGATTCTGTTGAACATCATGAGTAATCTTTTTCTGCAGTGGTGTCACATCTTTCTGCTGTTTTTGCAGATGAGGTTTTTCCCGTTCAAGTTTAGTCAACTGATCTTTCAGACTCTAAAGAAAATTGAAAACACAAATTGAAAATAAAATTGATTTTGTTAGTCATTATTGTTCTTTGATTTGAACTTTTTTGTGTGTGTGTGTGGCTTGTGGTTTCAATAATTTTATGATAAAAATAAAACCTTCTTTGAAGATGACAATGATGATAACAGAAGCTGGATAATGATAATGATGGAAGCCGGTGTTGAGTTGTTCACTCTTAATTGCATTCCTCAGGTATGGATGGTAAAGATGTCTGACTGAATGTACTTTCTCAAGCTTCCATGTTATGTTTCACCAAGCCAGGGAACACTGTCAATCTTAATCCTGTTCACCTGGTTCTAGTGAAATAGTTTTTCCCTCGATGTGTCAAATGGAAGCAGAATAAGGTCTGCACTCAGTTTTCATATGCCGATATTTGCAAAATCATAACAGCAATTTCTAATTTGCTACACCGTTTCCGTCAGTACATGGTAGCATCTACATCTAATTAGAGAATATAGGTTTTGCAGTGAATACATGACAGTGTGAAAGTCATGAGTAGACAATGACTCAGTAATTGCCAATTATCTGTTTACATAAGTAATCAAGTGTGTGGGTCTAAGTTCTTGTTCAGCGATCAAGATGCCAACATATTAATGTCTTCAATGCAAATCAATTGGGTCTAAGTTCTTGTTCAGCGATCAAGATGCCAACATATTAATGTCTTCAATGCAAATCAATATTTTTACACTTCCAGTATTCATAAATGCAATTTTTATTTCAAGCCACAGTATTGACCTAGCAGGATATCATTCATTTCTTTACTTTTGGCCCAGAAGCAAAACTATTTTTACCTTCAGTTCTGCATTGTCACGGTCTATTTCACGTAACCGAGTTTCGGTATCTTTCTCAAGCTGCTCTAGTTCTTTCTTCAGCTTCTGAATGCTGCCTTTCTTTGAGTTAGCATTCTGAATTATGCTGCGATCAGATTCTGCTGCATGTTTAGAAAAGAACATTAGAAAATATGATTTATGATAAGAAAATGTGAGGAGTAACTTTCAAAACAATAACATGACCAACATTGCAGGAAAAAAAAATGGCACATAACTCTAAAGAGACATCTGAAGCACTGTGATCCATACTGAACACTACGATAATGAATAATAGTGATGGTGGTTCAGATAATGAAGATTTAACTCTTCTGATCTGTGGGGTAAACATTTTTGCAGTTAATCTGCACTTTTTATTCCTAGTGTACTTGTATTTTGGTTCTACTGGAGCCTAAACCACACAGATATGTCAGCATAATCAGTTATTTTCTAAGGACTGTTATAGCCGGAGGTGGGGTAGGGGATACGCTCTCCACTCCAATAAAATGCCTCCAAGGTGTGCGTCTCAAATAGCCTTTGACAGTCAAGTCCAGCTCCTGGCCTTCTCATGGCAGAACTGTTCAAACTGACAGGAGAAGGGGCGAAGGCGAATATCTGGCGCCTGAAAACCAGATGTTCGGGTAGATGAGAGTCATGTTTGGTAGCTCATCTACTGTTGCTGGCGAGATTCTTCAATAGCTGTGCATGGAGTGGGGCTCCTCCTGGCCAGTGAAGAAAGATGCGAATGGGGTTGCCGCGTGGCGCCACTGTGGAAAAGGTGAAAGAAAGGATTAAGTGAAGTAATCAGTAGTCTCGCGGCAAGAGCTACTCATACTATGGCACCTCTGCTCTTGAGGCCGGCCACGTCTGATTTACACCCATACTGGTGAAATATGCCTAAACCGGCCAAAACCAGGGGTGAAACTTGATGGCTAATCATGTCACGGTACCTCCGCTCTAAAAGTCAGTCATGTCCGAAACACACCCATACTGGGATAATACGCATAAACTGGCTCAACCCAGGGATGAAACTCACTAGTGGTGAGGATTCGTCCTCTCGGACAAAAGCTCTGTCCTGGTCACAACTAGGAAAGGTAGCGGCCACGACCACAAAATGCTGAAGTCGGGGACACTGGACCAGCGCAGTCTAGATAGGCAACCACCCCTCACCCGGCGGGGATGTATGCGTATCCTAATCACGCTGAGGTTTTCAGGTGAGAAAGTCCTACTCTAGGCTGGATGGGCAACCACCTCTCACCCAGAGGGGACATACTGATATCCAAAACATGGCAAGGTTTTCCGGTGAGAAAGTCCAACTCTAGATTAAACTGGTGCAATGAAAACCACGGTATCATGCAATCCCACTTCTGAGACCCACCGAGAATACAGGCTCAAGTCCTGCAATACTCTGAACCTCTTGTGGTCCTCTCGGAGATCTCATGTGGTCCTTTCGGGGAAACCATGGGACCTATCGAGGACCTTAAATTCAGTAGGATGACGGGGCGGTCTTGGTGGTAGAAGTGAACGAAGAAGAAGTTATTTTCACATGACATATCACCGTAATGAGAACATCACTGTTTAAACATAGGAATTTGAATCAGAGCACCAAATTTTGAAACTGTTAGTTCCTAATTACAGTGAACTACACAAAAGATTCAGAAGTAAATTTTTTTTTGAGTTCGCAGGGTTCAGAAAGTTAACTTGATCCATTTCAATGAGCCTAAATTCACATCTTTTTTGGCTCTGATTATCTGAGTTAATTTACGTGTCTATTTGAAAATCATGTTTTAAAAACATGCAGGTCTTTCTGAAAGGAAAATCTGTGAAACATGAACTAAAATGAACTCATGCCTTTCAAGATCAGCTCTGGTTAATTTCCACTTATCATGTTATAAAAATGAAAACAAGTTCTAACTTTTATCTTACACAAATTAGAAAATTAAAACTCACATAAAGCCGTCTGTGCTGTTTGTGCTTGAATGTTCAATATATCTTTCTCATTTCCGAGAGTGGACGATTTCTTACTCAACTCCTGCAACAGATTTACCTGATCTTGAAATGACACAACACACAAAAGATAAATTACCTATAAATTTAAGAATATTACAAGTGCTCTGAATCACTTTTCTTTTATTAAAATGAAAAGAATTCACTATTCTGAGATAGGACCTGTTAACAAAAAATCATGGAGATGTCATAAAATGTGACATTTTTTAATTAAACACATTTTTACAGCAATTCTGACACCCTAAAACAGAGTCCAGTACAAATATGATATGGTTAAAAAAAAAAAAAACTTGTAAAATTCTTCCTTCCTCTCAGTTATTTTAGTTAACGGTCTATACTTCTGCTGCCTACTTTAAAAATGAATCAAATGCAACTTAAATAATCTTGTTCTTGTCCCCTGCATGGTCCAGATATATTACTGACAACTGTGCTATTTCTGTTGTAAGTTTTTTGTTACTGTTTTTCATGTTATTCTATTAGTTTCCTTTTTCCACCATAAAATTAAGTATTCTATGATAAATCTGTGATTCACAGACTTACTTCTTCCACTGTTTCTGTCATAAGTCACACGTTCTGTATTCCCTACAACTGCAAAATACAAGAAGACTTTTCAGCAGGTCCCACCATCATAAGGCATAATTTATCTCTATCCCACTGGTCTGACAGTCATTTTATGATTTCCTATTTATCAAAACTGTGTTTTGAAGTAGGACAAGCTTTTGACCAGCACTGGCTTGCAAGCACTGATGAAGCCATTTTTAATCATGGGTGACTTTTTTTTAAAACTAGTACATAATGCAAGGCTGTGAAAAGAGACAGGCTCGCAACTAACCATTGACTGTTTCTCATATAAATCGATGTCAGCCAATGTTCGGTCTCTGGTCAACCTCATACCATCAATACTTGTTGTGAAGTCAGTTATGCCTTTCTGAACCTGTGAGATCTTCACCATTAAATCTGTCTTCTTGGCGTCCTGTGGACAATGATGTTTAAATCTCAATAACTAAAATGTTGATTCTGTTACAAACAGGAACATATATGAAAATATTTGAGGGCGAAGATGCTGTCTGATCTGGCAGACGGTGGCCTGTAGCTGACATGCTAGCGCCAGGGTTGCTGAACCACAACCAACCAAGACTTTGTCCCACTTCTCCAGTGATACCCACAGTAACAGGCCTAGCCTGGCTAATGGGACAGGGATCACCACAGTCTCATTGGCAGTGGAATCTACTAAAGAAGTACTGTATAAGCCTGCCTTTTAGGGGACTGAAAAACAACTGCCATAACTGCTCCCAATCTAACACAATGCTGTGCCTCAACCTTTATTGCATCAGCTGCAAAGAACATCAAGTCTGCAGTCCCAGGGAGACAGAAGAAGAGAAAGAAAAGATGGAGAAAAAGATAGTGATGATGATAACAATGATGAAGATGATAACCATGATGATGAAAATATTTATCAACTGTGTTTGGTGGGAAAAGAGCTGAGAATATAATACTGAACTGCTGAAACAAGGAATAGCACTTGCTAAAAGTAAAAAAAAAAAAATACTCAAGATAAATTATGTGTATCAATGTTCAACAGTTATGACATGCAAAGAGGTACTTCTGCTTACAAAATTTAGGAGTCTTTTTCTCAGATCTGAGTATAATATACACATCTTAAAAATTAAATACTGGAGCTGTGAGACTGCCTTAACTGTTTCCACCCGCGCCAGCCCCGAAAGGCCTGTTGCGGTACATGCTCTCCCACTGACACAGCCCTATAAGTTTTTGGACTTTCTTTCGTTGAAAACACAATGTAACTTTTCATTTAACCAGTCAGAGCTCTATAATAGTGTTTAAGCACACTTGATAAAAGGCGCCATGTTGGATATCATGATAGGAGTATAAAATGCAAGTTTTTTTTCTAGATCGAGTGGTAGAATGCTCACACTAACTGACTAGACCTATCTTACTCTATGTGTTCTCATAGCGGTAGACCTGTTAGATTTATCTCTATTGATGTTTCTGTGTTGAACTACATATTTTATATTGGATTATGACACAATTAAGGTAAGTATAAAGTAGATTTTATTGCTCAGCCCTAAAAAGAAATTTTTTTAGCACCCAAAAATCGTTCCCTCATTTCAAACCAGTTGTTTTTTTTTCCTTGCCTTTGTTTTTTTTTTAACTTCATTTATGGAATCTTCATTCATTTCCACTCATTTAATATGTGATACACAAGTAGTGATTATGGAATTAATTCAGTACAATAACTTTTACACAGGGGGACCCCCCCCCCCCCTTGTGTAAATGTCCATGACACTGAGACAGTAGGGAACATTTTGAACACAGGTGGAAACAGTTAATATATCCACTACTGTTTTGATATAAATTAAATCACAGTGACAAGTATATAGTTCTAGATAATAAAACTACAATAAATGAAAGCATAAACATGTAACAGTTGTACTGAAAAAAAAAACAAACAAACATTATTACCAGTGTTTCCAGCTCATTTTTTAAATTAGCCATTTGTGATTTCATGATTCCAAGCTGCTCGTATTCTCTTTGTTTCTCAACCATCAACTGCTCCTTTCTCTGCCGCTCCCACTCCATTTGGCGCTGGCGCTCCAGTTCTCTGCGAGCAGTCTAAAGACGGCATGCACATTTTTCATTAGGGTTTTCAGAATTGTTGCAACAAACATCAGAAAAAAGAAAAAAAAAAGATGAAACCCATGTTCTGAATGTGTGAACGACTTTAAAAAATGATAAATCTTTAAGCCATAAGAAAGATAAAAGTAGAAGGAATAATGGTCATATCTTAGGCTTTGCTCTAAAAATGTAAAATGAAGATAATGATCCTGTAAGTTTTGAATGTTTCTCACATTTGTACTTTCATCTGTTGTCAATTTTTTAGTTTCAACCTTACTTCATCTGGGGTGTGGACTAAAATTTAAGTCTGCTACAGAATGTTGTCACTTCTTTAATATTGCTTCTTAGACTATTTTTAAAAATATTGTACATGGTTAAGATAAAACCTGGACTATAAGATTTTTTTCCGATATACATGTATAGCAAAACATTCAAACTGAATCTGATGACTCTGAAATCATTCAGCACACAAAATAATCAAATTCATCTGCCTCATTTTGATTTCAAACAGCACTGAAATTGAACCAAAAAATAAAGTTTTTTTAAAAAAAAAACCAGTCTCACCTCTCTTTGTTCCAGCATCTTCCTTCTCTGCTCTTCGATCTCTCTCTCCCTCTCTCTTTGTTTCTCAACCTGTCTCTGTAACTCAGCCTGACGCTTCATCTCTGCCTCTTGCCTGATGACAAATTTTATCCCTTCTGGTAAAGAACCACTTACATAACATGCAACTAATCCCTACCAACTCCTGAAATTATTTTCTAGAAATATAAACTTGAAATTTTTCTCCAAGTAAATGAGAAATTTCAAGGAAAAAATGCATAGATTTCACAGACTGGCTTATCATAATATAACCAAATTATGATAAGCATCAGGTAAAACTGGAAACGCCTTAGTCCCCTCCCCCGAACTCAAAGGTAGCGAGATAAATGCTATCCTTCTGAGAAAAAAATACAAAGACTTGCAATGAATTATTTGGTTGTTAAGTGTAAAACTCAACACAGCAGATATAAATGTCATTGCTCTGGTGATTAAGTCAAAATCTGCTCTCACTGTATCTGTAATCAAGATGATTTAAATGATGATGAGCAGAGATTTCTGTCTACAAAGGAGACAAGAGTCTGTTGCAGGAGTTTATCTAAGGCAGAATAGACATCTATGTAAAAATCAGTTTCATGCTTATGGTGTATGACATGCTAAGGTATGAAAGGACAGCACACTAAGACAATGAAAATTAGCCTTTCATGAACGCAAGAAAAATTTAACAGACAAAGCTTTATCACCTATAGTTTTGGTTATAGACTGAATAAGGACAAGACTGATGAGAAGATTTTTTTTTAGACAAAAACTGCTGAAAATCAGATAGATATGAATACTGTTGATACTAGCAGTTTTAGCAAAGATATTCATACAACATGTCTTCAGTTTATACCTGTTCACATTATCACGCTTCAAGACCTCACCATTCCTTCAAGACCTCTCCTTGAAGTGGAGAAGAAGCTTAAGTACAGCCAACAGAAGCTGGAAAGCAAATTTTGACATGGCCAACTTAAACCACCGTCTATATGACAGTCCTAGTGAGATCACAATCTGCACTTGCAATAAAATGTGCTGAAATTGGTGCTACATGGCCAAGAGGCGTATTGTAACAACCACGGTGCCACACAATATCACAAATGAAATGCTCATATCAGCTAAACTCTGCTGTTCTAATCAGGAACTACAAAAAATGACAGTCAAATTTACTTGAAGGGCAGAACTGCATATACAGATATTACAAAGACATGTCTGAGCTTACAGCAGGCAAACATGAACAAATAATACCTTTGTCTTTCCCTTTTCTCTGCTTCTTGTCTTTCCTTCTCCATTCTCTCATTATCCTCCTTTTGCTGCTGCTCTTTGAGGAGAGCTCTTCTTCTTTCCAGTTCTGCTTGACCCCTATCAAAGTTCTCCTTGCGCTTGTCTTCAAATGTCACTGTTATAATATTTTTAAAATATCACAATGTTATTCACACACATCAGTTTATAACAACAACAAAAAAACTGCTTGAGGGCACTGTGGTGTAATGTTACCACTCTGACAGGTATAATAATGTCATACCACAATACCTATAGATGGCCTGGTTAGCTGAGCGGTCAGGCACTCAGTTTACTAATCTGGTGGTACCAGGTTCAGTCCCAGTAGTGGGATTTTTTTCTGGTACACACCAAAAATGGCCCCAGGGTCCACCCAGCCTCTAAAAATGGGTACCAGAGAAATCTGAGAAGGTAAATGCTGCCAGGCATAATACTGACCACAACACACTTTCATGTGCCAAAGGTCATGGAAAATATGGCCCTCCCCAAAATGCCTTAATGGCATGGAAATGTGAGTTTTACCTACTTTACCTTACAGTACCCACAGGAAATTTTTCATGTTTATTTGAAAACTATAATCAAAGATAAAATCAGTGGCAGGATTTCCTTGTATGCTCACTAGTATTCTTAGCAATGACGCTAACAAAAACTTTGAAACAGACGTACAAAATTGGAAGAGAAGCATACCGTACCTTTCTTCACTTCCCATGACAGACCTAAGAAACAGATCTACCACTATAGGGATGTGATCAAACTTTCATGAAAAGCACAACACCGAGGTAAACTAAGAGCTTACCAGCTCTTATTTGCCTTTGATATCATATCAACTTCAGCTTCAAAGCTAGGGGGAAAAACCTACATAATAAAATTCATGTGATCCTTAAAAATGCAGACCTTAACTGAGATATATGATAACTTGCATCACGCAAAATTAAAATTGCTCAGTATTCTCTTCCATAGTCTTTGTACACAGAAATAAATGGGAGAAAAACATAATCAAATGAAGTAAACCTTCAATATTTTTTTTTTCACTCAAATGCTCTAGATTAAATCTTCTTCAGTATTTGCCCTAAAAAAAGTGCTGGTTACACAGTTATGTGCCTTTCAACCTTGCACATCTAACTTCAGCTCAGTGTATTTTTAGGACCAGGATCGCTTTCCTTTTCTGAAGACTTGGCCAGACTGTATGTTTCCAGGGACACCACTGAGTGGCAGAACAGGATCTTGGTTGGCTATGGTTCACCAATCCTGACACAAGCAATCAGCTTTGGGTCACTGATCACTGCCTCATTCAGCTTAAGTAGTGTCTTCACCTCCTGGATTTAAGCAAAACTTCTTTCATTCGTGAGACTAAACGTTCCATGATATCCTGTTTTCCAATCACTGACAGATATGTACATGCAATGATGTGCCTCACCCTGCAGACAGACAATTCTCTGTCCTCAACAGCTGCATCATGTTTAAAATAGCATTTAATATAAAATGACACTAAACTAACCAAGAAAGAGAACACTCACAGGTGACTCATTTCTTTACACTGTAATGGAGTACATGGTAAGTGCATCTTTTTTAATACGCCAATAAAACATGACAACGAGACTTCAAAATCTGGCATGACCTATCTTCTAAATGGCATAGTTTTATGACTAACAATTTAAACTGTACTCAAGATATCACCTTGCTCATCAACAACCTCCTCAACCACTTGCATTGGAGGGGCAGCCGGAACAGGCAGAGGCATTCCCACACTACTCAGAAGATCACCAAAAGCATCCCTGGGAGGGCCTGACTCAAGAACGTATCCACCGCAAAGTTAGAAACATGGTATACAAACATAACATGCAGGCTTCACTTGAAATGAACTATTTTAATACTGAAATACAGAGATCCAATTTTTCACATATTCTAATTACATTGATAATATGCTAGGATTTTGCGCTACTAAATACTGATAAATTAATAAACAAATAAAATAAAACAAAATAAAATAAAATAAAATAAAATAAAATAAAATAAAGGTAAACGCTATGATGTATTACAAAGACTTTTATCAGGCCAAGGCTGCTGCCAGTGTGACAGTGAAAATACTACTTCTCACTGCTCAACCCCTGCCTCTTTTTTGGGTGGATAGTGTCAGTCAAGGACTAATCTATAGTGAGACAACCCAAGACTGCTAAGTTTTTGTACATGCATATCAACTGTCTGCTGTCCTACCCAATTCTGCTAGATTTCCAAATGTATGGGTTCCAGCTAGTGTAACAAAGAAATGACACTTTCTCTGTATCAAATGCCCAGGTAGAGCAGAAAACATTCACTGCTTGCAGTTCCAAGAGAATTATTAATTAGAAAAATATTTTCATATTTTTCTTGGCTCATTCTATTTTTGTTGTAACCAACTGTACAATAATTCATTTTATCTGAAATAGTGCATGAAGTGAGACCTAGTATTTTCAAATTCTACCTTTTTTGTCTTGTATTCTACTAGGCTGTCTTTCTCTTCCAGACAACTAACATTTTGATGTAGTATGTCCATCATTCCACTTTGATTTTACAAAAATACCAGAACAATATGGTATAGAAGCGAAGAACTGTTTTGAGATCCTGATGGATGTACAGGAGATGACACCAGATGAACTGGCTACGCAGGCCAGAGATATCTTAATAACAACAGCAAAAGATATGGTTCCAGTAAAGAAAGCACAAAAGAATGGATGGATTACAGCAGGCACACTAGAACTGATAAAACAACATACGAGGTATGAAGACAAAATGAAAAGTGACAAACAACAACAAAGAGGAATATAAATCTTTAACGAAAGAAGTAAGAAGAAACATAAGAAAAGACAAAAAAAACAATACATACAAGATTGTTGTGAAAGAATAGAAGGGCATAAGAAGTGTGGAACAGATAGTGAAATACTTAAAGAAATGAAGGCACTGACAAGAAATGTCACACCTAAGCTAAATGTAATTTGTGATGAGGTGGGGAATACCTTGACAGAGACAGAGGAAATTCTACAAAGATGGAAGGAATATTGCAAAGGAATGTATGATACAACCGACTGTGAAAGCAGAAATCAACAGTGTGAATTATTACTGGAGGAGAAAGAACCTGAAATGACAACTGAAGAAGTTTTATGAGCAGTAAAGAATCTGAAAAATGGCAAATCACTAGGATGTGATGAGAGAACAGCTGAATTTATTAAAGCAGGAGGAAAGGAATGTGCAACAATCTATCATGCAATATGTAAAAAGATATGGCATTCAGGTATTTGGCCAAAAGAATGGAAAAGAACTATATTCATACCACTGCCAAAAAAGGGTAACCTTAAATTATGTATAAACTACAAAACTATTGCCCTGATTAGTCATGCCAGTAAAATTTTGTTAAAAATCATAATGGGTAGACTTCGTAAGAAAACAGAAGAAGAAGTCAATATGGTCCATGCTGGTTTCAGGCAAGGAAAAGGATCAAGAGATCATTTATTCAATATAAGATTAAATAACAAAGAAATGCAGAGAATTTAATGTGAATCTATATTTATCTTTTATATAGACTATTCAAAAGGGATCATATTTGTGTACAACACCAGAAACTTTCTGAAATAATGGAAAAAATGGGATTTCCAACACATGTGACACAATTAATATCATTGCTGGATTCCCTGTCTTCCTTGGCTAGCAAAATAGGTCTTGAAATTAACAAAGACAAAACAAAAATATTGAAGCTTCTCATTGATAAAGGAGGAAAAATATACATAAAAGGAACAGTTGCTGATGAAGTAAACCAGTATGCATACCTTGGCAGCTACATAGACAAGGAAGGAAGTTAGAATTAGAACTGCAAAAGCAGCATTTTCCTTAAAAAAATCTTGAGAACATATGGAATTCAAAAGTTATAAGCACAAAAACCAAGTTCAGATTATTCAATTCAAATGTGATATCCACCCTCATTTATGCATGCAAAAGCAAAAATCAACTAAAAAAATGGACAAGAAATTAGACTCTTTTGAAAACAAATGCCTAAGGAAAATACTTGGTATAAAGTGGAACGAATTCAAGAACAACGCAGAGATAAGACAGTTGAGCAAACTACAACCTATCTCATGGGTGATCAGAAAAAGAAGATGAACATATGTAGGCCATGTGATGAGAAGAAACAATCAGAAAATACCAAAACAAGCTATCAAGTGGAGCACAACAGGCTGAAGAAAAGAGGTCGACCACATGAAACTCTAAAAGAGGACATTGTTAAGAGAAGCCAGTTTAATGGGCATAACATCCCTTGATGAAGCTGAAAGACTTGCTGAGAACAGGAAAAGTTGGCAAACAACTATATGAGCCCTATGTGACGTTTAATGGCATGGGAAAGATGTAAGATGTATCTAGACCAACAGGCAGCAGTGAGAATAAATGGTGAAATAACAACTTGGTTTGACATAAAACAAGGGGTCTGTCAGGGGTGCATACTGTCACCTTACTTATTTAACTTGTATACTGAAAATATAATGAATGTTAGGGAAGATGTAGACAAAGAATATTATGATGACATAAAAATTGGAGGTTATAAAATACCAGAGATATATATGCTGATGATACAGTATTAACTAATAATGGAGATACAATGAGAGAAATTAAAAAGAGGACATCTATTGCTCTTAAAAAAGCAAAACAACTAAAGAAGATGTGGAGAGGAACAGACAAAACTACATAAATAAGCTTTCTAAGGGCACGCATCTTTCCCACCTAACATATGCCTGTAAGACTTGGACACTTAAGCTGAGAAACACATAAATGCCTTTGAATGTAAATGCTATAGAAGAGTTCTTCAAATATCATGGACACAAAAAAGAATAAATATATCCATACTACAAGAACTTAATACTGAAGAAGACTGGCTAGTAAAGAGTATTAAACAGGTAAAACTTAAATATTTTGGACACTTTAAACATCATGAGAATTTAGAGAAAATCATCTTGGAAGGACACATAATGGGAAAAAGAAAGAGAGGAAGACAAGGCAAAGATGGCTGCAAGATATGGAAATGATTGACTGATTGATTGATGTCCATCAAAGATTCTGGCTGATTACTCATCATCCCTAAACTGTGCTGAATCATTTGATTTTACAGGTGTCATCTGCCTAGACTCTCAGATCTCATTGTTTCTTTATATCATAACTGGTCTTCTCATAATGTAAGGATCGATTTCTCAGACAATTCTGTTCACTTGTTTTTTTCTCATTCTTGTTTCTTTCTAACTGTTCTTGCCTATAAATCAGCGTAAAAAGAACTTGCATGAGTAGTGAATATTTATGAGTCATTTTTAATTAGTGGTATACATGAATACACATACAAATTTTGTTAAAACTAAATCTACAAACCATGGACAAAAATACTAAATACTTCCCCAAAGGCTAAACTAAGCAAATGGTTTGTAAACTCCACAGTGGTAAGTCTATTATACGATATTTGTAAACATGAAATTCTCACCAAAAAGAGCTAAATGTATAAACTAGGAAAAAAGCAGGAATAGCTTTATTAATTATTAAGCACACAGTTGCGATGTTTTGGTGTGAACCTTAATCATAAAAAAAAACACAGAGGATGAAGAAATACAGAAAGAAGATAAAATATGACAATAATATTCCACTCCTTTCTCACTTGCTACACATATTTCAAAACCTCCACATGGCATCAGATTACAGTAACTCTGCCCCAACTGCAATCACCTATTCCATCCTCTCCTGGCTAGATTATCATTATATCACTCTCTCCCCTTTCTGCGGTTCCCCCTCCCTCCTTTATGACCAACCTATCACACATCACAAGTCACCATTTAAACATTCTCAACACTCCACCATGTGCTTTTCTGGACACAGCCTCTTACAAGTCACAGCTAAGTGCTCCATTTATTTTACTTTATTCTAGTTTTTCCATTCCTACTTTTTACATAGCATTCATGTGAATTTATATTTTATCTTCTTTCTCTATTTCTTCGTCCTGTGTGATTTTGTATAACTACGGTTCACACCAAAGCATCACAACTGTGTGCTCAATAATTAATAAAACTGTTCTTACTTTTTTCCTAGTTTACACATTTTGTTATCACAGCTTTACTGCAGTGGCTTCATGTATAGTTATATACTTAGTTACGTATACTTCTACACCAATTATTCATGTTATCAGAAAGAGCTGAGCTACAAAACACTTGGCCAGCCTCAGCCTTTTTTTCATGCAAACGGCTAAATGACCACCACTACAATCATCTGTGATGTTATTTCATAACAAAAAAAGAAAAATACTGCGCCAATTCTTGCAAAATTAAAAATATGAAAGAAATATTTCAGCAAGAAAACAAGAAACCATTTAGACACAGCTTCAAGCACTGATAGCAAATATTTAATCTCAGAAAAAGTCAGATGACAAATTTAAACAGCCAATGTAGTCTGTAAACATTAGCCTACCTGGTACAATAGCAGATGGTAGTTGTACAGTTATGCTCCCAGGGATAGTTCTGGATGGGAGGAGTTCTTGCGGTAAGGTAGCTGGAAGAACCTGTCCCATTCGAGCCAGTTCAATCAAGTGCATAGCAATACAAAACTCGTCACAGGTTAACTTCCCATCTCTGTCAATGTCAGACAATGTCCTGAAATGAATAATATAAGCTTAAAGAATTAAGTTGTAAACAATAAATGATAAGACGATATAGAATCAAGTTATGGACTGATTTGAAATGGCCAAAAATATGAGAAAATATTTACCATATTTGAGCTAGGCAGGGTGGGAAAGACCAGACTGCATCAAGATGGCTCGGGCCTCCACTCCTAACAAAATAAAATAAAAATAAAAAGATGACAATATTAACAGTTAAACATACACAAAAACACAGCAGAAACATACACAAGAACACAGCATAAACATACATAAGAAAATGGCAGAAACATACACAAGAACACAGCAAAAACATATACAAGAATACAGAATAAACATACATAAAAACACAGCAGAAACATACACAACAACACAGCATAAACATACATAAGAAAACTGCAGAAACATACACAAGAACAAAGCAGAACAAAAATAAAAGACCAAAAACAGTTCTAGGTATGAAAAGGACAGACATCTAAAGGAGGAGGGGTGATAAAGATGGACAGGAAACACTGTACAGAAAATACTGACCAGCATTAAAGGCACTAACTGCTAAATAAGTATTTAGGCACTAAAATATTTTGAATAAGTATTTAGCAGTTAAACGTCAATACTATGACAACTTAGCAGAAGCAGCAGAGAAAGCAGCATATACAAATGACATGAAAACCATATACAAAATCACAAAACAGATGACAGGTAACTTCAGCACAAGTGTGAGAGTGCAGTAAGGACACATAAGGGACAACTGGTCAGTGGAGAAAGAGAAAAAATTGAAATATGGAGGGAACACTTTAGCATTGTACTAAACAGAACACAAGCAGCACAAACAATAGACATACCTGAAGCAAAAACAGAACTAAACATCAATGCAGGACCAATAACAATAAGTGAAGTAAAGGAGGCGATAAAGAAGCTAAAATTAGATAGGGCACCAGGTGAAGATGAAGTGACTGCTGAGATGTTGAAAGCAGAAGAAACACCAAAACAACTCTGCCGGATACTACAACAAATTTGGGATCTAGTAAAAGCTCCAGAGGAGTGGAAAACTGGCCTTATAGTAAAACTAATAAAGAAGGGTGACCTCAGAGATTACGGGAACTGGAGAGGCATTACCCTACTGCCACTCTTATCTTATATCTTATATCCTTCCTGTGCCGTTAAACGTCACATAGGGCTCGCAAAGTAGTTCGCCAATTACTGCCACTCACCAGTAAAGTATTTTGCAGAATAATCATCAACAGAATCATACCAGCACTTGAGGGAAAACTTCGGATAGAGCAGGCAGGATTTAGGAAAGGAAGATCATGCATAGACCACATATTTGTACTTAGACAAATATTAGAACAGGTAAATGAGTGGCATAGCACAACATATGCATTATTTATAGATTCTGAGAAAGCCTTTGACAGTGTCAACAGAGATGCACTGTGGAAAATCCTAAGATGGCATGGCCTCCCCCATAAGATAGTGAATGTAATCAAAACCCTATACGAGGGCTTTCAGTGCAAAGTGATCTGTGGAGAACATACCTCCAGCAGCTTTAGGGTACAAACAGGAGTGAAGCAGGGAAGTGTACTATCACCAACATTATTTATCTTGGCAGTAGACTGGTTAATGAAGGAGGCAACATCAGACAAACGCAGAGGATTACAATGGGCCCCTTGACACAGTGCTAGATGACCTTGACTTTGCGGACGACATTTGTCTACTATCATGCAACCACAAAGAAATGCAAGATAAATAAACAAGCTAACTCAGAATGCAAACAACATAGGACTAAAGATCAACATAGGAAAGACAAAGTTAATGAAGCAAAATGTGAACAACAGACATGTACTCAGAGTAGATAGCAAGTTAGTGGAGGAGGTCAACGAATTTGTATACCTTGGCAGTAGAATAGTATAAAATGGAGACGGCACAGAGGACATCAACAGCAGACTTACTAGAACAAACCAGGCTTTCGCAGTGTTGCAGACTATATGGAAATCTAAAAAACTATGCATGAATAAAAAAATCAGGATATTTAACTCTTTGTCTCCTGGGGGTGTTTCCCTCGAAAGACCAAGGGGGGTAAATTTCACAATGTGAAAAGGGATGGTTGTCACATTTAAAAGAATAACAAAGGCATAATCTGATCTGTAGTATGAAGTATTATACCTTATTTTGAAGAAGAAAAAATGTATTTTGTTTTTCTAATAACATTTTAAAAATTTTGTTAGTATACAACCAAAAAAAGAGCTAAGAACTGAGAAGAAAGAATGGAAAATGAAGAAATAAAATAAATTTTTTGTCACTTACCCATCAAGTTAATCCACTGTAGTCGATTATATAATTCCATAATGAATAAAAATGTACACAAACACCTATTCTACACACATCCTCCAAAATTTACATGAAAATATACACTAATTATGCATTTACAGCAAACTAAAAACACCAAGTGGGTGGGTAATATTTACATGAAAACAAGTGTGCGGTCGTTGACTAATATTTACCAGAAAACAGGCCATTGTGTTTTGGTTTTGGTTTTTTTTTTAATTTGAAGCATTCTACAACATTTAATTTTTTAAATTACACAATCTCCAGCATTACTTATTGTGATATTACAGCTAGTATTAGCAAAAAGCTGAGAAGTAGTATTACCAGCTACCCTTCTAACACATTTTGCTGCTGGACAAAAAAAAACACTAAAGATTTTTTGTTGCGCCACGTGTTTCAGAAAATTCACAATTTCTACTACTGCATTCTCTACACCACAGTCTAGACATTTTAAAATTAAATTCTGAGCTTGTAATGCAGAAATATGCTGCTCTGGACGAAAGAAACTAGCACTGGAAGCCATATTTGTTGATAAACAAAAGCCTAGCGACGATAAACTTTGAAAAACTTGCTAAAATCTAACACAGAATCGCTCTACAGAATCGATCTGTTTCTCAAACCACGTGCAAATGAAGGCCGGAAGGAAGTCAACTGCTGGTTTTAAGATACTTTGATTATTTTCAAAATTAAAGAGCTACAAACCATCATCGCACTGCGCGTCTATAAATCTATAGTAACAGGGATACAGCCACGCAGGACGTGTGCCAAAATAGACAAAGAGTTAAGAGTAATGTTCTAAGTGTACTACTCTATGGAAGTGAGTGCTGGAAAATCAACAAAACCATAGAAAACAAGTTGAATTCTTTCCAGACTAAATGTTTATGAAGAATTAGAAAAATATTTTGGCCAAACACCATAAGAAATAACATCTTGTTAGCAGAAATGCAGATGAAGCCAATGACAGCAATTATTGAAGAAAGATGCTGGCGATGGTTGGAACATGTGCTCAGAATGACTGACAACTCACTACCAAAAATAGCACTAAGATGCACACCACAGGGGAACAGAAGTAAGGGTAGACCAAAAGAGACATGGATGTTGAGCAATGAAGGGCTCACCTGGGCAAGAGCAGAAAAAAAAAGGCAAAGGACAAGCATTTGTGGAAAACCATTACAGAAGCCTCATGTGCCCTGGGTACTTAAGGTTCAGAGAGAAAGAGAGAGAGATTTAGCAGTTAGTGTCTTTAATGATGGTCAGTATTTTCTTTACAGTATTGTCTTTACAGGTATTTTTCAATACCACTTAACTCATTCCGTGCGTTTGGTCGATATAGTGACACTTCCGGTATCCCGAAGCTACCGTATGGTCATTATAGTGACAATTGTTTGTTTCATTAAAACAAGCGGTGTAACATTTAGGCTGTACATATTTCGTCTGCAATTCCGGTGACACTTTTCAAAATGGCGAAAGAGTGCCTAGTTACGAGCGATGCCGAGCGAGAAAAAGGAAGAGAAGCATGGAAATTTTTCAATTTTTGACGATGTAGATAGGGGTATGGACATAGCCTATGGCCACCCTGCCGCTCTTGAATGTTTTCTAAGTAGATCTAGACATATTTAGATGACTGGAGAAGTAGTTAGGAGTAGGTAGGAGGTTAGTTCAGACATTCGTTCAGCGAGAATGCAACACAGAATCACAATACGAGATCGACAAGTAGATCTACACATCTCAGATGGTAAGTAGTGCAAATCTAGACCTCACCGATGGTGAGTTGGCCACAATCAGCATCTAAAAATATCACATTACTTCTTTTTTCCTAAAAAACTCTGCATTTATGAAATTTTCATTCATTTAGCTATACTTTGAAACATATTAAGTATACGGAAGTACATGGAAATACTGTTTTCCATTCCATTTTACAACTAGACCCCCTTACAGACCAAGACCCGCGTTTTTACTCCCGCACTCCAGAACACGTCCGGAAGTGTCATTATAATGACCAAACGCACGGAAAGAGTTAATACATTTGTTAATTTATCTGCCTGTTTTTTTTTATGTCTGGGGGTCAGATGTAAATACAAAACATCTCTCACTTATTCTGGTTTTCATGTATTAAATTCAACATATCCAAGTTATCCAAGTTATGTAAGCGATGAAGACAGATAAATATATAAGGCCATATAAAATGATATCTTTAATCTTAAAACCATAACCAAAATCAGAAAATATAATTCTATGAGTATCTTATGAATGCACACGAATATGAAAAATTAAACTAATTCTATAAGAGGTAACTTTAAGACAACCTATAACAGCCTTTTAAAAGATATAAACACAATAATAACCCCACTGCATTAATTTTAAAAAAATAGTGCACAACATTAATCCAACAGAAAACATGATAATGTGTGATGAAGGATTAAAAGTATAAGATTTAAACTGACCCAGCAAATACCCTTTCTTGTTTCTGTCATTGGCATTGAAAGTCTGCATATACTTCAGTTTTACGTTCTGAGGCATTGCCCATAAGCTTCCACTTGAGACAAAAAGAAAAAAAAAACACTGGCGGTTAAAAAGAAAGAAAGAAAAAAAAACAAAGCAGTCTATAACAAAGCAGGATATAAATTAAGTCTAATTTGATCAAATCTGGTAATACCCGTACCATAAGCTGGAGCACTTTTAGACTTTAAAGTAAAGATAAAGGCAGCCCTACTGGGTTGAGTCAAATGTTTGTCACATTTTTGCAGTGTTTCACTGCTGCACAAAACCACCAACATAATATATACTTAGCTGTGTTCCTGGTGGTACGTAATGTTAATAACAGTGTATCTCTTCAAAATACAGCCCATAACTTTCGATGGTCTTCTGCCATCACTCAGCCAATGTGAGGAGTCCTTTGTAGCACCACTTGGAAGGCTTTGAGGCAAATAAATCTCTCATACTGGCTTCAACTTTTTTCCAGTGAAATGAATTCCCACCCTTGATGGAAGTGTACCATCATGCAGAACAGATGTGGTCAGAGGGTGCATGGTCAGGACTGTATGGTGGATGGGGCAGGACCTTGGTTCCCTCCAATTATGTGAGCTGACCATGCATAACACTGGAAGTGTGTGCTAGCTCGTTGTCATGCTGGAGAAGTACTCTCTTCCTGTTGATGACTGCTGGGCATTAGATGCACAGAATATCATGAAACTGCTCCAGTTGCTCAGCATACAGATTCCTACCCACGCAGTGACCTAATGGAATCAATTTCCCAGTGCAGAGGGCCATCGAAGTTCCACCAGAGGCAAAGCATAACCTTCTTCTCAAACCAGCCTTGTCAAACAACCACCTCTACCACCTGGCCTGGCCTGGCCTGGACCCTTTGGGTACCTTAGTTGGAGTACTGCAGGAAAATTCAATTTTTATCCCCAGTGATGACACAGTAGAGAAACTTTTTGTCATGTGAGTCTACCAACAGACATCACTATGTTTCTGTGTTTCCTAGGGAGTGGGATCAAGGCTGATCTCAGAGCTCATGCAAATGCTGAACTATGGTGCTTTGAGAATAGCCTAGCTGGGCTGACGAGCGCAGAGTACTGGAACTGTCTTCAACAGCCCGGCACAGGGCTTCATCACTGGTGGTTGATGGCCATCCCGACCTGGGCTTGTCTTTGATGTTGGTGTCCCAGACCTGAACTTTTGGAACCACTTCTTCCCAATGCTGCCATCACATGTCCTATCCACACTGCAAAATTCATGGGCAGCAGCAGAGGCATTCAGCCTTTTCTTCCAAAAATACCCCAGGAGGATGAACCTTGCTGTCTGTCATATTTGCTTCTGTGATCACTTATCTCGTGATCCACTGACTAAAAAATGGGTATGCATTTCAGAATGACACAATACATGACATCAATATGACATTACAAACACCAGTACAGTGTGTAGGATGGGAATCTTGACCAAAATTATGGTACTGAAAAATGTAACGATATTTTTGACTCACCGTAATATTATGCCATGGAGGCACCTAGGAAATACAATGTTAGTGTCTACATTTTTCCTAATCTGTCAACACACTAGATGGTGATGTGGTCGGCGGTCAACACACTAGGCGGTGATGTGGTCGGCGGTCAACACACTAGGCGGTGATGTGGTCAACGGTCAACACACTAGGCGGGGATGTGGTCGGCGGCCAACACACTAGGCGGGGATGTGGTCGGCGGCCAACACACTAGGCGGTGATGTGGTCGGTGGCCAACACACTAGGCGGGGATGTGGTCGGCGGCCAACACACTAGGTGGTGATGTGGTCGGTGGCCAACACACTAGGCGGGGATGTGGTCGGCGGTCAACACACTAGGCGGTGATGTAGTCGGCATCATGCCTGGCCACCTTTTCTTCCCCAGCTCCAGAAACAAACAACAAAAAAAAAGAGCAGATACCTGTTTCTACAGCTGACTGGGAGGCCTCCAAACCACCATGAGAGACTAATGCAACTCTTAGCTTGTCGTTTGAAACAAATTTTAGTATGTGTGCCAAAAAATGAACACTTCGTACAAGATTTAAAGGAAAATACTGAACAAAAACAAAACAACTCTAGTAAATGTAACTGTTATGCAGAAAATTGTAATATGCACCACATTATATTCAGATAAACTACAGCATGTAGCAAACTGTAATACGCAGCACACTATATTCAGACAAACTACAGAATGCAGAAAATTTTCTCACCCAGGGATAGGAGCCGAACTTCTGGGGGCAGCTGGAAATATACAACAAAAATCTTTTTAATATTTATGTTTAATTTAATGTTTAATAATATGTTTCATGCTGTTTTATACACAATATAATATGTTTAATAGAACAACGCAGAGATAAAACCTGTCTTGTGGGTGATCAGAAAAAGAAGATGGACATATGTCGGTCATGTGATGAGAAGAAACAATCACAGAATCCCCAAACAAGCTATCAAGTGGAACACAACAGGTCGAAGAAAAAGAGGTCGACCACGTGAAACTTTAAAGAGGACATTGTTAAGAGAGGCCAGTTCAGTGGGCATAACATCCCTTGATGAGATTGAAAAAATCGCCGAAGACAGAAAATTTTGGCGAACTACCATGCAAGCCCTATGTGACATTTAGCGGCACAGGAAGGATGTAAGATAGTATGTTTAATGCTGTTTTATACACAACATAATACATTTAATGCTATTTTATATACAAGACAATATGTTTAAAGCTGTTTTATATACAACATAATATGTTTAACTCTTCCCGGGCCACAGAAACGCAGATGTTCACGTGTTTGCCACAGCACTAAGCGTGGGTCTTGATATGTATAGGGGGTATAGTTGTAAAAGTGAATATAATTTCCACGTTAAAAGTATACACATTATGCATGAAAATAGTTGTAAGTAGATTTCATAAATGAAGAGTTTTTTTAGGAAAAAAAGAAGTAATGTGATGATTTTAGCTGATAATTGTGTAGTGCTTACCATTGGTGATGCCTAGATGTACAATGTTTACCATCGGCGATTTTCAGATCTACTTAAATTTTCGTCCGATCTCATTGTGATGTGGCATTCTCACTAAAATAATGTCTAAAATAACCTTCTAACTACTTCTCCAGTCCATTTAGTAGGTCTAGATGTACTTGGGGTACATTCAGGAACAGTGGTCAGGTCACAGGACATGTCCTTATGCCTCCAAAATCACAATAAATACTGGAATTTCTCCGTTAATTCATCGCTTTCGTTCGGTTGTTAGCCACGTTTTTTTATTGAACTATGAAAGGTCACCAGACATGGCAGATAAATCGTGTACAATAAAAAGTTTTACAATAGTTCTACATTGCAACGAAACAATATCGCTATAACGACAATGGCAGACATGAGACTAACAGGAAGCTCTCACTATTGCGACAATGGCATGGGAAGAGTTAATGCTGTTTTATGCACAACATAATATGCTTAATGCTGTTTTATGCACAACATAATATGTTTAATGCTATTTTATACACAACATAATACATTTAACACTGGTTTTACACAGCATATACTGTGAAGCAAGTGTTGTGCCAGTTGGTGTTGCCAGCCATGCTTCTCTACAAATCTCAGTCACTGACATCAGCTCAGTTGGTGATTTTCTGTTGTGCCATTACATTAGACTGTCCACTATTTTACCCTTACACAACATACACATATAACATAATACAAAAATGTGACATATAACAAAAGAAAGAAATGAATAAGAAAATGAGCTATACACCATGACAGTATTACTGTGGTTGTCAGTGGGCAACTGTTAACATAAAGTCTGCACTGAAAGATAAGAGAGGAAATGTTAAAGGTATGAGAGTAAACAATACAAGGTGGTGTAAGTGGAAAGCACAAGACTGTGGAGACATCTTGCACACTACAAAGAGCCTCATTCAGAACACAGAACAGTTTACTATGGAGTATAAAAAGAAGTTTGGAAGAAGCCACACAATGCAATACAAAAGATAACTCTTAATCCAGTGTTTATAACTCTCAGTTCATTTATCATATATCAGACCACAGTGGAATTTACTTTGTAGGTGTAACCATGATGTTTTCCAGCATGCATTCATATTTTTTCACAGATTATGGGTCTATTTTCATCATTTTTATTAAGCTTTATTACGCTTATGGCTGATTTTTGCCCATACAAATAAAACCTCTCACATGTGCTAAACACTTATTTTTACTTCAAATAAAGACAATTCTGACCTCCTAGCGGAATAGATGTTGTCAAAGGAACATGTGGTACACCTCCAGGAAGAAAGCTCCCAGCTGCGCTACTGGCCATAACAGGACCAAAACCTAATGCCCCTGTTGTCATCGTGGCAGTTTCCAGAGAAGCTTGTGGCTGCATCAGAGGCCCAATGGACATTCCGGACACTCCTGAAATTAGCACATCTTATATAAGTCACAAAATGGCTGCTTTACTGATACAACTTCTTAAATATGGAAATATGGCTTGTAACGACAGATATCATGAACAAGAGGTACTGGTCAATATACTAAAGTAAGTTACAAAACATAATAATAGTGTGTGTATATATATATATATATTTATATATCATTCACTCATTTGCAAGTCCCTTGTGGAACTTTGTCCCCCAACAGCACTCCCGTAGGCCTCTCGGCTGTGAGCAAGATATATATATATGTATAATGTGAACTTATACATGGTATGTGCATATATTTGCACATACAAAGAAAAAAAAAGTGAACTTTTGCTATAAAAACTGGCTGCTGGCGAGATTCTTCAGCTGCCGTGCGTGGAGTGGGGCTCCTCCTGGCCAGTAAAGAAAGGTGTGAATGGGGTTGCCACGTGGCGCCACTGCATAATCAGTTATTTTCTAAGGACTGTTATAGCCGGAGGTGGGGTGGGGGATACGCTCTCCACTCCAATAAAATGCCTCCAAGGTGTGCGTCTCAAACAGCCTTTGACAGTCAACTCCAGCTCCTGGCCTTCTCATGGCAGAACTGTTCAAACTGACAGGAGAAGGGGTAAAGGCGAATATCTAGCGCCTGAAAACCAGACATTCGAGTAGATGAGAGTCATGTTTGGTAGCTCATCTACCGCTGCTGGTGAGATTCTTCAGCTGCTGTGCGTGGAGTGGGGCTCCTCCTGGCCAGTGAAGAAAGGTGCAAATGGGGTTGCCGTGCGGCGCCACTGTGGAAAAGGTGAAAGAAAGGATTAAGTGAAGTAATCAGTAGTCTTGAGGTCAGGACTCTCAAATCACAGCACCCCTGTTCTTGTGGTCGGCCACGTCCTATGTGCACTCTTACCAGGCGAATTTCCTGAACCAGCTTAACCCAGGGGTTACGACACTGCTGACGAGATTCTTTGGATGCTGCGCATGGAGTGCAACTCCTCCCGGCCAATGAAGAAAATGCAAAAAAGCAAGTAGGATTGCCATGCGGCACCGATGTGAAAAGGTGATGAAAAAGATAACGTGAAACTTAATCCTTATGTCCAATAGTCTCGCGGTAAGAGCTACTCATACCACGGCACCTCCGCTCTTGAGGCTGGCCATGTCTGATTTACACCCATACTGGTGAAATATGCCTAAACCGGCTTAAACCATGGGTGAAACTTGATGGCTCCTCATGTCACGGTACCTCCACTCTAGAGGTCGGTCATGTCCTAAACACGCCCATATACTGGGATAATATGCCTAAACCAGCTCAACCCAGGGGTGAAACTTACTAGTGGCGAGGATTCGTCCTCCTGGACAAAAGCTCCATCCTGGTCACAACTAGGAAAGGTAGCAGCCACGACCACAAAATGCTGAAGTCAGAGATACTGGACCAGTGCAGTTTAGATAGGCAATCACCTCTCACCCAGCAGGGATGTATGCATATCCTAATCACGCTGAGGTTTTCTGGTGAAAAAGTCCAACTCTAGCCTGGATGGGCAACCACTTCTCACCCAGCAGGGATATACTGATATCTAAAACATGTCGAGGTTTTCTGGTGAGAAAGTCCAACTCTAGATTAAACTGGTGCAACGAAAACCACGGTGTCACGCATTCCCACTTCTGAGACCCACCGAGAATACAGGCTCAAGTCCTGCGATACTCTGAACCTTCTGTGGTCCTCTTGGGGATCTTGTGTGGTCCTTTCGGGGACCACGGGACCTATCGAGGACCATGGGACCTATCAAGGACCACAGGACCTATCGAGGACCACAGGAGTAAATTCAGTAGGATCACGGGGCGGTCTTGGTGGTAGAAGCGAACGAAGAAGAAGCTATAAAAACATAAGTGCTTATCTGACATGTTCCCTTCAAAGTAATCCCTTCTTTCTGGTAATACACCATTCTCAATGTTTCTTCCATTGTTGGAATGCTTCCTGGTATGCATTTTCTGTGATGGAACACAGTTCTTTTATCACATTTTCCTGAATTTCCTCTATGGTTTGGAGATGACATCACTTTCAAACTGGTTTTAAGTTTGAGATACAGGAAAAGTCAACTAGGAACTAACTGAAAGGCATAAGAAAGAGACAATATAAATTCAGTAGCCAAGTCATAAGAAAACTGAGATTATTTGATATTTTAATTTTTTTTTGGTGTCTTCTTGCTATTTGATAACTGGTTCCATTATCTAGTAAAAGCACATCCTAACTCACATTACTGAAATCAATGGCTTTAGGAGTTCCATCACCTGAAAAATTTTGGGAACCGTTAGTCTATGGTAATCATAAAAATAAAAGCAAATATGAAAATACAAAGTAAATACCTGTCATTGGGAAACCTATTCCCATTGGCTGAGACATGGGCACACCACCAACTATGGGCTGAGTAAATGAACCAATCACAGGTGTAGGATCTATTTTTAACGTTAGAGGCAATACTTTTGGCAGCTCATAACCTTGAAGTTTCTTTTTGATCAAGTGCATAGCTATAGAAAATTCTTTCTTGTCCATTTTTCCATCAGAGTTTATGTCAGCCAGGGTCCTGCCATTGATGACATATGATACAACATAATTACAACTCAGGTACAATGTTCATAACACACACCAAGTTACACATGTGTATGTCAATGATAAGGCCATGTCAAAATTTAAAGACTTTTAATCCTTCCAACTCATAATGATGATTAATTCAAATGCAAAATGATGATGAAGGTGATGAAGTGGGAAAAAACATGATGAATAACATAATCCTGACAGCATTTCAGTCTATACAAATCAGTCTGCCATAGAAATGAAAAAATAGTGACAATCAGTTAGACACATAAATCCACAATTGCTTTTCAGCACTTGCTAGAATACGTTTCCTACATTCTCAATAAAGTCAGCCTAGTCCAAAAACGAACCTTCTCTCATAAACATCTAACATTCAAATCCTAAATTCACACACCAAAATCACACAATTTCTCTCCAAATAAATCACAACACAGACTCCACACAAGAAAAAGACTGTGAGTGGTTTCACTGACACTAACAGCCTCGTGTAGCTTGGCCATGTCTTGACGGTTACTGAACTTCGTTTACCCACATTCTGTTACACCATCGAACAATATGTCACCATTTTATACTCACTGTCTAAGTATTCACTTAGCTCTCAATATGCACACACTAAAAAAAAAAAAAAATCATAGATGAATCTAAACAGTTTTAAATACTTAATGAAAGATTTCATGGAAGGTTTAGCACTATTAAATGTAGCGTAAAATACCATCTGCAACATAAGTAGGTAAACTGGATTTTGCCTCACTTCATCACTTAGGCTGTGCATATTCAACCTAAATACAATAACTGATAGTATAATATATATATATATATATATATATATATATATATATGTCAAACCCACTTAATATCACATTGCTTTATGTCACAATCTGGATATTGTCACAGAAATTTGTATCCCTGGCCAGCTTCCATAAGTAATTAATGGGCTTTACTCAGGTTAATATCACCCCACTTATTGACACAAGCGGTTAATGTCACAGTATTTTTGCATCCAGAGGAGTTAAAGACTACTTTGTATCACAAACTGGGTGAGTCCAAGCTATAAATATCTCACAAAGCATTATCAGCTTCTCGACTCATCAAAGAAGGGGCTGCCCGTTTGATCACCGATTACATGCCACATCAATCTTTTGAACATGTCGGCATCAAAACTCAGGTAGTTTGAATGAAAGGCCTCCCATAGCTGCCCTGTATAAAAGAATGTGATTAAAAACTGGTTTCTTTTGGTAATTGTTTATCTTTTTTAACACAATGTAGGTGGTGCTAAGCTTGCAACGTGAGTTGATATTCGGTCATTCTCGAGTAATGTACTGTGAATCGTATATCTGGGAACATCTCTCTGGTTCTCATTTTGATAGGCAATGGCTACTAAACATAAACATGTTGATCTAGATTAAAGCATTAAAGTGGACATTCTGAAGCAAGCTGATGAAAGTTATGAGAATGGATACTGCGGATACATTTGATATTGATGTTTCAACTGTATCGAAACTTGTTAAAAACTGAGACAAAAACTGAACGAGACTTTGAAGCAGGATCACGGCGCCACTAAAGCAGGATTCCCCTTACAAGGAGACTACTGGTTTGATTGATTCTTCTTGTGGAGTACAGTTTCAACTTATAAGTTTCTTCTTGTTGCTGGTGTTCTAACCATCACCTAATTTTCTGTATTATACACTAAGAAAATACAACAAGACACCCAGGCTTTCCACTCCACAAAATTAGTACGAATACAACAACTTGAACATAACTTGGCAGTCTTCCGACCAAAACAAACTGGTCAACAATGAGAATTTCCACAAAGCCGATTTGTTGTAGTTTATGATCAGACAACACACATTTATTACAGAAATTTACAGCAACAAATGCCCGGCGTGAAATATCTACGCCACATGGGCAAGGAAAACCTTACAATGATTTATTCATACCAAAAACCATACTTACAGGCTTACCAAGGACTGCAGCCACACAGAAAAACAAACTAAACTAATTCTGACAACAAGACTCGCTCTACCCCATTCTCGTTCGCCCAACACGTCCATCCAGTTCAAAGTTCCACACATAGACTGCCTAACGACCGGCTTTTTCACACGGACCTTTTTAACGACTTCTTTGCACACGTACTTTCCTAATGACGTAGTCTACGCAACACAATTATTAGCAATACACAAAAACTCTCTGAACAGAATGGCTATTCTGTTACAGAATATCTCCCCACCCCCTAAAGGTAGATATTTGGCCATCAAATATCTCCAACCAAACAAAAAAAAATTGCGAACTTGCACAGAAAACTCTCACGAACTGTGAGCGATAACAATGAATTTAAAGCTGAATATGCAGCTACAAAAAAAAATTTCATGCACCCACAATTTGTACAAATTAAGTACGTTAAACATTTGTGGTGCAAACATAAATATACATATATTTACAACATTTTTAATACTGAGTTCTGTGAACTACACCATCTATTTCTACTGCCATAGAAATAGGATAGAAGCAAAGGATGAACTCCTTTTTCGAAGAACACTACCCAACTAGTGTCTATTGTGCTTTTCTTTAGAAATCCCTATAGATTTCAAACTATTCAGTAGAAGGAATCACAGTTAATATGTTGATCACAACACGTTCTATGAACTGCTTCCTGCCATCTAGTTCCAATAGTGGGAACTTTTCCATAAGTGCTTTATGGAGATCTTTCATCGTGAACGTTTCTAAGTCCACGGTATCCATTATCTGCCCTATTGCCACAACGAGCTTACGATCGGAGACGTACAACTGATCAATCTCCGTATCGCAGTCAGCACTAGGTGAAGTCTCTTCAGGGAAATAATCTTCACTGTGAGGACAGTGTTCCTTCTGAGACTGATGGCAGATATCGGCTCTCCTCCGTTTCTTCCGCCTATGCCGAGGTCGCAAGTCATCCACCGACATAGGAACTGCTGAGGCGGAAGCATCCACCTCCATATAGTGGTCTGAGGGAGGAGCTCTAGGGACCACTCTCTGCTGGGTTTCCTTCAGGTACCACGGTGGGAGCCTGGGAACAAAACGAGGAGGCGGCGGAAGAGAAAATCTCTGTCTAATGGGACGCGGCAAGTAAGATCTACAACGATCTTGCTGATATTGCCTCTGAAAGGTCCCACCAGGCAACGATACATTAATGGCGACGTCCTGAACCATAGGACACAATGTATTAGTCGCCCTCTCTACTCTCTCTTTCTGCTGACAGGGACACGGCAAGTCAGTCTGCACAGAGCAATCTACTACAAGCGGGGGCTCTGCCTGTGAATAGGCCTCCACAACGCTCACTGACTTTACGACATATGTCTCAGATCCTTGTGACTGAGGGACGTCCCCATCAAGAACGTGAACTGGTACTGGTAGAGAAGTGGCACGATCGAAACTTGCCAACGTTGTCTCCCGCGCACCTGGATGAAAGAACATCTGAAGGTCCAGGGTGCGGAGGTTAGCAAACCACCTCTGCAACTTGACGTCTGACATCTCCTGTTTGCTGAGAAATGCGTCCACCAAGGGTCTATGGTCAGTCTTCACAGCGAAATGTCTATTCGCCAGAAAATATCTCAACTTCTGCGTGGCGTAATGGACAGCATACGCTTCTCTCTCGAAAGTAGACCACTTAGTCTGCGAGCGCGACAGCTTCTGCGAAAGAAAATATAAGGGCTCTTCAACTGAGAGTCCATCAGAAGAGGAAGCTGTCTGCACCAAACAGGCTCCAACCGCAACATTGGAAGCATCTGTATACAATGTAAGTGGCTTATGCAAGTCAGGATGCGAGAGAAGCGGTACTTTCGCAAGGCGATCCTTCAAAGACTCGAACGCCATTTGACAGACTGGAGACCATTTGAACCGATGACCCTTCTTGGTGAGGTCCACTATGGGAGCCACAATCTCCGAAAAGTGGGGAATGAAACGTCGATAGTAACTGCACGTCCCCAAAAAGGAGCGCACCTCCTTCACATTCAAAGGAGACGGCATGTCGGCAATGGCTCTGACCTTCTCAGGATCAGGAGATATGCCTGACTGGCTGATGACATACCCGAGATACTTTGTCTCAGAGGCCGCAAAGTGACATTTGGATGGTTTGAGCTTGACCTGGTGCTCGCGCAATCGGTCGAATACCGCCTGAAGATCGCGAACATGGTCTTCGATCGTTCCATCAGTGAACACCAGTATATCGTCAATATAGGCTTGTGCAAACTTGCCTAAGCCCTGTAATACTGTGTCCATGAGTGCGACAAAGGTAGATGGTGCCCCTTTTAAACCAAAGCTCATGTAATTAAAACAGAAAGAACCCAGATGACAGCTAAATGCTGACTTCTGCTGAGCGTCCTTGGACAAGGGAATACACCAAAAGCCACAACGAGCATCCAAAGTGCTAAAAAATTTGGCTTTTCCTATCGTGCTCAGGATGTCCTCAATGCGTGGCAATGGATATGACAATGAACGGGTCACCGCATTGAGTGCACGGTAGTCGCAGCAGAAACGATGGGTACCATCTTTCTTAGTCACCAAGACAACTGGTGATGACCACTCTGAGATCGTGCGAGAAATTATTCCGTCACGCAACATATTCTCGACGGCCCTCTCTATCACCTCTCTACTCGCCAACGGAGTGCGGTAGGGTTTCCTGGAGATTGGCGGATGATCGCCTGTATCAATCTCCATCTGCACTGTCGAGGTATGCGATATCTCGGAATCAGTCAAGGCAAAGACATCCTTGTTCTGTGTCAACAACCTGGATATTATGTCCTTGTGCACTTCAGGGCACTGAACCTGTCGAACGATAGTCTCAGAACGACTGTCAGGTGTTGTCTCCTCAGTACCAGAAACCTGCTGGATAGAGTCAACTGACTCCGTGAATGGTGTCAATTTTCCCAAAACACATCCACGTCTGAGCTCGATGTGTTACTAGAATGATTAATTACTGTCAACACGGGATAGCGATTAGTGTGGAGCTCACATACTGAGTCCACCAACTCTATCTCCGGCTGGGACAGTAAGAATGGTGTCTCAATACCCTGAACCATATAAGAATTGCCAGATGGAAAATATGGTTGGGCTTTCAGTTTAAGAGGAATAAGATTGACGGAACGTGGAGAAAGAAGAGAAGAACGCTGGACACGAAGAATAGAAGCAATGTGTGCATCTAATTCTAAAGGAATCATCTTGTTATGTATGTTTAGTGTATTAGAATTGTAATCGATGACAGCACCAGAACGAGACAAAAAATCACGCCCCAGAATGGCGGAACGGTTCATGTTGCGAACCACATAAAAGCAATGAGAAACAGTGACACCAGCAATAGAAATAGGTAGGTAAACTCTGCCAAGTACTCTCATGGAAGCTGCAGTAACAGTCTGCAGAGTAATTCTAGCGGGCAAGAGCTTAGGAGCAGAACGTAAGGATCTGTATACAGAATCCTTGATAAGACAGACACTAGCTCCTGTGTCTAACAATGCTCTAATTCTAAAAGTGTCAACAGAAACAAGGACAGAAGTAGGAGTCGGGGGATTTGCACCCACCGAGCGTAGTGGTGTCGCATGCGAAAATGAGACAGAGTGTTTGGCAGATCTAGATGGTGTAAAGATACGGTCGGACACATGGGAGCTATTCATGCGCCGACTTGTCAGTTTAAATGCACACGATCCTTCCTTTCACTCTGCTTACAAAATCGGGCTATGTGACCTCTCCTTCTACAGTTATAACAAGATCTAGTTTCTTGTGGTAGTGTACTCGCAGGTTTAGCCTTCTTGGTATTCGATCTCTGGTGGTCTATCCTACCCGCTTCGAAGTGTGAAGACGTCCGTCGAGAGTTCTCCTGATGAGAGACTAACTGTACTCTCTGCGAATCCACACAAGGAGACTCTCTGTGTGTCGTCACCTCACCGGACGGTCGAGAACCTGCAATGAAAGCTTGTCGGGAACTACAACTAAGATTCACCGACTTCATGAGGTCATTTTCTTGTAAGGCTAAGTCCACCGCCTGTGAAAACAGAACAGGTTTATCTCTTAATAATTTTGATTTCAATGCGCGAGAAAGTAGTGCATCTACAAACGACTGCACCATTTGCCTCTGCGCCAGCGGAGTTACCCATTCCGCCTCAGAGTAAGCAACTCTAGCTGCCTCACTGATGCGATCAGCCAGCGCTTGAATGGGCTCTCCAGGAGACTGTCGAGTAGAGGCTAGCGTATGCCAGGCCTCCTGAGGAGTCTGCAGCACCCCATATCGTGCTAATAAAACAGATACGAACTCCTCCCATGTCTCTTGAATCTGGAGTCGCTGTTTGACGAACTCTGCCAGGGAACCTGTGGTGCGTAAATACACCAAGTTCTTCTTACTGGGCACATCAGCATTCCGCATGTCCATAATCTTATTAATCTCATCCAGCCATGGTTTCAGCTTTGCTGGGTCCCCGTCGAACTTTGCTACAGCTGACATGACGTGGGAAAACCTCAAGTCATTGCTGACTTGGGACAGGGTATCTTGTAATAACCCCAGCAAAATCTGACGTGGATGGAGCTGAAGCCATTGTGCGTCTATCCGTAGTGCACTCTACTTATTGTTAGTATATATCACTGGAATCAATACAATGCCACCATATACAGTAATGTCAACAATTATTCAAAACAATGGCATATCAATTATTCATTATCATGCACTAATGCCATCCAACTAATAACCATAGAAAAGAAAATCAATTAAATACCATACCACGCACTAACTAACTACACTGAAGTCCTAAGTTAAATGAAAAGCCACAAGAAGTCTATGTACTGTTCCAAATATCACCACTAAAATCAATGTTCAATAAAGTCCCGCTAATAACACTGGAGAAGAATGTCCTACAATGTCTATTCCAAATATAAGTGAATCTACAATGTCTGAAATCCTACACCACACATAAAGAAGCACAAACAACGACTGTCCATGTATCAATGTCCACTCCTGTCTATCTGCCGAAATTGTGGAAAACAGTTAATTTTGTCAACATGTTACCTCCCCGGTCTGGATGGAGCTGGTTGAGAAGTAAATGTCGCTTGGAACAACTGCTCTAGTTCCTCACCGGATAGTAGTTCAGGTTCAGTCTCACTGGACTTGATTGCAGGCACAGGAAAACGTCAGTAGCTGCACTGCCCAGGACCCAGGACTAGATGTGACACAAGCTTTCGGGTGGGCTGGACATCATCGCCGCTTTGAATAACTTCTACGATAACTGTCTCTGACACTAACAAAAATACTATTCCCTAACCAAAACTTGAAAACCACTGACGAAACATACTAGCAACACACAACTGTGGGCTAGAAAAAACGTGCATGAACTGTTAAACATGTAAACAAACACACTGGACGTGACAAGTGGCCTGATACGGCACCATTGAAGCAGGATCACGGCGCCACTAAAGCAGGATTCCCCTTACAAGGAGACTACTGGTTTGATTGATTCTTCTTGTGGAGTACAGTTTCAACTTATAAGTTTCTTCTTGTTGCTGGTGTCTAACCATCACCTAATTTTCTGTATTATACACTAAGAAAATACAACAAGACACCCAGGCTTTCCACTCCACAAAATTAGTACGAATACAACAACTTGAACATAACTTGGCAGTCTTCCGACCAAAACAAACTGGTCAACAATGAGAATTTCCACAAAGCCGATTTGTTGTAGTTTATGATCAGACAACACACATTTATTACAGAAATTTACAGCAACAAATGCCCGGCGTGAAATATCTACGCCACATGGGCAAGGAAAACCTTACAATGATTTATTCATACCAAAAACCATACTTACAGGCTTACCAAGGACTGCAGCCACACAGAAAAACAAACTAAACTAATTCTGACAACAAGACTCGCTCTACCCCATTCTCGTTCGCCCAACACGTCCATCCAGTTCAAAGTTCCACACATAGACTGCCTAACGACCGGCTTTTTCACACGGACCTTTTTAACGACTTCTTTGCACACGTACTTTCCTAATGACGTAGTCTACGCAACACAATTATTAGCAATACACAAAAACTCTCTGAACAGAATGGCTATTCTGTTACAACTTTCACTCGTCGTAGACTGCGCCCCTGAGAATAGTAGTGACAATGTCAACTGACCACATGCCCATGGACCAGATGCCCACCAAACCTGTTTCTTATGCTCAGTCTGTGGGCACATTTGAGACTGCACTCATTCATTTACAGTATGGATGACATGACACAGAACATTTTTAATGCTGTAGGTGCATAAATGACTTTTTGGTTAATAAACCAGTTACCATTACACAACGCAGAATCACCATTTTTCTTTTTACTACTTCTGCTGAAAAGTCAGTCGCTGCATGATTTTAGTCTTACCTATACTGTAATTTAATTATCAGATTTACCGTACTTTGTGATTAATACTTTTTGTATCCAATAATGATAATGAACAACAACCAGTCTCATGGGTGATCAGGAAAAGGAGATGGACATATGTTGGTCACTTGATGCGAAGAAATGATCAGAGAATCCCAAAACAAGCTATCAAGTGGAACACAACAGGCCAAAGAAAAAGAGGCAGACCGCGTGAAACTCTTAAGAGGACATTGTTAAGAGAGGCCAAATTAATAGGCATAAAATCCTTTGATGAAGTTGAAAGACTCGCCGAGGACAGGAAAAACTGGTAAACTACTTTGCGAGCCCTATGTGACGTTTAACAGCACAGGAAGGATATAAGATAAGATGAGATATAATATATATATCTGTGCATGTGTGTATATATATAATACATATATATATGTGCGTGTATGTGTGTGTGTGTATATATATATAGGTCTGGAAAAAACAGAACAAAATTCACACTAAAATAGTGATAAATGAGGAAATAATGTTGACAACCAAAAGAAGTAATACCATATTTGTCCTAAAACTTGAGTTGGTAGCCCAGACTGCATGAAGAAATCTCTTGCTTGCGCACCTGTTGAAATAAACAGAGTAGTTAAAAAATAAATGTTTACAAGCACCCACACTAAATTTTAGTGCTTTATTTGTCTGACACACAAAATGTAAATTGTTCTTCCATGAGTGAAAAGTTAAAATTTTATTAGCACAAGTTACATTTTAAAATTTACTAGAAAAATCCATTCATAATAAAATAACCTGCAACAATAAAAAAATAAATGGCCACATCACATTACCAAGATAAAAACTGCTCATATGAACTACAATAAATGTTAACCATAAATAAAACAATATAATATGCACTAAAAGAAACATTAAGGATGACAACAAATTTGGTTTTTGATGGCATGCATTTTTCCTACTGCAACATATGCCTGTGAGACCTGGACACTTAATAAAACAGCTGAGAAACACATAAATTCCTTTAAATGTAAATGATATAGAAGAGCCCTTTAAATATCATGGAGACAAAATTAAAAAAAAAAAACAATATACCCATACTACAAGAATTTAATACTGATGAAGGTTGGTTAGTAAAGAAAATAAAAAGAAATATTAAAGTAAAATAAAAAATAAAAAGAAATAAAATAAAAGGAAATAAAAAGAAACAGAGAAAACTCAAGTACTTTGGACATGTTAAACATCATGAGAGTTTGGAGAAGACAGTCTTGGAAGTACATAATGGGAAAAAGGAAGATAAGGTGAAAATGGTAACAAGACATTATTGAAAGATATGCAAATGGATGCACCAGCAGTAGGGCATCTTTTTTTACAAATGAGAGGCTTTCAAGAGATCTGTTAGGAACACAAAGTTTCGAAAGTGGATTCAGAAGGCAAACAGAAGACAACAAGGTCAGGACAACTTGGGAAAGAAGAATGATGTTCAGTTCACTGACAATAAAGTGACCAACCGTCCTGTTTTAAACAGGACATTGTCGTATTTTGAGGATTCTTCCCAGGACTTGTATTGCTCTGATTGGGATGCCTGAATGTCTCTTATTTTAAAATATGTTCTCATTCTCATACTGTCATCTTTGACTGCCAAATGTTCACAAAAAAAAAAGATTAAACAAAAAAAATTATCCTAGTGGAAAAGTTGGTATTTTTGAAGAAAATTCACTCTGCAGGGAACCTCAAATAGGCCTGACTGGCATATGTGTAAATAAAATTATAAATCTAACCTACTGATTAAAATTTTGAGTTAAAATTTAAATTTAGCTTTTACACACACACAGAACCGGCCATTCTGTATTTGAACTTAGAGAAGATAGGTTACTACCAATGAATATTATTATCACATTGTTTCTATGACTTAGTTACATTATCAGAGCTGCTAACAGCCTTCTGCATTTATAAAGTCAGGTTTGATGTAGTGAAGTAGTAGATCAAGTATGTCTACTCCACAATGAAAGGAAAACTGTGTACTGTGTGATTTTCATCATGTAGCACCATCTTGGAGTTTCTTCTGGTGGCACAACTATATTACAACACCTGTCAAACATTGTAGAGAAGCAAGGAAAAAAAATAAAGACACCCATCCCAAGGAACTGGAAATCATCTAACACCAAAGGTACAGACATTCTCTTTCCCCCACTTTTAGATGTAGTATGTGACCACTTTTCGCAGAAAACTTGTCGGGTCCAGATATCATCACAGATCTTATAATATATAACAGACCAACTTACCTGTGATAAACCCATTTATTGGTTTTAGCTGTAAGAACTGTATGTCATGTTTCGCACGGTCGTCGCCACTGATACGCCATTCATCTACAAGAACCAAAAAAGAGTATGCAGAATTTTAATAATTTTACTGTAAAGACAAAATTTTCCACTTTGATTGTTTACTTGACTTAAAAAGTTTGTTTTTTTCTTAACCACAAAGAAATAAAATAAGACTAAACAAACAAATAAAAGATAGGAAAAAACTGGGTCAACATCAAAATTTCAGTTTTTTAAAAATATCTCTACAGCAATAACTTGAACATCATCAACTGAATGCACACATTTTTGTAACTAAGGTATACCAGATAGTAGTTGTTGCTGTGGAAAACAGTCAACACCTGTCAATAACTTTACAATCCCTGTGAATACATCTTCTGGAAAAGAGTGAGGAAGGGGGAGGACAGGAAAGTGCCTGTCAATACATCTTCTGGAAAAGAGTGAGGAAGGAGGGATGGACAGGAAAGTGAGGAAGGAGAAACACCTCCTCTCAAAGTGCAGGGGGAAAGGAGTGAGGTTCATGTCACGGATCTAAGTTAAAGGTTTTTTTAACAAATTTAATATTAACAGATTCCAAAGATAAATCTTACACCTAATTTAGTTCAATCCACCACACGTGTCCTAATAAATCATTGACGGTGATTCGTGAACATTTCTTTTGTATCCAAAATGAGGATAATGTCAAGGTTGTTTAGTTTAAGATGAAAGCTAATGTGCTTTCAGTGAAATAAACGTTACTGATATAATTAGCTTTCAAATATCATGGGACATAAAAAAGAACAAATATACCCATACTATAAGAACATAATATTGAAGAAGGCTGGCTAGTAAAGAGGATTAAGCAGAGAAAACTTAAATATTCTGGACACATTAAATATCATAATAATCTAGAGAAGACCATCTTGGAAGGATACATAATGGGAAAAAGAAAGAGAGGAAGACCAAGGTGAAGATGGCTGCAAGACATCATTGACAATCTACAAATGGATGCATAAGCAGCAGGGCATCTTACTTACAACCGAGAGGCCTACAGGAGAGCTATTAGAGAGGCAAAGTTCTGTAAGGGACATGCAAATGACTGACTGATATAATGCTGAAACTTAATATGCTCTCAGTGAAATAAATGTCACTGATATAAAGTTCTACTGTGTGGGAATGTGACTGTTACCTTACTTATAACCTGAGCTGCTACTGCTTGGACCAGATGCTTGCAAGAAATTAGCAGGAAGATGTTTGGTCACTGGGAGGCTGGCTAAGATGGGTTGGAAGGAATGAATGAATGAATGAATAATCTTTATTTTTAAAGGGTAAAGAGTTGGGCACGCAGGCCCGTCTTACATTCTGCCCTTCAGGAGAAAGGGGGAGGAATAGAACATGATAAAGAAAGGGAATCTTTCAAAGTAGCCTTGACCCATATCATGCAAGTATCTGTAAATTTGTAAATATATATATATAAGAAAGGGTACTTACCTTGTGACCCTGCCATTTTTTGTCTTCTGCTAATTTAATTGAAGCAACAAGTTCTGAAACAAAAAAATATTTAAAAAAATTTTTTTTAATTCTGTATTAGCTGTATTACTTACAGACAAGCAGATGTCAACAATGAAGACATTCATACAGTTTCAAAATGTCCATTACAAAGTGCCAGCAGTCTAATAAAGACTTAGGAACATTCTCAATACACCCTACTACACTTTACACAAATGAAAATGAGTATAAAAAATATAAAGAGCTATTACCTCTTGTCTTAAGATAAATAATTCTTATTTATTGTGGAAGAGGAAAGAAGAGTTTTCTCGTGCAGTAAATGATAGAATTAACCGTCCTATTTTAGACTATCGGCCTGTATATCTAAAGACAGGCAAAACAGATCTGCTACGGCCCAAAGTCATGTGGTTTAGCTTTAGATCGAGTTTATAGACTGTTTTCGCGACTTTCTGCCATCACTAGTCTGAATGTATATTTTTCTTTTTTTCTTAAATTATCAACAAATTTGTGGCAAATGAAACTCGATGCACCCTTTACTTATCTATCGTCTGCATTTTTCGTACTAAATATGGCTGTAATGTGCGTTATAACTGCTTAAGCGAATCTGTTAACAACTAATGATTTAATAGATTTAGATTTACCTTTACGCTTTCAGATCGTCTTTTTGCTTCTCCTCTGTAAGTTTATTCTCATCCTTATCTGAGCAGTTTAATTGAATATTATCATCAGACAAACCGTGCATAAACAGTGGGACTTAACTTAGGTCAAAGGTATTCTGGGTAGGGCAAAGGGGGCGTTTCCGGAAACTTTCTTATTTGGGTAGTACTTGTGTAACATCTTCACCAAAAATAGTCGCAAAATAAATTATCCAACTCTAAGTTCGTACAGTGTTTTAGTTGATGTTGCTGTTTCCTCCTTATTTTATGTGAACATTATATCACAGCTCGCAAATTTTGTTATGTGTAGTTTTTCGAAGCTCGATTTGATTTGATCACAATATGCCACACTAGAAAAAGTTGAATATTCAGAATTAAGACAAGAAAACCATCATCAAAATCATTCCATGTGTGCCAACATTTAGTTTACAGAAGTAGGCTGAGAAATGTGTATCTTATTATGGAAACAAGCGAGTTCATATAAAGTTGTAAAATTACTGAAAGAATACTGAAGGTAGGGTCCATAGTCAATGGTTTGCTCATAGATTCATGTGACATGTCCTTTCCAGAACGTTGTCCATGTTAAGTCTCCCTAAATGCAATACGGCCTTGCGCAAGTTGACCAGTGTCTTGCAGTGACACATTCAAACTTTCCGTGATGTCCTGAGTCCATATGCGGAGAGGTCGTCCCTTTTCTCTTTTGCTAGGCACTATGCCTTCTACTGTCAGCCTCTCCAATCTTTTGTGTCTCTTGATGTGGCCGAAGTATCTCAGCTTTCTAATTTTTATGATGTTAACGAGCCAGTTTTCTGCGACACATAATCTCATTAATAACTCTTTACTTGATTTTCATCCCATCCATGATATTGTAAACTTAGCTAGCGCTAAATCTACATTTTATGGACACATTTGGGGAGAAATAGATCAACCCAACATCTTATTAGCAGAAATGCAGATGAAACCACTGACAACAATTATTGAGAAAGACGCTGGCGATGGTTGAGACATGTGCTCCGAATGACTGACAACTCACTACCAAAAATAGCACTAAGATGGACACCACAGGGGAACAGAAGTAAGGGTAGACCAAAAGAGACATGGAGAAGAACAACAGAAAGGATGTTGAACAATAGAGGGCTCACCTGGGCAAGAGCAGAAAAAAAGGCGAAGGACAGGCATTTGTGGAAAACCCTTGCGGAAGCCCCATGTGCCCTGGGCACTTAAGGTTCAGAGAGAGAGAGAGATCAACCCAGCTGTTTCAGGCATTCTCTTGGCATGTACTACCGTACTGCGTGGCCAAGATCTCGCAACCCTCATGATCGCCAACCTATATTCTCCCCTCCAAGGATACTGCATGCCAGCTAATTCAGCATTTTATACACATTCATACATCACATCAACATGAAATACCTATTACCAAGACAGCAAATCAATTTACATCCATTAATTAACACTCTCTACATATAAGTCAGCAAATCAATTTACATCCATTTATTAACACTCTCTACATATATCATAGTGACGCCACCACAGACATTACAACACAGGACATCAACATGTATCATCATGATAATAACAAGGCATGACATAAATACAATGTATTATCTCTAAGTATCAACTAAATCAGTGGACCATATTGGCCTTGGCTACTCTGGCCCTACTAAGCAACTATACATTTATGTCAATATTGTGCCTATGCACTGGTAACACATTCAGCTGCTGCTGCCACGAACTTCATCTCCTCATACTACACAGATCTCTTTGTTACTGAAATACTACACAGACAATGCTAATGCACTAAATCCCACATGATCTCCATTTGTGCTAATGCACTGAATTCTCCCATAATCTCCATTTGTGCCAACGCACTGAATAACATATGATGGACCTAGGTGTGCCCATTCAAATATGACAAGACTCAACAGAATCAGCGAAATCTTCACGTACGACGACAGTAATGATAATCCGACAGTACAGTATGACTTCACGACACATCATGTAATCCACAGTACATCTGAATGAAACATTTTTGGTCTGCAGGGCTAACTAGACGAGACGAAATTAGCTCCCTGCCCTATCCTCTGGTTTTCTGCTCTCCTCTCAGCTTCATGAAGTTCACACGAAATTAACACCATGATGGCATCCCCCGTACCATTCAAAGAACATTAATCATCATGAATCCCACATATATATATATTACACAATATTTTGGGCGACTGGGGCTAAGTATTTCCATATCAAACACCACAGACGAGATCGAACTTGCCCAGCCATTTGCCCGCTGGCTATGCTCAGTGTGTCCTTTCCTGCACGTTTTTTTTCCTTTATATAGGTCTTCCACCCCCGTATCACGTGAACTGCATCTCTTCGTTCAAAATCTGTACACTATTCTGGTCTTCGAAAGCCATTTCACAATATTCTAAGTGCCCTTTTGTATCATTTCATTTCAAATGCTGTTATTCTCTTTAATGTGTTACGTGTCCATGTTTCACATCTGTATGTTGCTACTGGGAATATGTACGCTCTTAGTAAACATAACTTTGTTTTCTTTTTGGTAACTTACCATATACTCTTCATTTATGCTAGTTTCTGTGACGCAACTGTAATTCTTTTTTTTTTATTTCCACCATGCAGTCGCCATTAGTGGTGATGACTGTTAGATATTCCAATTTTAAGATTGTTTTTCCTTGGCAAGAACCGAAAATATAAAAAATGTTGATAAATTAGAAAGTTCTGTAACTAATCAGATTTATTTATATTTCTACATTCCCATTCTTCACTTGCTGTCTCTATTTGCTTCTCTTCTCTAGTTCTTTATCTTGTTGTGATCTTGGGCAAGACATGTGTCACTGTGTTATCTTGTTCCCAGGCAACGCTCAGTACTAGTATCTTTAATGGCTTCATTTTTCATTAGTTTGATTCATTTTTTGTTTGTTTGTTTGTCAAAAGATGTTTTCGAAAAAGTAATTTGTTATTCAATTCAGTGGCATCTAAAGTCCAGACAAAAGTATCATTTCGAGATGTCCGTCACATTCATTTCACAAACATTTCATTCATTCATTAGTGAAATGTTTCTTTTGAAAGATCTATCTATCTATCTATCTATCTATCTATCTATCTATCTATCTATCTATCTATCTATCTATCTATCTATCTATCTATCTATCTGTCTGTCTGTCTGTCTGTCTGTCTGTCTGTCTGTCTGGCTGTCTGTCAACCTTACTTTTTATGATTCATTCAGATGGATGGATGGATGGATGGATGGAAATCCATGCCAAGTATGTACTTCTGTGTGCCTCATGTTAGAGACTGATGGCAGTGCAGCCCTTTTGGAATGAATCTCACATGAAAAGAAGAACATTAACATATGTATATTCGAACAACTGCACAATGCCACGAAAATCGCAGCTGGAATGTTACAAAGAGGTGGTACTGTGCGGTCATTGCTAGACAGTTAGGCTAGGAAACTGCAGTTTCATACTTCGTATGTAGGTAAATAGGTAAAATTCCCGTTTCCGTGCCATTAAGGCATACTGGGGAATATTATGTTAGGCCCGTATTTTCCTTGATCTTAGGCACATAAAAGTATGATATGGTCAGTATCACGTCTGGCCGCTTTACCTTCCCAGATTTCTCTGGTATCTATTTTTTAGAGGCTGGCTTCGTATGTTTATCTTATATCTTATATCCTTCCCGTGCCGTTAAACGTCGCATAGGGCTCGCAAGGTAGTTCGCCAATTTTTCCTGTTTTCGGCGAGCCTTTCAACCTCATCAAGGGATTTTATGCCTATTAATTTGGCCTCTTTTAACAGTGCCCTCTTTAGAGTTTCACTTGGTCTGCCTCTTTTTCTTCTGCCTATTGTGTTCCACTTGATATCTTGTTTTTGGGATTCTCTGATTGTTTATTCTCATCACGTGACCAACATATGTTGATCTCCTTTTCCTGATCAGCCATGAGACTGGTTGTTGTTCAGTTGTCTGTCTTATCTCTGCATTGTTCTTGAATTCGTTCCACTTAATGCCGAATATTTTCGTTAGGAATTTGTTTTCAAAAGAATCTAATTTGTTGTTTGTTTCTTTAGTTGTTTTCCAGCTTTCGCATGCATAAATGAGGGTGGATATTACATTTGAATTGAATAGTCTTAACTTGGTTTTTGTGCTTATAACTTTTGAGTTCCATATGTTCTCAAGATTCTTGAAGATCGATGCTGCTTTTGCAATTCTAATTCTAACCTCCTTTCTGGTGTCACCATCCTGGTCTATGTAGCTGCCAAGAAATGAAAATTGATTGACTTCTTCAATATCTGTCCCTTCTACATGTATTTTTCTATTTTGATTAATGGGAAGTTTCATTATTTTTGTTTTGTTCTTGTTAATTTCAAGTCCTATTTTGCTAGCCAGTGAAGACAGGATATATGTTTTTTCTTGCATGGAATTCACGTTGTTACTAATAAGAGTTATGTCATCAGCAAAATCAAGAACTTCTAGTTGGGCCCCACGTACCCAATCAATACCTGTGTTATCTCTTCGTATGCAGCAAGGGGCGAAACCCGTACCTGTCGGGATCGAATGTCCACGAGTCACCAGGACTGCTGCATCGTTGTGTCTCACTTCTGCCTGTTTACTTGCACTTGACTAGCGTTGCACATTTGTTTTGTAATTGGTCAATGGGGAGATGTGAACAACACCGATGAGTGTATCACCGGCATGAGGGTATGCAGGCAACCATGGAGCTAGTTCTGCGCGGCTGCGTGGACATAATAGCGTGGAGATGCTGTGCTGCATGTTGTCGCATAATACATATTATGGTAGTCGTGATGGGCAGCATCTAGAATCGAGATGAAGTTGTCGGCCATAACAACAGACACCGCCCCTCTCGTGTAGCCAGAGTCGAGCAGTCGAATGTGCAGAACTTAAAGCGTACATAGATGTACACCTTATAGTGGTCAGGAAACTAGTCGGACACGACATCAGTGGAACATAAGTGGGTTGAGCTCCAAAGCAGATTTTAGTGCCTTCCCTAAGCACCTGAAACGTATCAAAGGTCATGGTTCTTATCTAGCAGACAGGTGGCTTTCGATAGGAGGAAAAGGTGGGGGGGGGGGAGATTTCAAGTCTACGGGGAGTATTTTTCCCCCAAGCCAGGAATTGGATAGGACATTTTTTCCAATAACAGAATTTCTCCTCCTAAAAAAAAACAAAAAACTCCTTAGACTTAAAATTCCCACGAGGAGCTGAGAACCACTGGGCTAGGTATAGCCCTCGTATAACTATGAAAAAAGTAGGAACAGCTTTATTAATTAACGAGCACACATTTGTGACGTTTCCGTGTGAATCTAACCTTCTGCGAGAGCAGCAGAACATCCTACAAGCCTTCTTTGCTCGCCTGATTGGCTCCATGAAACGTATATGTCAGCCTTGTCAGCTTTGGTTTTGTGCCTGTGATACCCACATATGACTGCATGAACTTTTCATGTGGGGTGGCATCGCGACATTTGCTGCAATCCGCTTAGCACTGACTCGAATTTTTTCATGTGGGGTGGCATCGCGACATTTGCTGCAATCCGCTTAGCAGTGACTCGAATTTTTACATTTGTTAATTAATAGATTTTGTCGGCAAAATCAGTTTACCTTGCTATGGTGAAATTAGATTGTTGCTGTTATTCAAAATAAAATTGACAAACCATTCTTTGCCTGGTAAGTTATTCATGCTGTTTCGTATGTATGTACATATGTATGAGTAATATGTATGTATGTGTAATATGTATGTATGTGTGCATATTATATAACCAACAGTCGATCAAAACGTGTGTTTTTGTTTTGTTTTGTTTTTGTTTACCCAGGATCTCGTATAAAGGTCATAGGGAAAAGGTTACATAATCCTCAGCCAGATTCCAGTACATTCGACTCGATCTGTCTATTACCCTGAAAGAAACTACTGGATTAGATTTTTACAAAAACTATAAAATCCTCAAAGGCATTTAGGAAGATGATGGTATATTATACAGTTTACTCTTATAAAGAATTCCCGAGGTAAACATTTTATATTTGTGTAAACTAACTTCATGATACTGAATGCCCCAGACGCTGGTTTTACAATTACGAAGATGTTTTAGCATTTCGTGCATCAATGAATCTAGCAATCAGCGACTGGTTATAGGAAAGGTTACCATGTCCTTCTGTGTGTCACGATCTCTGTCATGTACACATTAACCCTCGCACTACCAGGGTAGGTTGGTTGGGGAAGAAATACTCTATGTGCACTATGTCTTATTTTGCGTATTTGCTATACTCATTGCTTGGTTAATATTCAGAAAAAAAAAATCATTATTGCTAATTATGTTGAGTTTAAGTATATATTTTATAGCGGCATTATTTGAATATCGCGATATCTCAGAGGTAAAATTAGAAGAGGTGGAGAGTTTTGAATACCTTGTATCATTACTGACTAATAATGGAGATACAATGGGGGAAATTAAAAGGAGAACATCTATCACTCTTCAAAAAGTAAAACAACTAAATAAACTGTGGAGAGGAACAGGCAGAACTATAAAAATAAGATTTTATGAGCATGCTTCCCATCGCAACATATGCCTGTGAGACCTGGACACTTAACAAAACAGCTGAGAAACACACAAATGTCTTTGAATGTAAATGCTATAGAAGAGTTCTTCAAATATCATGGACCCAAAAAAAGAGCAAATATACTTATATTACAAGAACTTAACGTTGAAGAAGGTTGGCTAGTAAAGAAGATTAAACGGAGAAAACTTAAATATTTTGTACACGTTAAACGTGATGAGAATCTAGAGAAGACCGTCTTGAAAGGATACATAATAGGAAGAAGAAAGAGAGGAAAGCCAGTGTGAAGATGGTTGCAATATATCGTTGATAATCTGCAAATGGATGCATCAGCAGCAGGGCATCTCGCTTATAATCGAGAGGCCTACAGGAGAGCTGTTAAGGAGGCAAAGTTCCTCAAGGGACATGCAAATGATGACTGATATCTCAGGAATTTCTTTTGCAATGGTGATGAGCGCAGAGTAACCGGCGCCATGGTAGGACAGATAAGTAATGTTTGGACGTGCCGGTCCCAGATGAAAGTTGTGTAAGTGGTTGTTCTAATCTTTTATGGACTCTGAGGTTATGCTGTTTGCTTCTGAGTATGTTTAAGGGTAACTGCAGAGGTATGTGTGTTTACTGACTTTGTGATGTGCTTGTGTAGTCTACTGATAATATATGAATTTTTCTTTTTCTTTTTCTGAAATGGCTCGTCGAGCGTTACAGACGTATCAAATAGAAGATTAGGTGATGAAATTGGATTCTGGCCCCAGATTATGATAATAACGATTCAGTAGTCAACGAGGAAGAAGACGTAGTAGATGCAAAATATGATGATATTCCTTCTCCAAATGACTCAGATAATTCACCTCGTGACGGAGTGTTATCAGACAACGATGAATACTATCTGCTAAGTCTGAGCTATCACGCATTACAACACGTGCAATTCAAAATATTGTGAGGGAAGGTGAAGGCCTTAGAAACGAAAAAAAAGAGGGTGGGGGATGAAGACATTGAGTGAATATTCCGATAAATTTTTAGAGACGAATTCCCACAATAGTTAGGAGGAAGCAAGAAGACTGAACATACCGGAAACCAGTGAGACAGAGAAATGAATAGAAGCGTACATTTCACGTGGGTGAAATTGGTGACAGTGAGGACAAGGCTGATTTGTGATCCATAGTCTCTGGACGCTTTCTTTATATGGCTTCTCCTAGAAGGAGCCTATTTCAGCAAATTTTCAGGATTATCCGGTCCTATGGCAGAAATACAAGACAAGCACAAAGTAAAGATATATTTGTTCCGATTCGTGAAGTGTTTGATGATATAAATAAAGATCTTCCACTATTTCTCTGCTGGTCTGGTCTTGTCTTCTGTCTCCCTGAAACTGCGAGCTAATGCTCTTTATAGTCAGTGCTGTGAAAGAGTGCTGGTATACACACAGTAGTCGATGAAGTGTTGTCTCTGTTTAAGGGAATGTTTTCTTCAAGGATTAGTGGAAGAAAAAAACAGAAAAGTACGATGTCCTCATTCCCATGTTTACTGATTCGAAGACGACAAAACATTGTAACCATAGAGCTCTACGCTGGAGAGAACAACGACAATCTTATTCTTGGACACATGTCGTTAACCGTCTAGTCACTCTCACATACAATTCTTGGCGCAACGTGACAACTGACAGGTAGTGCAAATCTATAAGCCTTATTGAATAACTGTAGAATAACTACGTCCTTACTCTCCTGGGAACTCTTCAGGCAAACAGGGAGCATTCCTGAAGAGCTAAAAACTGCATCTGATTTTGCTTTCACGGACCCCCATTTCGGAAATCCTCCAGTCGTATATACCACGACAGACAGACAGACAGACAGACAGACAGACAGACAGACAGACAGACAGACAGACAGATAGATAGATAGATAGATAGAAGGTTCTCCTTTTCTTGTCTACACAACATTCTGATGCAACAGTAGCATCTACTGGTGATCACAGAAAAGAAGTACGTCATATATTTATATTTATATCATAATGAAACAAAGAGATGAGTGAACACAATAGACCAAATGGTAAGGAGATAATACAATATATGCTGCTGGATGTCCTATGTTCTACGCTGGTCGATCTAGCAGCAATGAATGACTAAACACTATTTTGCTACAATTTCCCATCATGGAACCAGAATAAACACAACAGAAGACGACTTTACAAGTGAAAACTAGCTAAAGAACTGACAAAGCCAGCCATTGAGGAGAGAGCACACAGGTCTGTAGAAACGAACAACTTCAGCCATCGGGGGAATTGTGCGACGCAAACTGACACAAGTTTCTCATACTGAGGAAGCTTGCGGTGGAAAGGGAATGTGTCACTTGTTTACTCGAGAAGCATCTTCAAGGAGAGGAAAATGCAGCAGTGTCAGCAAAACCACGAATATCTGTAGCCTGTGCAGAAGTTACAAGTGCGGAAAACAAATCACAAAGACGGTAATGTGACGCCAGTGTGTGTGAAGAAAACATGCAATCGGAAGAGAATGATGTGTAATAATTGTAACATCGAAACACAAATTGTTTATTGGAATAAAGCAATAATATTGTTCGTGTTTTGCTCGGAATTGGTAAGTAAATTGATTTGCATGACTGCAATAATTTGAAACTTTGACAAATATAGTTATTTCTCGAAGGTAGGTACTCAATGCCCCTCCCCCGATAGTTCGCGCTCCAAGAAATGCCTTGGTGGTACGAGGGTTAAAGGCTTGGCTATTAGACATTTTTTTTTTTAGATGTGAGATAACAGAATCGATTACTGCGCTGTACTCTCGCGGATATACGATTGCTTGTCCTACCGGAGTCCGCGGTTCAAATCCTAGGTAAACTTATTGTTATTTTTCTTTCTCTCACGTCTAATGTGCTTTGTCTAGATTTGTTTCGAAGGCTAACCACACAATACTGTGCTCTATCGCTTTACTGTGCGAAAGCCTCGTTATTTCATATCTGAAATGCAGATTCAAATAATTATGTCTAAATCGTTCAGTCATGAATATCTCATTTTGAAAAACCCCTCGGTTCTGCCTGAAACACTGGCAATAATTTGAGAACTAAGTTTGTGCCCTCTTTCTTTTTTTTTTTAAATGACAAAACATACTGAAGAAAACCGAAGACTCTACAAAGCAAAATGTACTTGTATACGTCATTTTTAAAACATTCTTGCAGCTTCTGTTATCAAAAACTAGCGATGTCGGATTGTTTTTCCTTAAGAGACTTAAGGCGACTTGTATTTTGCTTCTTCTTCTTCAGCGTTCGAGAGTGGTTGTTCATGCTAAACCTTCAGCCCTGTTGCTCTGACGAAGTCCGCCGTTTTCTCCACGCTTGAGTGTGAGCCCCACAGCTTTTCTTTCAGTTCCTCTCCCGTGGGCCAGGTCTGTGTTAGTAGGTTTGAGTAGGTTGGACAGGTTTGCAGGATGTGTTCTGGTGTCTGAATCCCAAAGTCACATGGGCACTCATTTGTGTTTGACATTGTGAGGCGATAGAAGTGGCTTTGAAGTCTGCAGTGTCCCGAAAGATTGTGATTTGCTGGCATCCTGTAGCTGATGAACGGATTTGTTTTTTAATTACAATTTGTCCTTGCAATGTTAGCCCAGGAGAGAATAAAGAATCATTCTGACGATGTATCTTTTAATAAGCCATTCAGCATCACTGCATTTCTTGTGCAATGGTATGGAGATTTTCTTACACGCTGTTATATAAACCCCCAAATATAAATGATCAGAATTGATAAAAAGGTAAGATAACCTGGAGTTTTACACAAATTAGTAATATCAAACGAGAAAGGAAAAGCAAAGACAAAAATGCATTAAATGGTAAAAAAAAACGTAGCTTATAATTCAGCAAAACTTATTGTTCAAAACAACTAAAAAGATAAAATGACATGCTAATTTTTAAAAAATATAAATCACTTATTTTATTATTTAAGACAACAGCGTCTTGTGGAGATCAGAACCAGAAATAAAAGGAGTTTTAGGTCATGCCATGTCCGTACGCCCAGTGGGTATGAATAGTTTTGTTTGATTTTATTATTCTTATTATTCATATTTATTTTATTTTATTATTGTGGTAAAATTGAAACATTTTTGTTGTGTCATCAATTCTTAATTTGTCTCTATAGTAATTTTCTTCTGCTGGTACTATCCAAATGTCGCTACTTTTCCGCGTTTAGAAAGTCTCAACATTGTAACTTTACTCTTTGCTTGTGGAAAGTCAACGTCTGTTTTCTGAGTCTCTTTGGCTGGAGTATTATGCAGCTGTGTGTGTGTTTTTTTCTCTATCTGTCAGCGTTATTGTAAAACTTTTACTTTGGTGCTTATTTGGTGTTTTTATCAACTTTATTACTTTAATTATTATCTTTATCCTTTTTTTTTGTTATCATCGAAGGAGGTTCTCTGGTGCTTGGCTTAAATCTCTAGCTGTTATTTAATCAACTCAGTTCCCAATGTACCTAGAACATGCGGACGTGGAACAAATCTCAAAACCGTACCCCTCCAGACGATACACTACCCAGGTTCTTACCCTTTCAGTTTTGTGTCTAGTCAGTTACCCTAAATGACTTTGCTCTCTCTCTCTCTCTCTCTCTCTCTCTCTCTCTCTCTTTTACTGAACCTTAAACGCCCAGGGCACATGAGGCTTCCGCAAGGGTTTTCCACAAATGCCTGTCCTTTGCCTTTTTTTCTGCTCTTGCCCAGGTGAGCCCTCTATTGCTCAACATCCTTTCTGTTGTTCTTCTCCATGTCTCTTTTGGTCTACCCTTACTTCTGTTCCTCTGTGACTTTGCTGCTGGGAAATAAATCAACGTCTCACTCAACACTTTCTCTACCAGCAACAATAACTACTCACCATAACCGGACACCGGAGGAGACGGTTGACCTTCATCCCCCGGGTCGACCGTTTTCGGAAAACCAAAATCAAGCCTCTCTCACATTACAGAGAACTACCCACCATTTCATAACGCCACTTTCAGTTATGCTAAAAGAGAATAAAAATATTTTTTTAAATTCTCGATATATCTGCCTTAGACCGGTACTGCACATTGTTCAACACAAGAAATGGTTGCTCTTTTGATATAATTACTGACTGCTTGCTATATTTCTTGTGAGTAGTTCATTCTATTTTCATTCAGATTCTTTTATTGTTATTTCAGTGCACTTACACTCCATTCTGCAGAGTTTTCTGTGCCTTTTAACACTAATTTTCATGAAGACTTCTTTGTCATCAATTCTCTCTCGTCTCTTCAGTACCCAACACTCACGAGCCTGCTTGAATCAAGAGATGTCCACTTTTATAGGTCCCTTGCACTCTTTTTGGCTGTCTCCCATGTCTGTCATATCGTTTTGGTTGTCTCCCATGTCTGTCATATCGTTTTGGCTGTCTCCCATGTCTGTCATATCGTTTTGGCTGTCTCCCATGTCTGTCATATCGTTTTGGTTGTCTCCCATGTCTGTCATATTGTTTTAGTTGTCTCCCATGTCTGTCATATTGTTTTAGTTGTCTCCCATGTCTGTCATATCGTTTTGAGTGTCTCCCATGTCTGTCATATCGTTTTGGTTTTCTCCCATGTCTGTTATATCGTTTTGGCTGTCTCCCATGTCTGTCATATTGTTTTGGTTGTCTCCCATGTCTGTCATATCGTTTTGGCTATCTCCCATGTCTGTCATATCGTTTTGGCTATCTCCCATGTCTGTCATATCGTTTTGGCTGTCTCCTATGTCAGTCATTTATTTACCAGCGTTTACTCTGCTGTAGATCCCCATGTCTCTTTGGGTCGTCCTATTCTTCTTTCATCCTGTGGAGTCCACTTCAAAGCTGTTCGTGTTCGTCCGTCATTCTCATAATGTGGCCAGTCTATTGCAACCTCCTCCTTTCAATCATTGCAGACAATGGTGTCATGTATGTTTCTTTTTCTCTAATCACTACATTAATACTGCTCCCTGAATCTCATTTCGTCCAAGTTTAAAAGAGCCCTGCAACAGTAAGTCTGATAAATGCAGTCTTGACGTGCATAAATGACATAATCGATCCGTCGCCAGGCCAGTCAAGGTTCGAGAACTATCCAGGTCAGATAGGCCATTGATCAAAGGCTTTCGTTCCTGTCAGTGTGTCATCCCCTCTGCTTAACTATCAGTCTCTGCCTCCACCTCATTTCCTTATCAATCGTGTCATAATTGACACTACTCACCCCACAAGGGTGACAACTCTATTTGGATCCTGTTAGTGAAACGTAGATTAATTTAACATTGGCTGAGATGAGCTCATAGATGTAGTTGCGAAGGTTACGTTGTTATTATTACTTTTTTACAGAACAAAATCTTAAGTGCTATAGTATTTTAAAGATGTATGATCAGTTGTAAATGCCTTAGAATCGTTTCGACTTAAAAGTCTTTTAACTGTATGTGCAATAGGTAAGACTGAAATAGAAACTGGAAAGAACTGTGATATGATTTTGGAGAAACATATATCCTGAACAGGATGAAGAACAGATAAAGTTTTCAGAGAATATTGTACACCAAAGACTGACTGGGACCAAACAAAAAGCTGGAAAATCTGATAATCGTCAAGATACAAAAGAGGAAAAACAGAGTGAGCGAGAAATAGATAAAACAGAGCCAGGTTCAATCGATTCTGCCAGCGCTAAATATAACCATCGTTTTTTAGTACGTGTGTATAAGAAGAAAGGTTGCGCTTCAGAATCTTTGCAATAGAAAAATAGCGATGCCAATCATTTGTACACAACCAGTAACGAATGAAGAATTAAGAAATTCTTGTGCGGAAAAGACTGTAGAAGAGGTGGTGGTACTTCACCAAGGGAATCAAGGAAGATACATGTGTCGTGTATTTTAACTCTTTCCGTGCTGGAGGAAGAAACACTGACGTGTCGTTGCGTGCGGGAGTAAAACGCGGGTCTTGTCTGTAAGGGGGTCTAGTTGTAAAATGGGATGGAAAACAGTATTTCCATGTACTTCCGTATACGTAATATGTGTCAAAGTGTAGCTAAATGAATGAAAATTTCAGAAATGCAGAGCTTTTTAGGAAAAAAGACGTAATGTGATGTTTTTAGACACCGATTGTGGCCAGCTCACCATCGGCTAGGTCTAGATTCGCACTTCTTACCCCTATTTACCACATAAGATGTGTAGATCTACTTATCGATCTCGTATTGTGACTCCGTATGGCATTTTCGCTGAATGAATGTCTGAAATAACCTCCTAACTACTCCTAACTACTTCTCCAGTCGTCTAAATATGTCTAAATCTACTTAGAAAACACTCAAGAGCAGCGGGGTGGCCATAGGCTATGTCCATACCACTATCTACATCGTCAAAAAGTGAAAAATTCCCATGCTTCGCGTCCTTGTTCTCGCTCGGCATCGCTCGTAACTAGGCACGCATTCTCCATTTTGAAAGTGTCACCGGAATCGCGGACGAAATCCGTACAATATAAATGTTACACCGCCTGTTTTAATGGAACAATGATTGTCGAATTGTCGACCATACGCACGCACAGGACCACCGGAAGTGTCGAAAATTCGACCATACGCACGGAAAGAAACGGTCCAAAAAAAAGGAAAGGGGGTGTGGGGGGGGGGGGGAATACACCAACTATCTTACAGCCCAAGTCTGAGTGGTAGGCATGCTTAGCTGGGTAGAACACTTTATGTGAGATAAGACTGTATGTATGTATGTATGCGTGCGTGCGTGCGTGCATGCGTGTATGCGTGTGTGCGTATGTATGTATGTATGTATGTATTTATGTATGTATGTATGTATGTATGTATCAGTCCGCTTGTATTTATATACCTGTCTCTTTTATATCCCACCAGTACACAAATAAAAGAGGTCGATCACGTGAAACTCTAAAGAGGACATTGTTAAGAGAGGCCAAATTAATAGGCATAAAATCCCTTGATGAGTTTGAAAGACTCCCCGAAAACAGGAAAACTTGGCAAACTACCATGTGAGCATATGTGCCGTTTAACGGCATGGGAAGGATGTAAGATATAAGATGTAAGTACAAAAATACATTATTTAAAGCTTTATAACAACATATGGAATCTTCAGCGATTCCAGGTTTCACCTATCTCAAGCTGATGTTTGTTTATATTACCGACTACACCGACTTTATCATCACTACCATGTACTTTCTACTTCTACTAAGCATGTACTTTAAAAAAACTACTCTGCAGCCATTACTGTTGCACTAAGTACTGCCCTAGAACTAAAAGTTAAAGCTATTTAAGACAAAAGTAGAGACAGCTTTATTGATCAAAGGGCACACACCATACTATTCATAACACCTATACACAAGCTACTGCAGTTACCTGCACCTTCACTTATTGATATATATTATTTCTAAAGTTTTTTTTATCTGTTTACTCACAACGTTGAATAGGCAACAACAGATGTGTACCAAGTTAATGTTCATAAAAACTAGACTTTCAGTTTCTTCTCAGTCTGTAAGAGAATAGATAGCACTAGTTACCTAGGTTGGTTGGCAACCCTACCGTAGAAATACTGGATCAACAGCTGGGCAATGCCATTTATGTTTTACGAACACTAACAGAAAGAGCTTTAGAAGTACAGAAAGATCTCTACTTATGCTTCATTGATTACACCAAAGCATTCGACAAGGTGAAACATAATGAAATTATTAAAATGCTTGAAGACATCAATATAGATGGCAAAGATCTGAGGATTGTAAAACATCTATACTGCCAGCAAGAAGCAGCAATTCGAGTTGAAAACAGAACTGGAAAATATCAACCTATAAAACAAGGGATGCGACAAGGATGTGTACTATCTTCAGACCTTTTTTCTCTGTACAGAGAGAATATTCTAAGAACGATCACCGAAGAATCAAGCATAAAAATTGGAGGATACAAAACAAACCAAGACTCGCTATATCGACCATAGGCACAAATCTGGAAACCGGAAGGGTCAATACAGTGACCAACGGCACTGGAAGAGTTTAACAACCTTCGGTATGCTGACGACACAGTACTGATAGCTGAGAACCAACAAGGCCTGCAAAATCTCTGGGATAAAGTAGCTAAAGGAAGTGAACAGAAAGGCCTTACTTTAAACATAAAAAAGACAGAGACTATGGTTATATCTAAGAAACAGAATCCACCAACATGCAGTATAAAATTAAACAGAACTATTCTAAAGCAGGTGCAGATATGCAAATACCTTGGAGCTGTAATAACTTCAGATAGGAAATGCAGAACAGAATAGGCCAAGCAAAGACTGCATTTCAGAGAATGAGAAACATATTGTGCAACACATCCTTATCAATGAATGTTAGAAAACGAGTCCTAAAATGCTATACTGAACCTATCTTGTTATATGGAAGTGAATCGTGAACAATAGGCAGGTCTGCACAAAAATCATTGGAAGTAGCAGAAATATGGTTTATTAGAAGAATGTTGCGAATTCCCTGGACAGCAAAAATAGCTAATGAAGAATGTATGAGAAGAGCTGGATAGACAAAAAAATCTTGTCAAAAAAAATAATAAGAGAGAGAGAGAGACAATTTTCTTTCATGAAGACATGCAATGAGAAGATGGGGCATTGAAAATGCTATAACAACAGGAAAAATAGAGGAATGAAGATCAAGAGGAAGACCGAGAAAAATTATATGGACAGTCTGACGGGATGGTGTGAGAGGAGATCGCCAACTGAGCATATAGCCTGCATGAAGGATCGTGTACTCTGGAAAGCATAATAGCCAACGCCAGTCGGCACGGCACATGATGATGATGATGATGATAGCTGGGCAGTTTAGGAATGAGCAATTCTGAGTGAGTCCAGTTCGTGGACCCAGTATACAAAGAAAACATGATATAAAACCAGGCTGGGCTTTATACGCACGTAGGGGGAAAGGTCATTTGTCGTGCAAGCGTGACTGAGATGTTTATTGTTGGTGGAAAACCATGTATATGTACGTTAATAATCGGTTTATACTTTTGTGATGTGGATGCGTGCAAGCTGTATCCATTCTGTGCTTTCCTTTTTCGACCAGGCCTTACCTCACTTCTGTATGATCTAGATAAATAGAAATAGGCACTGAATTATCAGAATGCCATATTAACATGATTACTCTATGTAAGATGTCATATTTAGAAACATGCAAATCGTAGGTTGTGTGTGTGCACATGATTATGTACCACTGTGTTCAATGTAGGAGCATATTTGCATACAATATATGCCAATTAGTTAGTTATGAATACAGACAGAATCTTAATCCTTCAAGTATGATTATTTTGAGATTTTATGCAGAGAAAGATTTTTGTTGCTAATCACACTAACATACATGTGTAAGATTGTTTTACTGATCTCCGTTAATTTATTATTGATCCATTTTTGTAGGATTCCAAGTATTGAAAAACATTGTTATAAAGACTTTTATTAATAAATATATAAGCTGATAAATAACTACATTATATGCGGTGATCCTTTTTTTTATTTTGGCTAACTGTGTAAAATGACGATTAACAGCAATATAATTTTATGATTATTTGAAGAAGTAGTATTGATTGGTATAAATGCCTTTGAATGTAAGTGCTATAGGTTTGGATTAAATATCATGAACACAAAAAAGAACAAATATATCCATACCACAAGAACTTAATATTGAAGAAGGCTGGGTAGTAAAGAGGATTAAAAAGAGAAAACTTAAATATTTTGGACACATTAAACGTCATGATAATCTAGAGAAGACCGTCTTTGAAGGGTACATAATGGGAACAAGAAAGAGAGGAAGACCAAGGCGAAGATGGCTGCAAGACATTGTTGATGATCTGCAAATGGATGCATCAGCGGCAGGCCATCTTGCTCACAACCGGGAGGTCTACAGGAGTGCTGTTAGGGAGGCAAAGTTCCGCAAGGGACATACATATGAATAAATGAATGAATGAGTATTGATTGTGTATGTTTTCCTTCATTAGTGTAATATGTGAACGTGTGAGCCCTAGCAAGCTTCATTCTCCATATACCTAATAAAGATAAGATACCAACAATAAAAAATATAATATAACATCTATAAAATTCAGACAATTACCAGCGCCATTAAAATATAGTTATTCCTACAAATCAGCGTCAGGTTAAAATAGGAGAAATAGCTCAATACGAACGTCACTGCGATGCCAAAACATTGATTTTAACATTTGTAGTTATTAGGCATTGATTTAGCGTCATTTCCAGCAGCAGAAACATAATTCGGTTTACCGTGATCCTCATTGGTCGACTACGATTCCCCGGATCCTGGTCTCTCTGCTGCGCTGTAACGAGTACCCCCACGGTACACCAAGTCGCGGCTGTGGAAAATAAAAGACCAAAAAAAAAAAAATGCTAAGGGAACACACCTACACACACACACTCACACGTATTGAACGAGCTGTAAAATTGTTTTTAACCCCCTTCCCCCCCCCCCAACTCTCCATTTTACAAACGAATGTGCGTCCATGAAATGAGAGTAATTAGTGGCAGTGGTCATGCGGCAGTTTACTTGTGAAGTACTTGATGAGATGTAATGGACACTGTGCTAAAGACAGACTCCAGGTTTTATGACGGCAGGGAAAATGCTGTTGTGCGTTTCTAAAGTACAGCTTTGGATTAACTTTGAAAATAACATGGAGGGCATGAAGATGAGGCTGGGAAGAAAGTAAGAGAGTTAGAGCGAGCAGAATTAAATTACGGTCAGTGTCATCAGAAAGAAAAGAGTCAATTCTGGGCCATTTCTTCTTGCCTAGAAATAGTCACAGAGTAGCTAGTATGGCCGGATTTATCGCGCGCTGTTAGTTCCATTTACGTGATCAACGGATGTTTCAATTTTCGTACTGTCAGTATGCATATCTTATAGAGAAGGTTTGATTATAACTTTGGTCTATAGGCTATATCTATTCCAGTTCAAATTTTTTTCTTTCTGGCCTATGATATCTTGTGACGGGAAGTTGCAGTCTTATGTGCAAAAGAACGTAGAAAATTTGTAGCTGTCTGTATGAAAGAGTTTCATCCGCTCAGCTACCAGTTTGCACACGCAAGGGACTCTTTGTTATGTATAAAATGCTTTGGTCTGGACACCGAAATCTGAAAGTGTCGCAAATCTTCACTATCTGTAGTCATCAGGTTTGTTTCATTATTTCCTGTTCTATTTCTCTTTAGGATTTTTACATCGTAGTCCTGTTCTAGCTTCCCTACAGTGTGCATATTTTAATTCATTCGCTAGGTTTCCTAGGGAGTAGTGTTGGCGATCATGCGCCTTCATATTGTCTAGTCCTTGATGCTTCCCATCAATCAGATGCTGTTCGTCGGTGCCGTTTGGTCAACCCGTTGAGATATTTGTTACTTCGGCTTTCCTCTCCTTTTTTACATAGACCCCATGACGGTGGAGTCTGCTAAAGACGTACTCCTATTTCACAACCTCTGCTTTGTAGCTCCACTCAAGGGCTGGAAAAAATAGTCGCCGTAACCCGCCCCCAATCCGACACTATGCTGTGCCTCAATATTTACACTCCATCTGCTGCAAAAAAAAAACAAAAAACATCGAGTTCGAATTCCATGGACTAGAAGAATAATATTTAGATTTTTCATGTGATTTTTCAAGCCATCCTCTTTTCATGTCCAACGGAGAAGGACAGTCATTTTCTTATGGATTTTAGTAATTATATTTCTGTCTGCGTTTGCTTTTGTTAGACATTTCCTGTTTGTCATCTTTACGGTCCATGTCTTAGCATGCTTCTAAGAAACCACATCTCTGTTGCCTCTAGTGATATTTGCATCGATTTAGTGCCGTCCATGACTTACTTCCATAAGGCAGTATAGGATAAATGTCCATTCTGAAGTTCATTTATTTGACGATCGATGACAGAGATGCATTGCACAAGATATTTCTCATGTGTTTGAAACTGTTTTTGGCTTGGAATATTATGTTCTTGATTTCAGAAGTCCATTCACCAACAAATGTTACTCGCGTGCCCAGATAAATGTATGCACTTGTCTGAAGGTTGTTCCCCGTACTTTAATATTACATGTAGTTAAGTTCTTATTTGTGATAAAACTATCGTTTCTGCTTTATTTCCATTTATTGTTAGTCCCTTTTTATAACTTTCTTTTACATCTATATCAATAATTTCGGTAGACTGGTTTCTTTTTCAGGTATTAGTATTGTATCATCTGCATATCTTAGGTTGTTATGTTGTTTTAAGTTTTATCGATATCTTTTCATGTAGTTTATTCTACTTTATCGCCGTCTATATTATCCATATATGAAAGATGTTCCAACTCTTGTACCTCTCTACTGGCAATATTTTGTGTTGTTAAAAACTCACCAACATGCCTGTGTGCCTGTAAACAAATGTTAGCAGCCTCGCCAATGACAACGGTCACGTGATCAGTGCCACTGCCCAACCGCTTTGTGTCAATACTGAAGCTGGGCTTCAAAAGTTAAATCGCTGACAATGTTTTAATGAGACGAGCTTTCCCAGGATCTATTCTACAGTTGTTGTGTTTGTTGATGTGGTTTAATACTGACTATAATGTTCCGATCTGTGCATGTGGTGTAGCAATCTGTGCAAAGAGAAAACTATGCGAAACAGAAACATCTGATTAATTTCATCTCCACTGCTGAACACCTCGTTCATTGTCTCAAGAATGATGTCAGTAGACCAAAATAGACCAAGATAAAACTTATACAAGTAGTCTTCTAAACGGGCAAGTTGAATTTATCCTGTACTTCGCTCTAGTTTTTTTTTTCCTTGAATACCGCAGGGCGAACTCTTTTTTTTGTTTAGATGATGATGATGACAGGTTGTCACGGTCCTCCCAATTTTCAGCGACGTGTAAAAGAAGATGGGAACTTAACTATGGTCTCCATGTCTTTTGGTCGAGTTACACTACAATGAAAACGGCCTCAAACACCACCTCACTCTGCAGGCAGTTGATAAATTCTGTTTCCAGGCAGAGCTTAGAGCAGTGGTTTCAAATCTCAAAAACATGGTAATAAATATTAAAACAACAAGAAGAACACTCAGCAAATGTTCACTGAAATCATTTGTTTAATTTCAGTTCTTAAAAAATTATTATCCGTTTCATAGTTGGCAGGTTGCGTATTAGTGCTGGTTTAGTGTCGAGCTAAAAACAAAGGTTGGGAAGCACTGCTTACTTAAAGAGTATGAGACAGGTCTTGGCCGGTATGCTTCGCCAGCCCAGGTATCAGAGTAAATGTACGACTCCCCTCCTACAGCTGTTGCTGGTGGACGCTTAACTTACAAGAAATAGTACAGATTATAGTCCACACTTCTGACTGTTAGTGACTTTCCAGTCAGCGAGGTAAGATTTAGCTACTTTCTATATTGTTTGCTGCTCGTCAAGGCATTTTGGTCTCCTCCTTTAAGCTAGCGGTCCTTCAACTTGTTACTGTTACACGCTCTTTTCTATTGTCCAGTATGTCCTCATAGTCCTTCATCATCATCATCATCATCATCATCAGTGCATGTATGACTTCAAAAGACTATCATTTAGACATAGTCATAATATTTGGATTTAATTCACATACGAATCAGGCGTACCCCGCTTATTCGACTGGTTAGAGAAACTGGCATGGTCCAACATTGAAACTGGTTGAAAAGTAGAATCCATTGCTTTTTTAGCTTGTATTTTGGCCGCCGAAAATAGCACAGTATATATCACTGTGAATGCAAATGAAATATCACACGAAAAATGTAAAAGGTTAAAACGAAATAAACGAAATAAATAAATAAATTACGCTTACCATTAAACTTTTTGATTCTTGCTTAAGATTGATGATGAATATATGTTATCTGAATGCTGATGATTTCGGGGTCTTGAACTGACAAAGCCAAGCTCACCCAAACGAGGCACGGGGGGGGGGGGGGTGCTGAAAAGTATTCGGTCCGACCTACATCCCAAAAGCTGAGCGTAATGTTATCACTGTGGCTGGAAAGAGTGTTATTTTATAATGTAAAGTGCTAGTCTCCAGTATCATAGGGCTAATATTTTTTTCATATTTTTTCAGATCATGGCATAATCATGTCAACGAAAGGTGTGGAAGTTTCAAGTACGGAACCCCAATTCATTATGAAGTTTCTCTTCCCTCAGAAGAAAACTCAAACAGAAATCCATGATTGTACGAGGGGCGTTCAGAAAGTAATGCACCACATCGTTTTTCTCAGGAGCTGTTCATTCAAAAAGCATGAAATTTATACACAATATACATGGACATGTCTTGTAAACATCGATATTATTCAACATAATCACCATCAACGTGTACGGCTTTACGTCACGCGATACAAGTGAGTATATTCCTAGCCCGTACCAATTTTCTCTTGATTATGTAGCCATTTCTTTGCTGCGTAAATCATTCCTTCATCATCTTCAAATATTACCCCTTGGAGTGCATCTTTAAGTGGATCAAAGAGATGGAAATCATAGGTTGCCAAATCGGGACTATAGGGTGAATTGGGTAGTACAGTCCAACCCAATTTGGTGATTGCTTCCCGTGTTGCCAGACTTGTGTGAGAGTGCGCATTGTCGTGAAGGATAAGCAGATCTGGTGTATTCTTGTGCGGCCAAACTGCGAAAATGTTGATTGAGTTTTTTAAATGTCTTAATGCAAGCTTTGCGAAATGATTGTCTCTCCTCTTGGCATAACATCCACAACAATCAAACCTTCAATGTCCCAAAAGACAGTGATCATGACCTTTCCACTTGAAGAAGTTGTCTTGAATTTCTTTCTTAGTGGTGATTGGGATGATGTCACTCCATTGAGTGTCCTTTTGTCTCAGGTTCAAAATGATGTGCCTAGTTTTCGTCACAAGTTACGATCTTAGCCAAAAAGTTCTCTCCTTCAGCATTGAAACATTCCAACAATTCAGAAGAAATTGCTTTCCTTTGCAATCGATGGTCATTTGTGAGACTTCAAGGAACCCACCTTGTGCAAATCTTATAAAATCCGAGAGTTTTTATAATTCCATTTGCACTACCATTGCTGACTGACAGCTTTAAGGTCAGTTGTTGAGTAGTGATACGCCTATCAGTAAAAATAATGCCCTCAGCCGTTTCAACATTTCTGCCTTGTGGTGGCTGTGTCAGGACGTCTACAGCGCGGCCGATCATGCAGCTCCTTATCTCCACTTATTGATTCTTTGATTCTCTGAACCCAGAGACTGACTGTACTCCTGTCGACTGCAAAACTTCCATACACATCACATAGACGCTTGTGAATGTTCACAACAGTTTGCTTCTCTGCAACGAGAAATTCTATCACAATTCGCTACTTATACTGCAAGTTGCTAACACACTCTATTTCAACGGTTTCATTCATTCATTCCTTTGCATGTCCCTTGCGGAACTTTGCCTCCCAAACAGCACTCCTGTAGGCCTCTCGGTTGTGAGCAAGATGGCCTGCTGCTGCTGCATCCATTTCCAGATCATCAACGATGTCTTGCAGCCATCTTCGTTTCGGTCTTCCTCTTTTTCTTTTTCCCATTATGTATCCTTCCAATACGGTCTTCTCTAAATTATCATGACGTTTAATGTGGCCAAAATATTTAAGTTTTTTTTTCAACGGTTAGGGGAGCCATATCCTTCGGCCGGTTGTGGTGTAATTTGGTTCACGCAATCGACACATGCCATATTTAAAGGGTGCAAAAGTTCATGCTTCTATCTTCATTATTAGCTTTAAAAAAACGATGTATTGCATTACTTTCTGAACGCCCCTCGTATACTGTAAATATTGAGTGGCGAGTGCCAATAATACACAACTGTCAAGAAGTGCTGTGCTAACTTTCCCCATGGAAGACCGAAGACGCAGCAAGACTTGGAAGGCTTTCAACAGTGTCAGCTTCAAAAATTATTGATTATATCAATGACCTGATTTTGACAGATAGGTGATTTTCAGCTAAAACAATTGCTGGGGCATTAGAGATACCCAGGGACAAGTTAAATTTATAATTCATGAGCATTTGGGCATGCAAAAACTGTCGGCCAAATGGGAGCTGAAATGTCTGAATACCTACGAGAAACGAAATTGAGTGCACACATCCAAGTTGATCTTGCAGTAGTTTGAACGATTTAGTGATTTTTGTTAGGGGGTAGGGGGGAGAGAAACAATTCTTCCCTGTTAATGAAACATGATTACACAAGTATGAGCATAAGACCAAACAAAGATCACATACAGAACAAAACTAAATATTTACTTTTTTTTTAAAGACAGTGTGCCCGCTCCTAAGACCGACTAAGTGTTGGATGTTTTGACGAATTTGGGGTTTGGGTACATAGATTACACAGCCCCCCCCCCCAAAGAAAAAATACTTTTTTTCTTGGTGCCTTGGCTTTTAGGTCTGTTCCTGTGGTTATTTGGGCCGCTTATTCAGAAAATTGCATTGGATAGACCGCACCAGCTCTAGTTTCTTAGATATGGTTGAATTTGTAAAGTTTTAGTCGGCTCTTTAAAATCTCTTCTGCAGAATTGGGATGTCATAACAAGTTGTCTTATTTGAATGGGAAGTTTATGTATTTAACTTACCTACATATGTTGTGTATAATGACCTTTATTTCACTGCTATTCGTCTACTTGCTTTTCTATAATGCACACTGACATAAAAAATGTATAGCTCAAGCGACAAATTTGCTTTTGTTCTGTTTTATTACATAATCATGTGCAAAAAAATTAAGATGGTAAATCATGGTTTTCGTAGACTACATAAATTTGTATTTTAAAAGTTTCTCAACCTGATCTGTTTAAAACAGTTGCTCTGTATAATCGTTACGATCGTATAGGAGATGTGTTTATATTCCCACTCATATCATTTAATTTTTGCAAATCTAACACCATAGAGGTTATGGCTACTTCAAGACGAATCTGCTTGAATCATCCCGATGTATTTTGCTATATTTGTGGGGGAGTACACACTGAAAGCAAATAGGAAACCTATTTCCGAGTGTGTAAAAAAGACAATATGTAGGATGTTTTTGTATCAAACCTTGATATTAAAATAAGCCATGAGCTCCTATATTGTGTGCAAAACTTGTACGGAGCATTTGCGGAAGAGAAGTTGGCTGAAATTTGGAGTACTAATAGTGTGAAGAGACCTAAAACCACTTCAGTGACGACGGTTATTTTTGTGTTGTTAATATCATAGGCATCAATCGAAATAATCGTGACAAGTGGTCTTACCCTGAGCTACCTTCAGCCAGGAGACCTGTTCCGCCCTCGGATCTTGTACTTGTTCCTCTTTCCCTTGAACTACCACAGCTCTCATGAGTCTTGCATGTCTGATATCGCACAAGGTACAGAAAGTGGGGGCAGTTACAGTGAATTCCAAACAACTTCACATAGTGGTCGTTTTGATCAGAATGAATTGACTTCTCTGATCAGGAACTTAAATCTTTCCAAGGAGTCTTCTGAGTTGTTTGCCTCCAAACTAAAAGAAAAGAATCACTTCAGCCTGGAACGAAAATAACATTTTATCGAATGAGAGAGGAGGATTTGCTGCCATTCTTTACCGAAGACACAACAACTTAACATTCTGCAATGACATCGGAAACCTTATGAAAAAAATTATTCTTTCAGAATATAACCCAAGTGAGTGGTATTTTTTCATCGACAGTTCAAAACGTAGTTTGAAATGTGTTCTTGTAAATAACGACAACAAATATGGCTCTATTCCAATCGATCATTCCACCAGGATGAAAGAAGAGTACAAGGCCATCTCTTTAGTCTTAAAAAAGATCAGTTACCAAGAGCATCACTGGGTGATTTGTGTAGAGTAGAAGATGGTTAATTTTCTTCTTTGTCAACAAAGTGGCTACACGAAGTACCCTTGCTTTTTAAGTCTTTGGGATAGTACAGCCAAATTTGAATATTAGTCAAGAAAAGATTGGCCTCCGAGGGAATATATGTTGTTGAATGACAAAATGTAATCAGTGAACCTTTGGTAGCTCGAGATAGAATCATACTGCCACCACTACATATAAAGATAGGTCTGATGAAACAATTTGTAAGGGCTTTGAATAAAGACGGTTCGTGTATTGCATACATAGTGCATAAGTTACCTGGACTTACCATGGAAAAACTGAAGGCAGAAATTTTCAATGGTTCACGGATTAGACAACTTATAAATGACTTACATTTCATATCATCAGTGAATGAAATCGAATTATGTCCCAGTCTTCATTTGTTCTTGCTGTGAAAAAGCTTTCTTGGCAACAATAAGGCATAGTTATTAGAGGAAATGCTCTCTCATCACAGCAAGCTTGACTGTAATATGAGTGTTAACATCCATTATCTGCACAGTCACTCAGATAGTTTCCAGATAACCTTAATGACTTAGACGACGAAGAGCAAGGTGAAAGATTTCAGCAAGACATAAAAACAATGCAAGCCAGATACCAAGGAAGACGGGATGCACAAATGATGGTAGATTGTTTTTTTTTTAAAATCTTATGCGGGATTGTCCTGACAGATCCCACTGTCGGAAGCATGAATGAATGAATGATCTTTATTTTTAAAGGGTAAAGAATTGGACACACAGGCCCGTCTTACATTCTGCCCTTCATCACTCCATCTTTCATTCTTCCCACACACTCGATTTAATACAAGTATACAAATTACATTAGGAAAAAACATATCAAAAGAATATAAGATTAAACTATTACATTCAAAATAAAAGAGAAGAAGTAAGTAACCTAATAAAATAGCACTCACTCGCACACTATATGCACACACAGACATATTCATTCATTCATTTGCATGTCCCTTGCGGAACTTTGCCTCCCAAACAGCACTCCTGTAGGCCTCCCGGTTGTGAGCAAAATGGCCTGCTGCTGATGCATACATTTGCAGATCATCAACGATGTCCTGCAGCCATCTTTGCCTTGGTCTTCCTCTCTTTCTTTTTCCCATTATGCACCCTTCCAAGACGGTCTTCTCTAAATTATCATGACGTTTAATGTGTCCAAAATATTTACGTTTTCTTTCTTTAATCCTCTTTACTACCCAGCCTTCTTCAATATTAAGTTCTTGTACTATAGCTATATTTGTTCTTTTTTGTGTCCACGATATTTGAAGAACTCTTCTGTAGCATTTACATTCAAAGGCATTTATGTGTTTATCAGCTGTTTTGTTAAGTGTCCAGATCTCGCAAGCATATGTTGCAATGGGAAAGATGCATGCCCTTTAAAATCTTATTTTTGTAGTTCTGTCTGTTCCTCTCCACAGATTCTTTAGTTGTTTTACTTTCTGAAGAGCGATAGATGTCCTCCTTTTAGTTTCCCTCATTGTATCTCCATTATTAGTAGTGATTCAAGATATTAAAAACTCTCCATTTCTTCCAGTTTTTCCTCATTGATACATATTTCAGCTGCCTTGTTTGTTTTGTCAGTTGTCATCAATTTAGTTTTCTTCGCATTAAGATAGAGGTTTTGCTCTTCGCTGTTCTTACGGACTGATATAATTAGTTTTTCCATTCCTTTTTGTGTTGTAGACAGTAATACTGTGTCATCAGCATATCTAATCTCTGGTATTTCATAACCTCCAATTGTTATGGCATCGCAATATTCTTTGTCTACATGTTCTCTGATATTCCTCATTATATTTTCGGTATACAAGTTAAATAAGTAGGGTGACAATATCACCCCTGACGGATCCCTTGTTTTATGTCAAACCAAGTTGTTGTTCCACCATTTATTCTTACTGCTGCTTGTTGGTCTAGATACAGCAGTGATGTTAATTGTACCAAATATGTTGGAAATACCATTTTTTCCATTATTTCCCAAAGTTTCTGGTGTTGTACACAATCAAATGCCTTTGAGTAGTCTATGTAGCATAAATATAGATTCACATTAAACTCTGCATTTCTCTATTATTAATCTTATATTGAGTATATGATCTATTGATCGTCTTCTTTGCCTGAAACCAGCTTGGACCATATTGATTTCTTCTTCTATTTTCTTTCGAAGTCTACCCATTATGATTTTTAACAGAATTTTACTGGCATGACTAATCAGGGCAACAGTTAGTTTGTGCATAATTTCAGGTTACCCTTTTTTGGCAGTGGTATGAATACAGTTCTTTTCCATTCTTTTGGCCATATTTTTTACATAGTGCATGATAGATTGTTGCACATTCCTTTCCTCCTGTTTTAATAAATTCATCTGTTATCTCATCACATCCTGGTGATTTACCATTTTAAAGATTGTTTATTGCCCATAAAACTTCTTGTATTGTCGGTTCGGGTTCTTTCTCCTCCAATAATAATTTACACTGTCGATTTCTGCTTTCACAGTTGGTTGTTTCATATATTCCTCTGCAATATTCCTTCCATCTTTCTAAAATTTCCTCTGTCTCTGTCAAGGTATTCCCCATCTCATCACAAATTACATTTAGCTTAGGTGTGACATTTCTCGTCAATGTCTTCATTTCTTTAAACATTTCACTATCTGTTCCACACTTCTGATGTCCTTCTATTCTTTCACAACAATCTTGTATGTATTATTTTTTGTCTTTTCTTATGTTTCTTCGTACTTCTTTGTTAAAGTTTTATATTCCTCTTTGTTTTTGTTTGTCGCTTTCCATTGCGTCTTTATTTCTCTGCGTTCTTTCTCTATCACAGACATATACATAAGCAAAAATACATTGTCAGTACACATCTTCTAACATATGTTTTACCATACATTAAAATAATTTCTAACAATATCTAACAAATTACTTTTCGATCTCTGTCATTTTAGTACTTGATGGCTGGTGATTCATGGGTTGAGAAAGTGCTGGTTATTCTATGGAGGCATATAATTACAAGCAAGTAAATAATGAAACAGGTTTGAGTTAAAGGATGAAATATTATTAATGGATTTTAAATGGAGGGGAGGGTGTTCCAGAGCTGTACTACAGAGTATGCAAGGGTTTTCTTGTACAGATCAATCCTGGGTTTAGGAAGAAGACAGTTTTTTTATATGCTGTCTATGTTTAGTGTTATACGTAAACAGTGACCACAAGTAAGGCGGAGCATTGTGCGACAGATTTCTGTGAACAAACTTAATACCTCTTCTCTGCCTGTCATTTCTTTCTTTTTATGTGTCTGCCGCCAGAATGTAGGCGCATCTAAGTCTGGTGATGTTATACTCTTTTGAAAGTATATAATATTATTTATATCATTTTAAGAGTTCCACGTAGAACAGAAATATATTACTGTTTTAAAGCAATACAGCCACACTGTTTAAACAACACTGAAAAAGGTTTTGTAGCATAGCTACAAAGTAAAATTGTCTTCGAAAGGACAACAGCTATTTTAAACGAGATAAGTCACAGGCAAACTGGCCATTTAACTCAACATTTTGTTCGCCCTGAAACCATTGTTATTTTTTAAGAGATCCGAATACCTGAAAATTTCCTGTTCTCCTCGGCCAGTCTTTCGAGGAAAGTAATATTTATGTTGTCGGCCAAACCGCCACACTCGCTATTCTTTATTTGAATAAACAGAAATAAATACATCAGTTCATAGCGTACGTACGTCTAAATTATAAATTACGACTGTATCTGAAGGGAAAAAGCTTTTAAAGATCGAAAGAAAATATATTTCTTAAGCAGCTTTCACCTCATCCTTTAAGAAAGAAAAAAAGTGTTTCTACTTCGTCTTTACTAAAAACAAAATTTGTTTGTCTGAAACAGAAATAAAGAACTGACTTTGTGAGTACAATTTTAATGTACTCGGTACTGTCAGAACTATACGAGCACATGGGTTTGATTAGAATAATATGAACATTTAAAGATTAGTGCTAATGACTTTCTTTTTTCTGATGAAAACGCTGGAGATAGTAAAGATTATCTCTAACTTGGAATTAGAAACCTTTAGTTTCAACGTGAAGATCTTGGAACAGCATCATCACCGTTTGGGGATGGACTTCGATGACATTTGTACTTCCCCGTGCTTAATTAAATAAGAAGCAGAATTCAAAGCTACTGGCCCACCACAAGAACAGATTATACGTATTTGCAAGATGACAGTGAATGATTACGGTGACTGTATAAATATATTGTTAAGGATCAATATTGTACATGTGATGTACAGTTAAGAATAGGAAAGATAACACCAGCATTTTACAGCATGAAGAAGTTACATCAGTTACGATAATGTCCTAGAAACATTTCACAGTACTATATTTAAAACAAATTAAGCTTTACATATGCGAGACTTAGACAATAAAGAAACAGAGTGACCAAAAAATCGGAAGCAAACGAGATATGGCTTTGAAGAAAAATTCATCATAAACTTGGAAAGTCTAGTATAAAAAAAAAATCAAGAAATTCTCGAGAAAGTTGCAGAGCAACAAAAACTACTCAAAACCGTAAGAAAAGGCATTACAAATTATTTGAATGTATCATGAGACGTTGGGTAGCACGGCAATATTGGAAAATGTAAGGAAGTTGGAGAAGAACAAGAGAAAAACATCTAAAGGGATTTGATAGTGACCTGACTGGGAACAAAGAGCGCTCAGAGTGGAGAAACATTATACAAAATATTCATCAAGCATCCGTTAGCTAGGTTACAGTACCACGGCATTCTGGTCAAGAGCAACACCAGGAAGTTGAGTATCATCTTTGACTGGGGCTATAGCATAAGCTGGTCCTGATGAGGAGGGCTATATATAAGAAAAAAATAACCGTAAGTCTCTGTTCCGTTACATATTTTGGACATTCATTGTGTAATATAGAGAACACTGAGAGGGGCATGCCGCTGGGGACATGGCACAATACAGGAAGAACTAAAGGTAGCAGGAAAGACATGGTTTGAGATATCCCGACTTGGTCAAGGCAGGATTGGCTGGAGAACCATTGTTGATGCTTAACGCTCCATAGAGAGTACAGAGGATTGATGATGATGATATGGAGAACATTTCTAAAATAAATTCAAAGAAACAAAAAGGATTAATTAATGATAGTCAGTACTTGAAGCGTCAATAATTGCAGTTAAAAGCAAACTTTCCTAGTTATATATTTACGCTTACAAGGATAGGTCTAACATACTGATTAACTTCTAGCAAAACATACAAGGAATAGAAAATCAATATTAATATATTTTTTAAAACCACTATCGATGATGTACCAGGAGTTGCAATTTAACTACGTCTATCATAAGGAACTTTGCTCGACCTGAAACACTTCTTAATTTATATCCTTCCCTTACCGTTAAACGTCACATAGGGCTCGCAAGGTAGTTCATCATTTTTCCTATTTTAAACGAGCTTTTCATCCTCATCAAGGGATTTTATGCCTATTAATCTGGCCTCTCTTAACAATATTCTCTTTACAGTTTCACGTGATCTGCCTCTTTTTCTTCGGCCTGCTGTGTTCCATTTGATGACTTGTTTTGAGATTCTCTGATCGTTTCTTCTCATCACGTGACTAACATATGTCCATCTTTTTTTCCTGATCACCCATGAGATTGGTTGATGTTCAGTCATCTGTCTTATCTCTGCATTGTTCCACTTGATGCCGAGTATTTTCCTTAAGCATTTGTTTTCGAAAGAGTCTAATTTATTGCCTATTTCTTTAGTTGTTTTCCAGCTTTCACATGCATAAATGAGGGTGGATATTACATTTGAATTGAATAATCTTAACTTGGTTTTTGTGCTTATAACTTTTTAATGCCATATATTCTCAAGAATCTGAAGAGGATTAAAGAGAGAAAACTGAAATATTTTGGACACATTAAACGTCATGATAATTTAGAGAAGACCGTATTGGAAGGATACATAATGGGAAAAAGAAAAAGAGGAAGACCAAGACGAAGATGGCTGCAAGACATCGTTGACGATCTGGAAATGGATGCAACAGCAGCAGGCCATCTTGCTCACAACCAAGAGGCCTACAGGAGTGCTGTTTGGGAGGCAAAGTTCCGCAAGGGACATGCAAATGAATGAATGATATTCTCAAGATTCTTGAAGATCGATGCTGCTATTGGAATTCTAATTCTGATTTCCTTTCTGGTGTCACCATCCTGGTCTATGTAATTGCCAAGGTATGCAAATTGATTGACTTCTTCAACAGCTGTCCCTTCTACGTGTATTTTTCCATTTTGATTATGGAAAGTTTCATTATTTTTGTTTTGTCCTTGTTAATTTCAAGTTCTATTTTGCTAGCCAGTGAAGACAAGATATCTGTTTTTTCTTGCATGGAATTCACATTGTTACTGATAAGAGTTATGTCATCAGCAAAATCAAGATCTTCTATTTGGGTCCCAGGTTTCCAATCAATACTTGTGTTACCTGTGCAGCATTTTTTCATTATGAAGTCTTTTAGTTAATGACTTAGCTGGTGCTTTCTACATGTGTATAATTTTCACATCACGCCCTTCGTAAGCATAAATATTTGTTAACGTAATGTTTCTAAGTTGCTCACTTTGTATCACATGCTTATAGAAAATAGTATTGAGTATTGCATACTACTCTCAATCATTTACAGCAAAAAATGTATCGGCTGATAGAGTGTAAGAAGAGTGTAACTCTTTTGTTATGAAGACGAAAACTAAAAGCTCGTCGAGTTTCCGGTGTCTATAGAATTGCAGAAGGTGTTGACAGTTTCAAACTTTTCAAATTTCATCTTGTGTGAGATTTGTTACTGCTGATGGAGGTAGTTTTCGAGGTTATTACAGAACGTTCCTTCCCTTATTCATCATCCCTGAAACTCAATATTGGTAAGCTTTGTTTTACTGTTGATTAATACACCGAAACTATTTCATTATGACTATTTCAGTACGACAGAGACAACGTGGCTAAGACCTCGTTAGCTCAGTCATATTAATCAAACTTAAGAAGTTATATCAGTAGCATTATACATGCAAACTTACGTTACTGCAGTTTGGAAATACTGTGTTTTGCTAAGAAGCCGATATGTAAAGAAAAGTTTGTATTGCAACCTGTAAAACTAGTATGTAGTGAAGATCAGTGTAACATCTGTCGTTCCATTTTCGTTAGCCCGCGTTCGGTAAGAGAAGAAACGCATGTCGGCTTTGCTGCATGTGAATTCGGCTATTTGAGCTGATATGTTTTCAGTGTTAAAAGTAAAATATAATTATAAAGGTATCTGTTTATGTCGTATGTGATCTGAAGAAGCACACAGAAGACCTTTCTCGAGTTTATGCTGTCAGCGTTTTTGACTTTCTGCCAGTGGCTGATCTTGGAAGTTATATCATTGAAGCAAACTGCTATCAGAAGTTTCACATATACGTTCACATATATATCATAATAACTGGTTATTGTTTAGCTGTTGCCAGACCAATGGTAACCTAGTAAGCATTTTGGGGTTATTCCATTTATAAAGAGAAGAATAAAAAAACCCAGATGGTTGTATTGTGAGATAGAAAGAGGATAAAATGATGAAGGGAAAGACATGATAAAGGCAGTGCTGTGAAATAGTAGATTATATCACTCAACATCAGTACAATAGATAGATGATGTGGTGCTAAACTTTTTTCATTCAGTATATGTTAGTTTTTTATAGTTATTCTGAGGAAAATGTCTGTTAGTGAAATACTGTGCTTTTAAAAGAGAAACATGTTCATATATATGTACTTTTGTTCATTTCTGTTATTTTACCTCATATATTTACTTTCATGTATTTATCGGTACACTCATGCATCAGTTTAGACCACATTTAGTACCAGCCATCTGGTCATTAAGTCAGTTTGGCTGTATGTCTCTCACTATAGGGGCAGGTCAAACACTCAGTACATTTCACAACTATAACATGTTACAAGGTGAAGAGACATTTAGCATCACTTTAAAATACTAACAATGCAGATTAGTAGAAATTAGTCACAGATTATGAATCGCAACACATTAATTAAAGAATTATACTTTAATAACTTTTCATTGACATACACAACTACACATACACACCAACATGCATATATATGAAGTACATTAATCTATTATGACATAGATATGTATTGTGTAGGCTTGTGTGGCTGGCAGTGCCACTGCACTAGATAAGCTTAATGTGTACAGCCTGTGTTGGATTTGGTCAGTTCTAGAACATTTTCTGATTCTTTGAGACTCTGGCATTAAGTATGAATAGTTGTGACTGCACATTGACTATACCTATATATAAAGTAAAAAAAAATAAGCACAGTATGTTTCTTTATTAGCATAAAATGTACAAATATAATTGAAAACTCCTTATCATTTTTCAACATAGTCCCCACCATGTTCAGTGCAGGTCTGCCACCACTTCACTTATGCTTAGATTCCTTGAGAGAAAAAGAACAAACTTCAGATTGACTGTGTAGCCACCTCTGCACTGCCTCTTCTGTGTCATTGTCATTACTGAACTCCTTCCCACCTAGTGCCTCCCTTGAGAGGTCCAAACACATGATAACCAGGTGGTGTGAGGTTGGGTGAATATATGTAGGATGTGGAAGGTTATAGAAAAAGAATATTACAGTGCCATAAAAATTGGAGATTATGAAATACCAGGATGTAGCATGGCCTTGTAAGTAATGATTATGGTATCTGTATTATTATTATTATTAATGTTATGATTATTATTACTATTAGCATTTTTATTATAGTTACTATTATTAGAGATACATAAAAAGTAGGTCAGAAATGATGGAAAATTCGAGAGACAGCATTCATTCATTCATTTGCATGTCCCTTGCGGAACTTTGCCTCCCAAACAGCACTCCTGTAGGCCTCTCGGTTGTGAGCAAGATGGCCTGCTGCTGTTGCATCCATTTCCAGATCGTCAACGATGTCTTGCAGCCATCTTCGTCTTGGTCTTCCTCTTTTTCTTTTTCCCATTATGTATCCTTCCAATACGGTCTTCTCTAAATTATCATGACGTTTAATGTGTCCAAAATATTTCAGTTTTCTCTCTTTAATCCTCTTCACTAGCCAGCCTTCTTCAGTATTAAGCTCTTGTAGTATAGATATATTTGTTGCATGTGAGACAGCATTAGTAGTAATATTATGGTAGGATGCCAACAATAAAGGCAATTAAAGAGGATTTACTCAGATAACAATAGAACAGATAGACACTGTGTAAACAGATCTGGACTAAATTGCAAACACCTGATACTTGGTGAGAAAATTATATAGACAGGTTTGACGCAACACACTGACACGAGACACATATTTGCTAATCTTAGGATGCAATTTACACATGGTTTTGAAAAAAGGGAGTGGACCGACTTGACAAACTGACCGATTAGAAATATCTAGAAGTGTGGCCTATTGGACAATTGACTTACAACATATAAGCCAGGTGGGCAGTTTAAGAGAGGGAGACAACATGAGACACACAGAGGACACACAAGGAGAAGTAGAGAACATGTAGTGAGGACAAAAGAGATACTCAGGAAAGCAGTTTAGAACTAGCAGTAGTTTTAGGATATACTGAGGATGTGTTTCAAGTGGTTATGAAGATTTGATACTTTTGAAACTTTTATTACAGTTTGTATAGAATATGGTAGAGTTTGATATTGTGAACAATGATTATGTGCTTCAACAACGAAATAAACGAATTTTATGTCCTATCGCATCTTATTTCAAGTGATGTTGTCAACAATCCATCTTGATCTTATTTGTCTGAATTAAATGAATTCAGTGAATTTTCATAGGACTTGGTCGAATGAATGTTATAAGATTTGTCTATTCTAGACCACAGGAATTCGTGTAACACAGTAATTAGTGTATAAATATACAACTATACACGAAGCAGTAGGACAAAAGTAGGAACAGCTTTATTACTTAACGACTACAAAATTGTGATGTTTCAGCGTGAGCCTTAATCATACAAACACACACAGGACAAAGAATTAGAGTTTATACAGGTATTCGTGATGTGTTGATCAAAGAACATCTTCAGTAATATGACAGTTCACAACCTAACATTGTTATAAGAGATTGGATGTGCTGATGATACAATATTACCTTCTACAACACAAAAAGGAATGGAAAAACTAATTATGTCAGTCCATAGGAATAGTGAAGAGCAAAACCTCTATCTTAATTGCAAAGAAAACTAAATTGCTGACAACTGACAAAACAAATAAGGCAGCTGAAGTATATATCAGTGAGGAAAAATTGGAAGAGATGGAGAGTTTTGAACATCTTGGATCATTACTAACTAATAATGGAGATACATTGAGGGAAATTAAAAGGAGGACATCTATTGCTCTTAAGAAGTAAAACAACTAAAGATGCTGTGGAGAGGAATAGACAGAACTATAAACATAAGATTAGGGCATGCACCTTTCCCATTGCTACATATGCCTGTGAGACCTGGACACTTAACAAAACAGCTGAAAACACATAAATGCCTTTGAATGTAAATGCTACAGAAGAGTTCTTCAAATATCATGGACACAGAAAAAAACAAATATATCCACACTACAATAACTTAATATTGAAGAATGTTGGCTAGTAAAGAGGATTAAATATTTTGGACACATTAAACATGATGAGAATTTAAAGAAAGCTGTCTTGGAAGAGTACATAATGGGAAAAAGAAAGAGGAAGACCAAGGCGAAGATGGCCGCAAGACATCATAGATAATCTCCAAATAGATTCATCAACAGCAGAGCATCTAGCTTACAGGAGAGCTGTTAGGGAGGCAAAGTTCTGCAAGGGATATGCAAATGACTGACTGAATGGAAGGCACTCAAAATGCAGATCTGAAATTTATTGAGCTGTTGCATGTGATGTGTGAAACTGTGATTTGTCATACTTTAACAACACACCAGAATTGAGCAAACCATGACATTTTGACCTAATAGAAGGTTCAAGTGGTTCTCAAGTATAGTATTATAGTATACTTTACTGTAGATAATGGTTCCTCTGGGCATGTAGTTTTTCAGGATTGAGCTTTTACAGTCCAAGAAGAATGTGAGCATCACTTATCAAGCTAACACAGTAATTAGTGTATAAGTATACAACTATACACGAAGCACTGCAGTAAAACTGTGATACCAGAATGTATAAAATAGGAAAAAAGTAGGAGCAGCTTTATTACTTAACGATTACAAAGTTGTGACATTTCGGCGTGAGCCTTAATCATACAAAAACATACAGGACGAAGAAATAGAGAGAGGAGATAAAGTATAGATTCACATGAATACTATTTAAAAAAAAAATTTTTTTTAAAAAGAGTACTTAGCTGTAAATTGCAAGGTGTGGCTTGTCCAGCGGTGTGTGTCAGGAATGGATCTAATGGGACATGGAGACTGTTTAAATAGAGACCTGTGACATGTGGTCAGTGGGTTGTAACTGGGGGTGGTGGATGGGGAACCGGGGAGGGGAGAGAGAGTGACGCAATACCGACCTAGCTAGGAGAAATTGAAACAGATGATTGGGGAAGAGGGGTTGCAGAGAAAATAGTGGGGTTGCAGAGTGATGCTGTGAGGAAGTTTGAAAAGTAAGCGGGGTTGCAGAGTGATGCTGTGAGGAAGTTTGAAAAGTAAGAAGGGGTGGATTTAGTGGAGAGGTACTATAATGATTGAAGAAGATGTGTTATGTGTAACTAAACAGCGAGTTTAACCCATGTGGTTCCAGCATCCCATAATTTTGAATGCAGTGGTTCTCAAGTGCCAGGCGGCTTGTGTCATCTGCGTGACATTGTTTAATGGCTGTTACCAGAAAATCAGATTTGCCTCTGTGGTTGGGGCCATTGAAATGATTTGGGACTGGTTTCGAAGCATGCTGGGCGATGTCGTACAGATGTTTTTGCATGTGGTCCCCTAATCTGAGGCCAGTCTCACCGATATATGTTATCCTGCATCTTTTGCAAACAATGACATATATCACATTTCGGGACTCGCATGTGAATCCCTCATGAAGAGTGAGGATAGTTTTGGGAAAGGTGATTGTTTTTGTTTCCCAAACTACGGGGCAGGTAACACAGCGGGGGCGGTTACATTTACAGTAGGCTGTTACTCCATCTGACAGAGTTAAGTTAGTACTGCCTTTCCACCCGCATGGTCAGATGGTTAAGAAAATTCTTTATCGTCATCTGCCGATAATCCAACTCGACTCCGACACTCGTGACATTTTCTCTGATCCACCCCTATTGGCATACAAACGTGAGCCAAACCTTAAGGACATCCTCGTCCACAGCCACTTGAAGCAGAGCCTTACATATGTTGGCACCAGAATTTTTAGTGCAAAATTGCAATTACCTTTTAACTTACTCATGTATATAGAATTATATACATTTTTATGAGTATAATGACAGTATGTCTTTCCATTTATGCATGCGAAAGCTGGAAATCAACTAAATAAAAAGACAAGAAATTAAACTCTTTTGAAAACAAATGCCTAAGGAAGATACTCGGCATCAAGTGGAACAAATTCAAGAACAATGCAGAGATAAAACAGATGAGCGAACAACAACCAGTCTCATGGGTGATCAGAAAAAAGGAGATGGACATATGTTGGTTACGTGATGAGAAGAAACAATCAGTTAATCCCAAAACAAGCTATAAAGTGGAACACAACAGGGCAAAGAAAAAGAGGCAGACCACGTGAAACTCTAAAGAGGAAATTGTTAAGAGAGGCCAAATTAATAGGCATAAAATCCCTTGATGAGGTTTAAAGGCTCGCCGAAGATAGGGAAAATTGGCGAACTACTTTGCGAGCCGTATGTGACGTTTAACAGCACGGGAATGATATGAGATATATCTTTCCAGAGCTGTGCTGATCATTGGGAAGATATTTTTAGATGTAACACACATTATTTCATTTTTATATGTTGTCATTTTTGACATATTATTTTGTCTTTCATTTCTTGACTGCATATCAGAAAGTCAGGTTAGTTTCAAAATATTGTTGATGTCAGAGTAGTTATGTATGTCATCATCATCATCATGTGCCATGCCGACTGGCGTTGGCTATTATGCTTCTCCAGAGTACCCGATCCTTCATGCAGGCCATCAGTTCAGTTGGTGATCTCCTCTCACACCATCCTGTCAGACTGTCCAGTATCATTTCTCTTGGTCTTCCTCTTGATCTTCTTCCTTCTACTTTTCCTGTTGTTATAATATTTTCAATGCCCCCTCTTCTCATTGCATGTCCTATGAAAGTACATTGTCTCTCTCTTATCTTTTTGACAAGGTTTTTAGTCTCTCCAGCTCTTCTCATACATTCTTCATTAGTTATTTTTGCTGTCCAGGGGATTCGCAACATTCTTCTAATAAACCACATTTCTGCTGCTTCCAATGATTTTTGTGCAGACTTGCCTATTGTCCATGATTCACTTCCATATAACAAGATAGGTTCAATATAGCATTTTAGGACTCGTTTTCTAACATTCATTGATAAAGATGTGTTAGCTAATATGTTTCTCATTCTCTGAAATGCAGTCTTTGCTTGGCCTATTCTGTTATGTATGCATATATGTATATTTGTGCAAGTCCAGTTTAACATGTTCGGATATGAGTTATGCATTGATGCTGGTGGTAAAACATTCTAAGTCTGTTGCCGTTACACCCACCTATCTTGCCCATTATTTTGAGCAAAAAATTTCTCTTTCACCGAGACAAGCATGCATGCATAATATTTGACAGCAGATTTCATTGGTTGAAAAAAAACATAGGACTAATGCTACTTCGTACTTCATGTTTTAGATTATTGCATTTAATAAATCAAAAACAACAGTAAGAAATTCGTTTCAGTTAAGATGTTATTTTATGTTAGACTTCCAGATACATTTTAACTTCAGAAACTAATGCAGTTTAATAACCATTCAGACAAGCAATTGTGGAAGGTCCTTTCATGTGATATCACTTATTTTTATCGTACACAGGAAACGAGTGGCTTGTTGTTGTGTGCAGAACATTCATGGGGACTTGTGCTATAATATACACAGTTTGAGATAGTTCATATCACTGCATTTACTCAGTGTCTGTGAAATGACAGAAAACACTTTAAATGTGCTGTAAAATTTAAATCACATAATAAAATAGGACTTTTTTTTTTAAAAACTGAAACAAGTTCTAGTTTTTAAGTGTTCCACATTCATTGGAAGGAAGATTTTTTTTTAAAAACATTTTTTTTTAATTGCCTGAATGTACACAGTTTTTCTTTTACACACATTGGATTATTGGTAATTATTTGTTGCAGTGTAAAGAAATGATGACATTGATGATTGAGGCATAGAATGCTATTTATGATCTGGGTGAGAGTGGCACAGTTTGATACTGTCTTTGCAGTAATCTTGACTGGAGAAATGGGACACCCCCACCACCACCACCACCACCACCACCACCACCACACCTGTGACCCTTCAGTTAACCCACATATTTAAATGGTTATTCAGTACTTTGTACTCAGCAAAAATAAAAAAATATCACCAATGACCAGTAATATCTGCCTATGGTGTGAGGCTTTCTGGTTTACACCAGACACACAGCTAACAGTGAATGAAGAACAGGTTGGATATTATGCACAGTTTAGTCACATAAAGTATGAGACGTTATCCAGGTCAGTGGGTGAACAAGAACAAGAAAAGCTCCGGTATTTATGACTATTTTTGATGTTGTTTCCTAGACAGAATTCCACAGAAACTGATCTTGTTAGAATTAGAGATCTGTATAACATAACTGACAGTTTAAAACTTAATTTTTTTCTGCTGCTAAAGTGTAGTGGCTTGAATGTTCTTAAGAGCTCAGAAAGAATGTGCATAACAACATATTAGAAATATTGATATTAAAGTCTATAAATTGAGGTCCTTCAGCCTTCTTCTAGAGGGCAAAGATGATATTCCTTAGAAACAACAAATTGTCTGCTGGATATTGAGTATACATGTAGAGGAAGTGTGGTGGAAGTACAGAGAATCAGGTCTTATTGACCTGACAGTTTGTGAGGCTGTGAAGTGGTAAGTACTGTTTATAAGCAAAAGATTCATACTGTTTTTAGATACCTGTGAGTTTCTTTTAAGCCATATGTGGATACCTTGTGATGCTGTGTCCAGAAGTAATTTTAAAAAAAGGAGGATTCTGTTACATTGCTTTTTATTTGGAAATTAAATTACAGGGTTTTGGTATGACACAACAGACTGACCAAAATTATCATCTGGTGCAGTGATCATAAATATTTCTTGTTTGGTGGCGTTAATACATTCTTGACCAAAGATAGAAAATTCCAACTCTTGGCAGATGATCTTCATTGATTAAAAATGGACAATGTCATTTTTAATTTGTTGTCATGCTCAAACTGTATGCTGCTAATACTAGGAGTTATTTTTGACTGCTTATATTTTAATTATGAAGTTAATATTTCAGATTTTTTTTTTCATTTAAAACATCAAACTGCAAAAAAAAAAAAAAACGGCTATGAGCAAAGTGTTAATAATATAGTCCAGGCAAGTACAGGGTCAGGCATGAAGCATAGCTGGATTTAACTGACGTAGTGCGCAGAAACTGAATACGTGTGAAAAAAAACATGACGTCAGAGATGAAGCAGACAAATGGTCATTTTTAACATTGGCTTCGTGGCAAACACAACATCGCGCATTCACTGTTGAAACTTATTTTAAAAGTGGAGAATCGTCTATTACTGTACAGCGAAAGTGTTGTCGCCATTTTGAGTTGCATCCCTGTGATAATGTTCCTGATCGAAGGACAAAACAGTTTTGAGGTGGGTAAAAAAATTTAAGGAAACTGCTAATTCCCTTAATAACAAATCTACTGTTCGTCCAAGAATTCAACATACACCTGAACGAAATCAAGAAGTCTGCCAACGCATTGCTGAGTAGCCCATGGCGATCAGCTGTTAGGAACGCTTTGGCACCTGGCATCCTTTTACTGTTAATAGTGATCTTTATGTGCAGATGCTAATTGAATACTTCATTCCAGACTTGGCCAATAGAAATAAGAGACTAATATGGTTTCAACAAGATGGAGGAACTGCCCCCATGCTGCGACAAGCATTTTACAATCGTCTTATTTCCAGATTTGAGGATATTCATTGGCTGGCAAGGTCACCGGATTTATCGGCAGCAGACTTATTTTTGTGGGGGTATCCCAAGAACACGGTGTATGCTAGTCTACCACAGTCAGTTGCAGACCTAAAAGATTGAATCCGACACTGCTTTCAAAATATCCCTTTGAACATGTTAAATGTTATTCAGGAATTTTCCAGACGCCTGGCTGAATGTATCAAATGTAATGGCGGTCATCTAACTGACAAAATTTTCAAAACCTAAATATGATTGTCAGTAATAACAAAAATACCCACTTTTCTGAGTTTCATTTCACTTTTTTTTTTTTTTTACCAAAAACATGTATAGCGCTTATTTATTTTCCATTTTTAAAATGCTTTAGGCTGGACCCTTTACTTGCATTTATCCAGGTGCGTCTTTGTCTGCAATTAAACAGAAAATAAAAGCAGATAATACAAATAGTGAAATAACTAAATAAAATCAAGCACACTGGCTTAGAGGTATGTTATGCATTAGTATGTTGTAGTGAAATATATGACTGTAGCTTAAAGGTGGTGAAGGGGGAAGAAATGTCATTTAATGTAACTACTTGCCATAGGGAGTAAGGACATTCACAAAACCTCTACCATCAGATCTGTGCATGCACATGAGGAACTCTTCACTTTGGTGAGGAGTTCTTGGAGATTCTTTTCACCTGGGACATCCAGTATGGAAACTGTGTCTTTAAATCTATTACACATAAAGCTGTGAGAAATCTGTGGATGTTTGGGGTTGAAGTTGAATTCAGTTGGCTCATTGATGTGCTTGGCATTCGTGTCATTAAGCTTACATTTTATGGCATGAGGAATCTGTGGATGTTAGATTTGATACTTTTACCGTCAGACTTATATGCTATTAGAGACTTATATATCCTTGGTGTTAAACTTTTGTCATTGAGGCTATGTGTGGCCCATGACACATCAGTGAATGTTAGATCTGGTGCAAGTGTCATGTTGGCTGTTGCATGAGTTGTGAAAAATCTGCAGGTTTTTGGCAATGAAAGTTTGTCATTATGCCTTTGGATATGCCAGGATGAATCTGGGGATGGTTAGCGTCCATAGCCACACATATAAGCTTTGAAGAAATAATCTGAAGATCTTAGTTACGTCAAGTGTGAACACACTTTTAGTTGAAAGATAATTGAAAGAACAGATGAAAGTCATCTGCTAATAATTATATGTACACTTGTGTACATAATATATTTGTCTTCTAATTACTGCTGAATATGAAGTATACATATTTTCAACTCCTGTGTGATCCCAGTGTTAACATATGGTTGTGAGAGTTGAAAATCAACCAGACTACTCAATCAAAGACTTGATGCATTTGAGAACAAATGTTTCAGTTGACTATTGAACATCAGATGGTCCAACTTTAAATCGAACGAGTCAGTAAGACAGAAATTGAACCAAGTCTACGCATCAAGATACATCAAAAGACGTCGATGGGCCTATCTCGGCCACACTCTCAGAATGGACGAATCCAGACTCCCTCGCCAGGCCCTCGTATGGTCACCGAAGGGCAAAAGAAAGCAAGGGAGACTCTACGTAGAGCCATCACTAGAGATATACAACTTTGGGATTCAAGTTCATCCAAGACCTACAGCGGGCGTCAGCGAGTCGTCAGATATGGAAAAATATGATTTCCGCCCTATGAGCCAATGTTGGCCTTAAAGGAATGTCAATCAATCAATCAATCAATCAATCAATGAAGTATACAGCATCTTGCAAGCCTGGTTTATAGGCTGTAGTTAAGACGTTAGATAGAGCAACAATGCATGCATGAAAGTTAATGATTTGTAGATACACAGATATTTCAAACTAGTAATCCTTCTACATTATGAGATACAGTACGTGATGCTGATTAATCATCATTTCTTAATATAAAGAGAAGAGTAAAATGGCAGTACAGTATTTGCTGTTTCTTTGCTTATTTGGCCTATACGGAATTTTTTATAAAGAGATATGTGTGTGTGTGTATATATATATATATACACACACACAACTATATACATACATACATACATATATATGTATGTTAGTAACAATGCATGAAGACACCAGGGGAAAAACAATTAAAATCATTATCTAATGAATGATAATGATGTAAACTTTCATTACACACGAAAGTATACCAGGGAAAATAGGTAATATTCTCAAATATTGAATAACAGACACTTTATGGTCAAAGCAATATGTTTGCCTATAGGAGAGAGAAAGAGAGAGAGAGAGAGGGAGAAAGTATTCTAAGAGGAAAATAGCAAAGGCAGGAATGTGTACGAGAAATAAGTATCACAGGATACTACAGTAAAGTAATAGAATAAATGATGAAACTTTGGAATAGGTACAGCATATCAGTTATCTTTATGTATAATGAACAGTGATGAGAAATACAAAACAGAGGAATCATACCGAAAGTCATGAGGAACAATTTTTTAAAATTCAGAATTTATAGATAGAGAAGATGTAAATGTATCACCTCCATCTGCATTCTTTTCACTTCATGCAAAGGTCACATGACGTCACCATCATGTGTCACGTGACCACGCGGAGCATAAACAAAATGACCGGGTGTTGAAGTTTCGTTTCGTCAACGTGCTGTTGGTGAGTTCCTCGTTAAAGAGGAAATCCCCGCTGCTGAAATTCACCAAAGACTTCAACTTGCTTATGGAGATGTGTGTATGGTTGCTAGCAGTGTTAGGAGGTGGGGGAAACATGAGCATCCAAGATATGCCTCGCAGCGGTCGCCCTCGAACTGCCTCCACTGAGCGCAATGTAGAAAGGGTTGACGACATAATTAAAGAAGACAGACGTGTCACAGTTTCTGAAATCCATGTAAATCGTGGAATAGGACGCAATACAGTACAGGAAATGATTGAAACCCTAGGCTATATAAAAGTTTGCCAGCTGGGTTCCACAGGAGAGAACGCCCAGAAAGCAGTGCGTCTATGCCGTCGATCAGCTGGAACGGAATTTTATCGGGAGGGTATTTTCAAACTTGCAGAGCAGTGGAGAAAAGTGTTTACAGAGAAATGGAGATTATGTTATGTTTCTTCTTCTTCTTCTTCTTCGTTCGCACATTAGCGATAATGCGTGTTACCCTGATTTTTGCGATGCGCCTTTTGGCTGGGTAACTCCGACTTCAGCACCTTTCCTTGCTAGGGCAGACTGTGGTCTTGCTCGGACTATGTTATGTTGAAAAGTGAAGAAAATGATGCAGATTTTATGTTGAAAAATGAAGAAAATGATGTAGTTAAGGTAATACATTTATATTTTCTCTATCTATAAATTCTGATTTAAAAATATTTTTTTTTTTTTGCTCACGATTTTCTGCATGAGCCTCGTATAAATGAAAACTAAAACGATGTCCAAAATATTGGTAGAAGGTATGAGAAAATGAACTGAAACCAAGAGAGAGTAATTTTCAGGCCGCATGCTTGTCAAGGGTAGCGCAGCGTGTTAAACAGCATTAGTATCAAGATACGAGATTTTGACGAACGGAGTGTGGGCGGAAATTTGTGGATAAAATAACCAACCAAATTACAAAATGATTTCCTAGAGCCAGATGTTGCCTCCACTGTTATTTAGGTATCGTTCGGAGATCAGAACTATTGATCCTCAGGAGCCGAGAATGTACCTTAAAATAGAAGCAGGTATCAGCAAATAATATCACCACAGAATATATCTCCGACATCATATATTTTTGTTCATAATGTCAGGGAAAATAGAATTACAAGGCGAGACAGATTGGAGATTTTCATGCTAAATTCACGTTTCGAAAACTGATTTAATAAGTGTATAGCTTTGGAAAATCCCAGATGTTTTGAAATACAGAAAAGGTATTAGTTCAGAAATCGAAAATTTGCCGCTTTTGTATATTTCCAAGTCTCAGCTTTCGTCGTTTCCCTGACGGATGGTAAACCAGTCAGAAGTTTTTAATGTGCTTACTTGTTTCTGTGGTCTTGACAAAAACTGACAGAAACAAATGCCCATCCTGCATGTAGACAAAAACATGTGAAAAAATACCTCAGCCTTTACTGAAAATGTTTGAAGATGCAGAAAGAACTTCCCAACTACGCATTTACAGCATCCTGGTTTTTCTTTGGCGCTGTGATTTTGTTGAGAGTTAGTAAATAAAGCAGTTCAAGTAACGAAAAGTTCCAAATATTAGACAAAATATCCTGGGAATGTTTCTCCCTAGAGTGGTAGATAGTAGGAAAGCCTTACAAAAACTGGACGGAGTCACAGAAGAAAGTGCAAAAAGGGTTTAACATCAATAAAAGAGAAGTAATGGTGATATCCAGGAAAAAGAGAATACCAGAATGTAGTGCAGGGGAAGATATTAAGACAGATCAATAGCTACAAATGTTTAGATACAAGTCATAACATCTGATGGCTGGTGCACCGAAGAAATCAGCTTTTGGAAAAATAAAGAACATTAACAAGTCAAAAACTGTTATTGAAAATAAGAGTTCTTCGATGCTGTATAGAGCCGTTACTACTTTATGCAACTGAAACGTGGACTATGTATAAACAATTAGAATAAAGGCTAAAATGTGGCTCTTAAGAAGGATGCTTTGCATACCATGAACAGCCAAAAAAAAAAAAAAACAAATGAATGTATTACAACAGACTAAAGAATATCTCAAACTAGTGCCATACATAAGAAAAAAGACAATCAGCAGACGTGAAGGTCTGGAAAAATTGGTAATGACTGGAAAGGTAAATGGCAAAAGACAGAGAGGACGGAGAAGACAGATATCGCCACAGATGGCCAGACTGTAATGTTGGGTGTGAAAACAACTGACTTGATGTGAAACAAGGATGATCGTGCCAGATGAAAAGAGGTGACCGCCTATGCCTATCGGTATGGCATTGATCTGATCTGAGGTTGGTAGTTCTGGCATTATCTGAGACACCTGACTCTTGTTTTAGTCAGTTCTTGTTTGGTCATAATATTAAAGTGCTAAGAGTCATCATGTTCCAGTGTGTAGATGTTTTACTTCATATACCCAGACTTATCTTAAGCCATGGAAAACAGGATGGGGAAACTCTGACAGCGTCTTTGAATGTTCGTTGTCGTGCATTTTGCTACGCTTTATCTGTGGTCATGACTTTAGCCTGGATTTTTCTTCCGTGAATGTTTACATTTAAAAGATTAACTAATCGTAGGTTGCAGTGAACAGAGCAATATGTCTATCTTTTCGGCAGTTATATTTTATTGCTTGAATGTATACTTCATGGTGCTGTATGATTTACATTTTAAAATATACTCATATGTTTATGGCTTGCTTGGAAGCGCAGTAAAAGATGAAATTCTTTCTGTGTTGGCCACGATAAAATTGTCACGTGCTTATCAATAGAAAATCACACGGTGTTTAATGTCTGCAGTTCTTTCCGTTCTGTGGATGTCGTGATGTCAGCTTCCGGAATTCTTGTGATAAGAAGTGTGTCCAAATGTAATACTCTACGTAATATATTCCAGTCGACACACTCGACTGTTTGCTAAAGGATTAAGTCTACTAGAGATGGAATCATGGGAGTTCTAAATTCCTTTTGTGCATTATTGTCACGTTAACGTTCTCGTGACTGCCATCGTGATAGGGGTTTAAAAAAAAGTAACTGCCCTAGAAACCAACTGCCGTGCTGCAGTAAATATTCCTGAGGGTATCAACTTGATGAGTATATATATATATATATATTTTTGTGTGTGTGTGTGTGTGTGGATTATATATACTTATTTAGCCACTCCCTCTTGTCCTGGAAGTGCCCGCCCCTCTGGATTCTGCACAGGGAATAGTGTACATTTCTTGTTAACTAAATAAGGTAACAGATGTATTTTAGAGTCGTTCTTTATAAATGTATAATTTTGTCAGTGTCCTTGATGGTGTAACAGAATAGCTCCGTGTTGATGAAGTGTGCTTTTGGTCACAAACACAGAAGGACTATCTTTTCGTAAAGAAACAGTGTGTCACAAAATAAACAATCATTTGCAAACTCGTAGATGAGCGCAGGTAATTATAAACTAGCAACTTTATTTTATAACCACTCCGCTGCTGCCTATCTTCGTAATCCCCCAGAGCCCCACACACTTCCCTGCCAGTGCATCTAGTTTTATATACTAAGCTAGTGCACCTAGTTTTATATACTAACAGTAGGGGTACTGTGGTTGACTGTAGAACCACGGACAGTTTGGTCCTCATGACATCGCCCGAATCAAAAGTAAAGCCCTGAGACGTGATCCCTGAACGTGAAGTAGGAGTCATGTAGGAGCTTTGTGGTGAATGATCCAACCAAAAGTCAAAAAGTTCTTCCCACTTGGGAGTACAAGTCTAGCGCGGTCATGTTAAGATATGTAGTGCTGTAAGGGAGATCAAGCTCTTGGAAGTCGTGCCCTGGATTTTCTTATTGTGTCACTACTGTGAGAACATAATGTTGTGCCGTTATTCATTAACTCTAAACGCGACATCACCGTTATCATCACTCAAGACTGAAGATAATTTTGGCTACTGGTGCTGCAGTTTTGCAATAGAAACAACGAAGGCCCGTTGACATTCCCTTGTTTTGTGGCTGAAAGTGGTGAAGTTTTTATTTCCCACTGTGCTGCGTCATCAATCCACTACTTTCACTTTTAGAGTGCAGCAGCAACAGCTCCAAGCACGCTTTCCAAGATTTAAGATCTCTAATGGCTACCGGAATTTGCTCTAGTAGAATGTAATAGTAGTCGGCAATTACTGCAGGTGAGTGCGATGATTCTGTTCAGTGTGTTCAAGAACGCGCACCACGTGAACTACCTGGATAAGAGGCTTTCTGCTTCATGTCTAGTCGCACAGGTAAAGGGTGGTTCCCTCGTCTCCAGCACTCTGTCTCTCTCTCCCCCCCCCCCCCCCCCCACCAACGTTGAAAAGAAATGATGTTGCCTTTCCAGAGAACACTTTTCTGTTAGCGATGAATTTTGGTTTGTACAGTTAAAAGTTCTGTTATCACAGGCTGTCTCACGCGCACCAACATATTCTCCGTGCCCACCTCCGTTTCTCGTGCCCGTGAGCACGGTGCAATGTTTCATTCTCTGTTCACATCCCTGTGCTTCAACAACAGAGCTAATAACGCTGCAGCCAACTATTGATTGGAGCACGTGCAAGTTCGTACTTTTAAACTGTCTCCTTTACAAACATTATTTTTTCAGCTCACTCTCTTAGATATTTGAGAATCTGCAAATGCTTGCTGTATGCAGGAAACTCTCTACTGTAGAGAGCCGAACAACACAACCTTTTCAGATCATCAGAGGAAGTAACACCCCCCCCCCCAGTCAAGTGTTTCGGCCCTGTTAAACTATTGACGTTCTAAAGGGAATGGGCCCCTCTGGGCCATGACTCCCAGAGGTCTTGTGAGTTGTTTCAGAGCACTCTCTTATATATTCGAATCCTGCAAATGCTTGCTGTATTATCAGCTCCCATCAACCACAAAGAGCAGGAGAACTGTGAGCTCAAAGCCATTTTCAAAACCAGTTCTTTAGAATTAAAGAAACACGGATACATGGTCAGTCGTTTATTTTTATTTTTGTATTTTTAGAGAGCAGGCAGAAAATAGAAAGAAAATACTTAAACCTGAAACGTATCTGTTTATTTATGTGTTTAAGCGTGGAAGAGGGAAGTTACCCTTATGTGACCTTCATGTTTGTCAGGCTATCCACGACTACCCATAACTACGTGTTGTATGTTTTCAGTAATGCTGATATCAGGTTTCTATGTTCCTAGCATTGTGAGTTTACTCATTTTTGTTTGCTGGACTACTCGTATGTTTGCTTATTTAGTTCATTAGTGGTTGTGGAATTTTTTTTTTTTTGTGAGGGTGAAAAAAAATTGTTGTCGGCTTATTAGTTACAGTATAAATACTGAAAAAAAAAGCGTTGACAAACACATGAGTCCTGCTTTCTAATGGAAAATATTTCTTGAATACATAACTAGAGTAACTGTATTTATACTTAGATTTGTGCGAAGACATATCAGCATTCAATGAAGAAGATCAGTGGAGAAAACAATGAAGAAGATCAGCTCAAAATATACCTTAGATATTTTGTATCAACTTTCAGTACCGAACGTACAATAAAAAAGCGTTATCAGTCCCAGTATCTTACGTTACTTGAATCGGCTTCTAAAATGTAAGAAAGCTCTTGTAATATGTAGCAGATCGTGATATACTTGAACTAAGTATACACTGAATGTCACCGCTGAGTTACGTGGTTATGCATACTGTACTCGTAATAAGGCTAGTGATGTCGGCGTGTGGGACACGGTTTATAGGCAGATGATGTTTGTAGCTCACGTGTGTGTGTAACATATTGTGGTGTCATTTTTAGTATGGTCCTCGCCAGCAGGTGGCTGTTTTCAAAGTCATCAGTTCGTTGTTGGTGATGTCTTCGTGCTGTTTCTGGCTGCCGGGTTGATCTTTTATATCTTTGTAGCAAAGTTTTAGCCATATACTGGTCACTTGTGGTGTAGTTTTGCAGTTTGCAGACAGTTATGAACGATTCGTTACTGGCATATACTAGACTTAAAAGACTGTTGGCGGTGCTGGCTGTTAGCTAAAATACTATTGGTAGTCATCATGAACAAACAAAAAAAATTACACATTCGGGGGGAAAAATTTGTTGTTAACTAGCCAGTGATGAAGTTGTGTACTGTACATTTCTAGTGTCATACTCACACGTTGGAAAGTTCGTATCATACAAATATGATATGGGGCATTTTGGGTACCGGTGTTAGTTAAACTGATAACAGTTTGTGCAAGGGAGAGCTTGCTTGGATTTTATATATATTATATAATATTTTATCAGACGTAACAAGCTTACACCTCACACCGATATTCCACATTTATACCACCATATAAGATTTGTTTAAAAATCAGATTTTGGTGTTTATAATATTTTACCAAGTTTTCATCTAGAAAACGCATAGTCATGCCTTAAAAAATTAATATAACATCATATATAGTTGGTGTGTGTATGGTAATATCTGACATAAGTTTGCATGTCACCAGACATAGTATTGAGCGTGAAGAAACAGAGACTAGCACTTGAAGAGCACATTATACATTTATAAAAAGTGTATTTCCTGTTTGTGTAGTAATTTTTACTCCACCGATTTTCCTGAAAGAGCTGAACATAAATTTAACAGCCTGTTTTTGCCTTCAATCTGAACACATTCAGACTTCAGGCGGTCGCATGACCTCAAAGCCTGTTTGTATCACGTTCTTACTTTAGATTAGTAAGAAAAACACTTACTTATGTTATTAAATGAATCTAAACCTCAGCATGCAGTTTCGGTTGATATAAATGGTACTTATTACCATTTCACTTGACTATTCTATGTTCACTTACAAAGAACAGATGCTGTACGCTGTGGTGGACATGTATGATCTGGATTATGGCTGTGCAGCGTTTAACATTTCTCGCACCAAGATTTTTTAGTCTGTATTGGTTCACGATTTAGTCAACCGTTTAAGTAATCTGTGCTTTTTCAATATTTTACCGTGGAAAAAAATCTACCCGCAAGCCTAGGGTAGGGGTGTTTTTGCCCTGCAAAAAAGATTCTCAGTTCGCTCTCTGTATGTCTCAAAATATATCATTTATTGATTTCTTAGTTTACAGACTGTTGCTCTGGTGATTTATAAGGGACACACTGGTTAAAAAAGTAGAATTATTGGGTAACAAAATACAGTTAATGTAATATTTCGACATAACATCTTCATCGGACAAAACACATTATACAGAAGAATGTAGAAAGGTTAAAGTTTTAAAACGCTCCAATAAAAAAAAAGATGTAGGAAAAACGTTTAAAATGCACATTCACTTCTCCTAAGTACTGTATTTAGATTGTTTACCCACATATAATTGGCTGAGTGGTTAGGCGCTGAGTCTATTAATGCAGTGATACCGGGTTCAAGTCCCAGTAATGGGATTTTTTTTCCCTGGTGCGCCCCCACCCACCCACCCACACACACACACACACACACACACACACACACACACACACACATACACAGAGAGAGAGAGAGAGGGTGTGGCACGGGGTCCACCCAGCTTCTGAAGATTCTACCAGAGAAATGTGGGAAGGTAAATGCGGCAAGGCGTGATACTGACCACATCATACTTTCATGTGCCGAAGCTCTTGGAAATGCGGAACTAACACTGTATCCACAATATGCCTTAATGCTATGGAAACGTGGATTTTACCCCTTCCTACCAAAGCATGAATGTCCGCTGCTTACACAGTTGAGCATCTGAAGATTAATAGTGGACTATTACAGTCTCTTTCTGGGTGTGAAAGCACGCTGGGCTACGTCAAATTGTATTCATTTCATCATAGTTTCAACCATTCCCTTTCCTTGTTCTTTATATGTTTTTATATGAATGAACAGGGAAGTAGAAATCCTACATACGTATGTATGTTTATATAACCGCCAAGCTTTTTCTCACTGGTTGTGTTGAAGTAAATAAATATACACAGTTATAAGAAGATGTACATGCAAGCACAGTTATAACGTAACAACTCACTTCTACAGGCATTATTAAGTACGTTATGGCGAGATTTAAGGGTGAAATATATTTCATAGTTTAGGTGTAGAAGTGTAGGTCGATTACAGATATTCATGCATGTTCAGTATACACATTTAATTGTAGATTGTGTAAATGTTAAAGCATACATATAGTGTAACAAGAACCCTAGAAGCTGTGTAGTAGATATGTGGAGTTCGTTTCTTTCTAGTAGCGATTTGAAAAGAGATTGAGCATTTGTGATACCAGCTTGGGCAGAGTGTGAGATACACCGCTCTGGTTATTGGAGTTCACTGTTGGTTGGGCGACCTAAACGAGCTGAAGACTGGTGACAAATATAGCAGAGAGGAGATTCTATTACACAGGTGCTTGCGATTTCTTCATTTGTGATAGTTATTTTTGACACTCTGTCATTGATATCTGGCGCGCTGCTGTGTGTGCTGACAGCAAGACTACCCGTGGTACAGGCATGTGGAAACGTTGGATGGTGCCTTTCATCTCCATTCTTCCATCAAAATTGTGCTTATTATTGAAAGCGCTTTGTAAGTTTCAGTGATTTGTAAACATTAATATGTTTAAGAAATGTTATTATTTTTCTTCTTCTTTTTTAAAAAAATATTTTCACTGTGTGGAAGGACTATGAACGTGTATTCATAACCTCAACTTCCGTTTTTTTAAAAAAAAATTAGTGCATACGTTTTTGATAAGCTAATATGTTTGGGGGGGGGGGGTTCTATAATTGTCAAGCTTCTTCGTCCTTTGCAGCCGAAGCTTTGGGGAAGTTGAAACACTGGTATAGATTCGGATGGGGAGTTGATTACGGTGGCTTACCTGAAGACACGAGAGGATCCAATTAGGATTCTAGTTCCATGAGAACCATGTGGTGTACTGTTTGGGGGGGGGGGGGTAAATGAGGTTATCAGTATAAGTAGCATAGAGAGCTCGGGTAAGGTCTTGACCAGTTCTGGTTCACTAGTCATTATAACATGACGGCCATCTTTGCTTCAACATTTTTCTGTTTTTGATAGAACCTCCCGTCTGTGTTCCGGCAAGTGGTGTGAGCCTGGAGGGGACTGGTGACGATGATTTTGCTTTCGTTGATTGTCTCATTGTATGCGATTATTCTCTGTCTTGGCTAGGAATCATTAAATTTATCTGGAAAGAATCTTTGTTTCAGACATCATGACAGACACAGCAGGTGATAAATGTATTTATTGGTTCTAAGAATTTAAGCACAGTATAAGCTATTGCTCATCATTTGAGCCTAAATGTAAGTGATGGCGTTACTTGACGAGTAATTTGCTCAGATAAGGCCATATGAGAGAGTAAGATTGTGCAGTCATATTAATTATGAGGAATTCCTGGGATAGTTCTCTTAATCATTGTTAGCTGTGTTTTTCAAAGGGAAGCTTTGTTATGATGGAAGTTGACTTTCTGCTGCTTGACATATTAAAGAGAAGTTTCCAACACTATTTTGTGTATGTCACATTTAAGCAAATAAACTAAAAAAAGCAAATTATGTAATGTTTATTTAAACTTAACGATCTTGTAAATCTTCTGTGGTAGACGCTTGTACACTCCAACACAGCGACTGGGATTTACTGCTTCTGATGACTCATTTTTGCGTACTAAACTGTAAATTACAAGCTGAATAATGGTACCTTTTATCTTAAACCTTTTTTCCTTCCTATCTCAAGTGCCCATTAGAAAGCTAATCTGAAAGAAGGATCGCCTGTTTATTTTTATTTTACCCCACTTTTCTGCGGTAAACTTTTTTTTTTCCCGGATTTTTACGAGGGGAAGTCACTAAGTAAATATTTTATCAGTGTCAGTTATCAGGTAATATTTAAATATATCACTAGATAGTACCATCATCCAGCTTTATAATATTTGTATGTAGGGGAGTTACATGCCCATGAGCAAAGCAATAACAAAATGGCTACCCAACTTTTAGTGTGTACCAAAGAAGAACAGAGAAGTGTAGTGCGATTTCTGTGGGCTAAAGGACATTCAGTTGAGGACATTCATAAGGAAATGATTACAGTTTATGCTGAAAAGTGTTTATCACGTAAAGCGGTCTATAACTGGGTAAAAGAATTTTCTCAGGGACGCACCGAAATTGTTGACAAAATCCGACTTGGCTGTCCTGTCCAGATTGCAACAGAAGCGACTGTGCAACGTGTGAATGAGAATATCAGAGCTGATAGACGAGTAACGATAGACAGTGTAACAAGTGCAGTCGGATGCTCACATGGCTTAGCCTATAGAATAATGCATGAGCATTTGAATTTTCGGAAAGTTTGCTCACGTTGGGTACACAGAGATCTGAATGATGAACACAAAATGAACTGATTTGGTTTGTCATTGCATCATCTCTATCATTACGCATATGAAGGTGAAGACATGCTCCAAAGGATTACTAATGGAGATGAATCTTGGGTACACTACTACCAACCTGAATCAAAACGTGCCTCCTTGCTATAGAAACACCCGTCATTGCCATGCGAAAAAAAAAAAAAAGATTACGCCTTCTGCGGGGAAGGTTATGCTGACAGTGTTCTGGGATTATCAAGGAGTGTTGTTAACCAAGTTCCAGAAGTATAGTGACAGTGTGAATTCTGTATCGTTCTGTGAAGTTCTGTCGATGCTACGGGATGCAGTTCGAAGAAAACGTCCTGGTCTGCTGACTATACGTGTGCTTCTCCTTTATGACAATGCCAGATCACATACGGCTTGGTTAATCCAAGAGAAAATTAGCCAGTTGAGTTGGGAAGTTCTTGAACATCCACCCTATTGTCCTGACCTAGCTCTAAGTGATTTTCACCTGTCTGGTCCATTGAAAAACCACCTTGGCGGGCGATTCTCGAGTGACGAAGAGGTGGAAACAAGTAAAAAAAATGGTTCAGAAATGGGACTTCCAATTTTTACGCCATGGGTATTGCATCACTGAATACACGATGGGACAAATGTATCAATGTTGGTGGCGACTGCGTTGAGAAATAGGGGAATAATGTAGGTTCAAAAATTAAAAAATGTAAAATTACTGTCGCATTTAGTTTTTTTTGTAACAGGCATTTGCGAGTTACTTAGTGACTTCCCCTCGTATAAATTAATTTTGCATTCTCGACAAAAATGAGGAATTGAATTCCATGAAGTGGTCCATCAGCATATTAAAAGAAATATATACATATATTTTAAGACGATCATTTAAAAACTGCTTACTTTTTCTGACGCCCAAACGCCAACTAAAGAAACATGTAAAATATAAGGCATTTGTGTGTGAAGAACGTTCTAGAACGCGTGGCTGATATTTATTTAGAATTCCTTGTCTTTCAGCTATGGTGTACTGCAGCCGCTGGGATGGCATTCTCGCGGACATCAATCCCTAAGAAGGGCAGCCGCTCATCTGTGGCGTCGTCACCAGCAGAGGTGCACTCGCTGACACGACAAGTGGTGAGTACTGCTCTGTGGCGTGTCTGTGTGGTCTTGTTGCTGGAGAGTGCTGCTAGATGTGATGAAGCGTCTGTTATTTATTCATCTCAGAAATTTATTCATCTCAGACTTTTGGTGGCTGTGTTGTATAAGTGAAAACAGAGATTTATCCTGCAGCACGTTCTAAGAGAACACAACACCAGGCTGATATAAGACGTTAATCTGATCTTAATTATGCTTAAGTAAGTCTGACGATGAGACAGTTTTAACACTTAGGTATTACCTGGGTCAGATGCTTGCCTTACTTTGTGCAGAAAGTTTTTTTTTCCTAGTTTAGTGGGGGTAGGAAAAGGTCATCAGATCTGCAGAATAGCGAAGATCGTACAGGTATGGTCACACTCCTTGTGTGGAGATCTGAAGATATTGCTAGGAGACAGAGTCGGGTCACGTGCTAGAATCATTATAGACAGTCGCAGAGACCTGGAGGATACAGAAACGCATGTGGAAGCAACATAAAGCACCTTCCTGAGGGAATGAGTGACATGAACATATAGCATAGCTCTGCTTCATGCCTTATTCCTATTTAACAGATAGCCAGAGCTGTGCAGCTACCTACCCCTGTATTATAGACATTGGATAGTGTATGTATAATTTTGTGCCTCTCCTAGTGGAGCAAGACGTTTCTTCCAAAACTCAGAGCACTGGGAAAATGAGATCATTTACATGGCCTACATCAGAATCCCACCTCACCCCAGATTCGTCACAGAAACCGCTAGTGACGATCAGTCAGATTCAGAGAGAAATAGGTTTAAGATACAAACTGGCATAAGGAGAAATAATTTTGCCCCTTGCCCTATTTTCCATAGATGTCTCCTGTAAACACTCATCTCTGTTGATAATTGATCTGCTGCCCATTATACACTTTATAGCTGTTAATGTAAAGTGCTATTTCCACCCTATACCCAGTAATTTGCTTGGTCATGCTATTCAACAGTTTGAAGTCAAAGGGAAATTGTTGTTAAATGACTGTATTCCAGTTTTTTCAAGCTGTATTTAATGCCTTTTATCAAACTGGGGTGAGCGTATATTTCCGTGCTGTATTAATGCATATTTTTTTCCCACTACATGTTGCTTTTTTTGTTTTCATTTGTTTTTCTTCTTAAAATTTCCATTTTGACTTTCCTCTGAGCAAATAGGTGTTTGAAGCATTTGATATAGTGGTAAATTGTGTAACTGCAAGTTCATTTTCAGATGGGGTAATTTATTTGTTTGTTTTGACACGATAAAGCTTGCAGTAATTTGAAGGACAAATCAAAATTTTATTTCTTAAACCACAGTTATGATAGATTATAACAAGTCTGCTTTTTTGTTTGTAAGATTTGAACATGCTGAGTGCAGTTTGCTTGATACTTATGTGTGTATGTGTGTTCGTTTTTTTTTCTTCAAGAAAGTGGATTAAAAAATTTTTTGTAACCATTTTCCTGATTTCAAAAGAGTAGAGGAGGCTTGTATATCTCTCTTATATGTTTAAATGCATACTTACATATGTGTGCATACATGTACATGTGTGCATGTGTTTGTATATATGCGGTATGTACTGACATTTGTGTGTGACTGTATGTATCTGGATGTATTTGCGTATATGAAATGTATATGTCAGAGTCTAAATTGATTTAAAGTATGGCTTGAATGTTGTATTTTTTGTACTGCTTTTCTATAAATTTGTCAGTTTAGAATGAAATGTAATTAAGTTTCTTTCACGTAGTTGCATAAATCAGAATGTAGAGTGAATGGATAAGAGATAATTTATTATTTAATTATGTATTCATTTCAGTGCTTCTTCATGCTTATTATGCCCATTAACAAATGCTGAATGTCTGTGACCGAGTGAAGACTGTGTGATGAAGGGCAGAATGTTAGACGGGCCTGCATGCCCGATTATTAACCTTTTGAAAAAAGTATTCTCGTTTGTTCGTTCTGTCTCTTTTTTGTATCTATCTTTCTATCTATCTGTCTATCTGTCTGTGAATCTATTTTTCTGTCTTCTGCCTGCCTGCATGGCTGTCTTGTTCGCCCGTCTATCTCTCCTTCTCCTAAATTCAACAAGACATTTCTCTTCATAGCCGCAGTTATCAGGAAAAAAAATACGAGGTTGAAGTTCATGGTGGCTGTAGTTTTTGAGGACAAAGGGAGATTACAGACTTTCTGCTTGTAACTAGCACCACCTGTCTGATAAGGAGGCAGTGTTTGGAGCAGTTCATTTATGTGAACTTTTTTTTTATGGAGTGTTACAGAAACTATGGCAGCTTGCTTTCTTACTTGATATAAAGTCTCAAGATGAGACAGGCAGCTGATCACATAACAGTGATGACAGGCAGGACTCACACTTTGTGCGAACGGCAACAATAGGCAGCTGATCACATAGAACAACGATGACAGGACTCACACCTTGCACGAACACAGCAACAATAGCATCTGATCACATAGAACAACGATGACAGGACTCACACCTTGCACGAACACAGCAACAATAGCATCTGATCACATAGAACAACGATGACAGGACTCACACCTTGCACGAACACAGCAACAATAGCATCTGATCACACAGAACAATCTCAGGATGAGACAGGCAGCAGATCACACAGAACAATCTCAGGATGAGATAGACAGCTGATCACACAGAACAGTGATGACAGGGCTCACCTTGCACGAACAGAGCAACAGCCTCCTGTATGGTAAACAGTTGACAGGAGCCCCAGGCTCTGACTAGCCACAACTGAGAAACACTTAGTAGAACAGGCACATCGTAATCGACTTCATAAAAAAACTAGTTTAATGATGAAATAGGATGATGGTAACTCTGAATGGTAGTTGATGAAAAATACCTGTTTCATATAACTTTAATTGCAGGTGAAGAAATATCTAACGTCACGACACTGACGCCGCGTACAGTTGGGCGGTAAGGTTACCCAAAACATACAAAAATAGGAGACAACTTGTCTCATCACTAATATGGTCACTCTGTTGAGAAACGAGAACACAGCTCTCTGCACATGAGAGTCTGGGCAGAAACTTTCTGTCTGAGCGTTAGACACAAACTATCGAATCTTTCCCAGTCAGAAATCCGCGATAGCTGCTGAAGTTTAGTTTTCAAATATTATTGTGTTGTTGAGGTTTAGATGTCGTGTTTTGTTCGGTCGTGAAAAACGTCATCATGACATTTTGTATGCAGGGAATAATTAAGAAATACTTAACTGTCTACTACTTTTATCAGATGTCATCACAATCATCACACCACCACCATCCATCACCACCATCATTTCTGTATATAAGAGCATTGCTTTTTTTGTCCGTAACATTGTGTTCACCGAGTAAATTTTGAAGTACAACTAACAGGGTTAAAAGACTGGCGCGCATCCTCTGTCCAAATTCTGCTAAACTTTCGTCTTATGGCCCGTCTGAGAGTATCTGCTGTCCAAATTCTGCTAAACTTTCGTCTTATGGCCCGTCTGAGAGTATCTGCTGTCCAAATTCTGCTAAACTTTCGTCTTATGGCCCGTCTGAGAGTATCTGCTGTCCAAATTCTGCTAAACTTTCGTCTTATGGCCCGTCTGAGAGTATCTGCTGTCCAAATTCTGCTAAACTTTCGTCTTATGGCCCGTCTGAAAGTATCTGCTGTCCAAATTCTGCTAAACTTTCGTCTTATGGCCCGTCTGAGAGTATCTGCTGTCCAAATTCTGCTAAACTTTCGTCTTATGGCCCGTCTGAGAGTATCTGCATCAAGAATTAAATAGCTGGAACATACGCCAATCTATTGACGTCCTCTTAAAGCTGGCATTCCATTTGCTCAACTTCATTTTAAATGATGCATTCACGCTCTCCTAACATGCTAGGTTTATACTGTTAATTACAGCATTGGATATTCGCAGCAAAAGCTGTGCTTGGTTAATGTGCTTTTGCCAGCGATTGTGTCCGCAGTGGCGGATGTAAATGAATGCACAGCTGCGAATTTGACTGTAAAAGAGAGCAGTGTATGGAAACTATCCTCCAGCTTTGGTAAGATTGAGAAGTGTTGTATACATGAATGGATGTAAATCATGCAAGTATAAAGTGTCACGCACAGATGGTGGTGTTTTTGTTCCGCATGAATTCTTCAGTGAAGGTTGTCATACTTTCCGATGTTGTATTGATGTTTCGCAGAAATAGCTGCTTTGCTAGGGGAACACACCGTCCAGCCTCATAGTAGATTGGGTTGAGGTAACTTACCTTGTCTCCCCCTTGTTATCAAGAATTTCGTCTGTTTATTGGTAAAGTATGGCCATGCTAAAGTCACGGTTTGCTTGTCAGAATTGGCAAGCCAGAAGTGATTACACGTCTTTTTCGTGATGCTGCTAGTAACAGGCCAGTATGTGCCTTTAGCTTGACGGCCAGAGTAGGGCTCTCTGTCTGTGGTCTGTATTATATTTTCGCAGAAGCCTGTTTCTTGGTTCCACTCCAGGTCCTCAAACGAAGCCACATCACCCACATCATACCTGCTGTTTGTGCTTCAACATCATCACGGCGTCGGCTGCGAAGGGCAAGAGCTGACAGTTCCAGGATGTCCTAAATCTAATTAGTCTCCGAGTTGGGAACGTTTACATCGTAATTCAAAAGTTGCATGAGATTTTAGTTTGTAAGTGGCGAAGTGAAATGATGTAATCTAAATGTGATTGAATGGAGACACAGTTCGTCCACTCTATCAGTTTTTTTTCCCAATCTTTAGGGAGCATGGTCTGAGATGCCTGCGCGTGGATACTCGTTAGCAAGGAGTTTAGATGTATGTAATACAATTTGTATAACTGGAATGGTACTCATATACAACTTGTAGAAACATGTTCTACAGTTTGACATGAACAAGTCGCCTCGATCATATATATGTATCAACCCCCCCCCCCCTCACACACACACACACACAGAGATGTGTTAGTCACAGTGAGTTTTGAATCATATCATGATGATACATTACATCGATAGATACCAGAATGATGAGTGATGTAAACGTCCGAGCTTTCTGTTCAAGTGCAATTCCATAACTAAACGTGCCGATTTCCTGTTAATTAAAGTCCATCTATGCTCAGATTTGGCAGATCTTTTGATTATGCTTAAAAACACATTAATCCTGTATTTTGTAGAGCCACAGGTTTACTTTACAAGTAGAGAAATCAGGAGATGTGAAAATCATTGGCGCACGATTCATTAAATATACGTTAGGCAGGCATTTGTGAATCCTTGCTTCACCATGTTTTTGTGTGCATCACGAATATTACTTACAGAACAAATGTTACAAGTTTAGTTAGTTAAAATCTTTATTATTTAAAACTCTATGTATATGTGCAGTGTGTTTCCTTTGACGTATAGAAATCGTATGTATATGTGTATACGGTTGACCCATGAACAACGCGAAAGATTAGGGACGCCGACATACCATGCAGTGGAAAATCTGAGTATAATCTCCGACTGCACTGTATTCTTACAATAAAGTAAGCAGAGAAAAGAGAATGTTATAAAGGAAATTACAAGGAAGAGAGAATACATTTACAGTACAGCGATACTGTAAGTTTACAGCGTCTGCTTTACAAGATTGTTTGTCAGTACCTACGACACTATTTTCTTATAGGATACAAAACGCTGTACATATTAGACGTATACTGGAAATTAAAGATGAAAAGTTAACATAGAAAAGCAATACATATTTGTTTACATGTATAACGATACATTGATATCCAAGATTTTGATATCCATGTTTGCTTTACTGTGGTCTAGTGTTATCGATACGATTGTTTCGTGGTAACTTGGCCCGCACACTAATGAGTGAATCGTTATAACATATTCATGGTATACGGTATTACAGTCATATTCATATTACGGTATTGTAAACAGTGTTAAATTAAAAAAAAACAAACACGTATCCATCTATCTGTCATGCGTGATAGGCTGGACTGATATGCAGTAGTTTCTCCAGTTACGAGAGTGAGAGAGAGAGAGAGAGAGAGAGCATATGATAACTCTGTATTCATTTACTTCCAGCGTACATAAAATTCGGCTGTGTTTACATGCATAAATAAGTACATACATTCATAGACATATAAAACTGATTTGTATGTGAACGCAGATGTTTATTCACAGATTTATACATATTCCTTTTCTACAAATATGATATGCTCGCTTGATACAACGTCATTGTTCTGTCAGAGTAATGAACAAATAAATACAGTCAGCGTTGAAAATATCATAATTTAGTTTATACCTTCACAACAGTATTCTTAGCCTTTTTACTAAGTTCATTCCCTACCTGCATATACATTTACTCTCAGTGTGTGTCATTTCGTGTACTTATCGCCAGCAACCACGACAGCATCAACCCAGTGTTTTATTTACCATAAGAAGACAGGATGATTGTGCAGTTGATATGACTGTTTAAGCGTATTTTTATGCAAAACGGAAAACCAGTCGGACACTGTATCAGAACAACTGATGACGCGTCAAGTTTTGACAAGTGTGGGATGAGCTAATGAGATTCTCGGAGATTCGTCCTTCATGACAAATCGCACAGGTCTCAAGTTAGTACTTTCAAGTGTCATTTCAAGTTTCAGGTCACTGCAATCAGGTCTCAAGACGGTACCTTCATATGTCAATTCAAGTTTCAAGTCCTTGCAATCAGGTCTCAAGTCAGTACCTTCAAATGTCATTTCAAGTTTCAAATCTTTGCAATCAGGTTTCAGGTCAGTACCTTCAAGTGTCAATTCAAGTTTCAAGTCCTTACAGGCAGCTTCAAGGTGAGTCTCAAGTCAAGTTTCAAATCCTTGCAGCCAGTTTCAAGGTGAGTCTCAAGTCAAGTCTCAAGGCTTGCATGCAGCTTCAAGGTGAGTCTCAAGTCCTTGCATTCAGCTTCAAGTCAAGTCTCAAGTCAAGCCTTTGCAAGCAGCTTCAAGGCGAGTCACAAGTCCTTGCAAGCGGGTTCAAGGCGAGTCACAAGTCCTTTCAAGTGGCTTCAAGGCGAGTCACAAGTCCTTGCAAGCGGCTTCAAGGCGAGTCACAAGTCCTTGCAAGCGGCTTCAAGGCGAGTCACAAGTCCTTGCAAGCGGCTTCAAGGCGAGTCACAAGTCCTTGCAAGCGGCTTCAAGGCGAGTCACAAGTTCTTTGCAAGCGGCTTCAAGGTGAGTCACAAGTTCTTGCAAGCGGCTTCAAGGCGAGTCACAAGTCCTTGCAAGCAGCTTCAAGGCGAGTCACAAGTTCTTGCAAGCAGCTTCAAGGAGAGTCTCAAGTCCTTGCAAGTGGCTTCAAGGCGAGTTTCAAGTCAAGTAAAATAAATAAAAAATGAAAATTACATATACTTTATTCTTTACTTTATCAAAGATACCGGAAGTAATTTAAGTATTTTTTATGTTAAGCAGTACTAAAATCTATTATTATACAGACCATTAATAACATCTATTAATCTTGGGTATACCATTAGCGCCTGTTAGACTTATTTTTGGTTCCTGCTTTTCTGTGTTGTATTTTCCTTGTATTTTTAAGCGCATAAGCACGTGGGCTTATCTCCTATGTCCTGAAAGTTGTTGCACAATTTCACGTGTAAATATTTGCTGTAAATCTGAAACTATATTTCTGTCTTGTGCAGACGCATGTGAGAAAACAGCCATGGTAGTGACGTGTCAGGTGTTAGTGATATCAGTCCTTCAGTTTGCTGGCGTCTGTTTACATTAAGCGATGTGCGTATCTTTCGTGACGTGGGCGTCATTACTCCTTACTGCAGTAAACATATTACTACTTAATGACTAGACAGACGTGCAGGAAACAAAGCTCAAAAGAACGTAGGTTGACATAAGATATGAGATAAAGTATAGATTCACATGAATCCTCTTGAGATATGAGATAAAGTATAGATTCACATGAATCCTCTGTTAAAGCGTCACAACTTTGTAGTCGTTAAGTAACAAAGCTGTTCCTACTTTTTTCCTAGTTTATATATTTTGGTATCACAGCAGTGCTTCGTGTATAGTTGTATCAAAACAACTAGGAAAAAAACAGGGTAGTTCACTACTTATTGTGTGACATTAGTAGATATGTCCGACAGTACACTAGACAGTGACGTAATTGAAGCATACGTTTCTCTTTCGTATACAGCACTGCAGAAAGTACAGTAGCTTTCGGATCGAATGACTGCAGCATGTCGAGTTCAAGTCGCATTTCTTCATTTTTAAGTTGAACCCAGTTTGACCCGGGTCGATCGACTTATCCCTCTCTGGAGATGTTTGAAGCAAAATAGATGTGAAATACAAAGAAAGTTTAAAGTGAAATTGATTACTTACACTTACGTGCCGTTAAACATCACATAGGGCTCGCATAGTTGTTTGCCAAGTTGTCCTGTTCTCGGCGAGTCTTTCAACTTCATCAAGGGATGTTGTGCCCACTAAACTGGCTTCTCTTAACAATGTCCTCTTTAGAGTTTCACGTGGTCAACCTCTTTTTTTTTTTGGGGGGGGGGGGCCTGTTGTGCGCCACTTGATAGCTTGTTTTGGTATTCTCTGATTGTTCCTTCTCATCACATGGCCTACATATGTCCATCTTTTTCTGATCACCCATGAGACAGGTTGTTGTTTGCTCATCTGTCTTATCTCTGCGTTGTTCTTGAATTCGTTCCACTTTATACCAAGTATTCTCCTTAGGCATTTGTTTTGAAAAGTGTCTTAATTTCTTCACATTTGAATTGAATAATCTTAACTTGGATGCAGCAGCAGCAGGCCATCTTGCTCACAACCGAGAGGTCTACAGGAGTGCTGTTAGGGAGGCAAAGTTCCACATGGAACATGCAAATGAATGAATGAATCTTAATTTGGTTTTTGTGGTTATAACTTTTGAATTCCATATGTTCTCAAGATTTTTGAAGGACAGTGCTGCTTTTGCAATTCTAGTTCCAACTTCTTACTCGCTTTATTTCACAAGCTTTTCTGTTGCTTTACACAGAAATCTGATGAAGACAGTTTTTTTTTAAACACTTAATTATGAATTGGCTGGAAAATATGGGCACTAACACCATATCCCTGTGTGCCTCTAAGGCATGACAGGATTAGCTTTGTTTATGAAGTGACGCAGATCCACTTGGCATATTTCTGTGTCACCTCTTCTCCTATGACCACTGACTTGGCCGGTACGCGGCGCAGTAAGGCTGGGAAGCCTAGAGAGCTGGGGCCAGTCTTCTTGTGGTGGTATGCGGAGAAATCTGCAGGGAAAAAGAAAAAAAGCATTCACGAAAGAAGATACTGAACGTGACCAGAAAATATGTGTAAACGAAATACAGAAAGAAATTATAGATGGTCCTGTAGGCGGAACAGCTGGAGATTTTATTTCTTATCGACTGACGTGTCCAGACACTGGTGTCTGTGTCATTCGGAAGAGGGCACGGAAAGCTACCGGAGGAGAAAAGCTATTTGTAGCGTCCTGCGGGCTGCTTTTTTCAGAAGTCATCCATCCTTATAATGACTTCCTAAGTAGAGGGGAGGGCGGCTTGTGTCTATACTTGACCTATCTTCTTACAGCAGATCCAGCTTGTTAACACTACAGATGGCATTACCGGCGACAGACCCACTCTTATCATCCTTCTCCTGGTTGAGTACTCTTTTTTCTTTCTTTCCTTTTTTCTTTCTTCTTTCTTTCTTTTCTTTTCTTTTTTTTTCTTTCTTTTTTCTTTCTTTCTTTCTTTCTTTCTTTCAACAGCCAAGGAAAATTTTCACGAAACTTTGTTGGAAATCGATCAACCTTGGGACCGGAGTTTACCGTCAGGGAAACATTTGTTCGTGGCAGTGGTTGTGCATAAAACTCGTTCAGTCAATGTTCAGCTCTTCGTGATTTGTCAGTAGCGTCCCTTTGCATTCAACCTGCCATGCTCTCCTTATATATGATCCCCTCCTCTCTCTCTCTCTCTATCGCGCGCGCGCGCGCTCACACACACATTCACTCAGTCTTGTTTTACTTGTTTCTAAGAGGACTCCGGGCAGAGAGCTATTTCTGGCTACGTTATTCGATTGTGTAGTAAAGAAAAGGTGTCATGACCAGGTCTGTTTGTACAGGGTAAGTAGCTCCTTCAGCTGCTAAGTGCTGTTTTTTTGTCCCCCAAAAAAAATCTTAGCTGTGTCCCATATCCGCCTTGAACAGGTCTTTTTTTTTTAAAGAAACTCCCTCTTTCTCTTTTCTCTCCTTCTTCTCCACCATCATCACCACCACCACTCGCTGGAGGAAGTACTCTGTGTAAACAACATTTATAAGTGGCATGAACATCAGATTTAAGGTATTTATTTATCTCGTTGTTAGAGTAACATTTGAGATAAAATACTCAACACTCACAGTATAGGGATAGAGGTGCATATTGGTATGTGTTTATATTTTGGTAATGAAATATAAATTACACGCAACACTGCTTATAGATTGCATGATTTATGTTAATCAAATGTGCTTTAGTGTAGTACATATGTATTTCCATACGTATGAAAAAACATAAGAACTAACATAATCCGCCATAGAAATTAAAACCTTGCACAACTAACTTTAAAAAATTTTTAATCTAGTAGAGACTTTACTCAACTTAAAAAAAAATGTTTGACACGTTGTGGGATAAAATTCAGTTGACATATTTGACGACCCATCATCGTCTCTAGATAAGGAGTCGGTCACATGGGTCGTAAAGTCATTGTCTTTGAGTGTGCTGATTTGTCGTGGTTAAGGAGGGCAGATGGTGGCAGCCAGCTGAGCACAGACCATGTTTATAAATCTACCCAAAAGCTGTTCGCGTCTTACCTTTTTTTGTGTGTGTTTTAAAGCAGGAAAAAGAATTCAGATAACTTCCAAAAGCACATTTTTGTCACCCGTGGTGGCAACATTCTGTAAATTTATTATAATTATAATAGTTATCTCCTGAGATAAAGCATTCATTTGTTTCATAGGCCATTGTTTTATGATTCTGAGACTGTCATGCGATTCGACACAGGTTTTGATAGCAGAAGTTATGTTTTGAACTATTATTCAGAAATATGTGCTCTGCAGTGTTGGCTTGGCTACTTTATTAGATTAAAGTTCTGCAGAGATCGAAAGGGAACCTTTTTTATTTTTTACATTCGATAAGTAGACAGACTGGTGACTCGGTTGCTTTTGGGTTTGTTGATATAATATTCAGTTCAAGCGCCATGCCGCGTGGCGTAGGCGTTCATTTCTCTCCACAGTTCCCTGTCTTTAGACTTGATTATGAGATCCGCCGGTGACTTTCTCCATAGCCACACTGATAGCCCATCCAGTAACTTCTCTCTTTTACTTCCTCTGTCTCTCCTTCCTTCAATGTTTCCAGTTGCCACAGTGTATTTCAATTTTCCTCTTCTCAGGAAATGTCCTATAAATCTCGCTTGTCTGCCTCTGATCTTTGCTATAATTTGCTTTTTAACTCCAGCCTCTCTTATTAAGACTTCTTCATTGGTTTTCTTGGCTGTCTGTGGTACCTTCAACATTCTCCTTATAAACCACATCTCTATGGCCTCCATTTCTCGCTGTACTCTCTTATTCATAGACCATGCTTCACACCCATAAAACAAAATTGGCTCAGTGTAACATTTAAGTACTCGGAATCTTGTTTCCATTGATATGGATCTGTTGCACAAGATGTATCTAATTGTCTGGAATGCAGACTTGGCATGAGCACGTCTGCTTTTTATTTCATTGACATTTCCATCAGTTGTTATAATCGTTCCTAAATACTTGGATCTATCAACTTGTTTCAGATTTGTGCCATCGGTGGTAATGCTACATTTTGGTGGTATTCTTTTCTTTATAAAGGAAGTTAGAAGGTTAATTCGGGCGAGTAGGTGGGTAGAAAGGAAGATGAGCGTGTAGTTCAGGCGGGTAGGTGGGTAGAAAGGAAGGTGGGTGTGTATTTCAGGCGGGTAGGTGGGTAGAAAAGAAGGTGGGTGTGTATTTCAGGCGAGTAGGTGGGTAGAAAAGAAGGTGGGTGTGTATTTCAGGCGGGTAGTAGGTAGAAAGAAAGATGGATGAGTAATAGGTGGATAAGTAGGCAGAAACAACAGCAGTTTTATATGCGTCATAACTCTTATATGTTTGTCTATCTATCTGTCTGTCTGCCTGCCTGTCTGTCCATCTGTCTGTCTATCTGTCTGCCTGCCTGCCTGTCTATCTTTCTTTCTATCTGTCTGTCTGTCTTTCTGTATCTTTCGATACACACACACACACACACACACACACACACACACACACACACACACACACACATATATTCCTATCAGAGATGTGGGCTTGCACTCCCTGAGTAATTGAACTATTTTTGTTTCATTTGCATTTGTTTGAGGATTGAAGTATTTAGAACGTAAGGATGCTCGCGTCAGTATGATTTTACTTTTCCTGTACGCTTGGATGTATATTTAGCTGTTCGTCTTCAAGAGGGCTTATACAGCCGACGTCAATAAATAAGTCAGCTTTTTTATTTTCCCGGAATAAACCCAGGAAGATTAGGTTAAGAAATATATGTAGGCGCCAGGCGTTGATTTTATTGACATTGTGTGCTGTTGTGTAAGAAAAGACAGGCGGGTGATACGTGATCTGCAATTCAGAAGACGTATCCAGATCTGGTTGTGACTGTTTACAAAAACAAATCATTCTGTATTTTCACTGCCTTTTCAGTTTACTTTAAGTCATATTTGTCCCGTTTGTAACTGATCAGATGATATAAAGAATACAGAGGTGAAAGAATTCTGTTTTCAGTTATTTGTGTGTAGAGTTTACGTCGTGAGTTAAAATTAGCAGTGAGAATTAGCAATGAGACCAGGAAACGGGTCTGTGGCGACCGGATTTGTAGGTACCCTGGTGACCTCCTCGTTTGCCGCGTTAAGTGATGAGTGTGTGAACAGACACGTCAGAAAAGTGGCCCTGCTAGTTTTGAGCTATGATAACGACCGTCAGGAAAATTAGTAGTGAAATCAAGCTGTAAACTTCACTTACAGTGCCCATGTAGGGGTCGAGTACAGACTCCGGAAGTTGCTCTCCGAGAGTGCCCAGGCTACCAGACAATGGCCACGGGACTCAGACCTGAGGCGGAAGCTGCGGGTCTGGCGGGAGGACCTGGAGAAGACTCTTCATCCTGGCGACTGGGCTTCTGATTTAGCGTGACCAAGAACTTGATCACCGAGAAGTGCATCAGTAATATAATGCACACATTGAACGTTTAGTAATATGTTTTATATGATAAGAACACCACTGATAATATATTAAGAATTCAGGATACTTCACGGACAAGAAAGAAGGAAAATAAAGATGCAGAATAGACCCACACAGTTAAATTAGTCCTTTTACTTAGATTCGTATGGACTCCCTGTTTTGAGACGCCATTTATAATTAATTAGGTAGGTTTTAAAATGTTTCTGCTTTTTCAGATTACAATATTATTGAAGTGTTCAACCATTCGTAACTATGCATCTTTTGATAGTATCCACCAGGAAAAGCATTATATTATAAAATAATCGTTCGTGTCTCGTCTGGCAAATTCTCAGACTTGGAAAAGTGTCATCGTATCGTAAAATCTACAAGTTGGTGCAGAAAAGGGTGTATCCATCTACATAGAAAAATAAGGGTGCGGGATAGAGCCAGCAAATGGAGACTTCCGTTAAAACCTCAATATTTATGACATCTCAACAATCCTGTAAGTGTAGAGCCACGGACAATAGTGCTGATCTGTTTATCTGAGCAGAGTGTGTCAGCTATGTTGTTGTGCAGCCATATCTATACAACCCATTCATCTTTGAGTTTTGCTTTAAACTCTTATTTGTAGAAGCGCGCAGTACTTGGAGCTACCCAGGGTGTATACACACCGAGGTTGGGAGATGTGAGACGGTGATAAAGAAAAGAATAGGAATGGCAAAGCATAAATTCAGCAACATGAAGACAGTGCTGTTATCAAGGAATCTGCCCATAAAAGCAGAACTGAGTTTTGTATAATGTTGTATCTAGTCTGTTTTACTGTACGGGGCAGAAATATGGACTCTAAGGAGAAAGTTGGAGAGGATTAATGCAGCAGAAATGTGGTTCTACAAAAAAGGTATATATCATGGAGAATGAAAAAAAAAACCAAATGCACAAGTGTTAGACAGCTCCAAGTGCAGTGTGAACTAATTAAAGAAGTAAAGATGAAGAAAACAAAATACTTTGGCCATATCAGAAGACATATCAGTGTACTGAAGACCATACTAGAAAGAAAGGTGGAAGGAAAAAGAGTGAAAGATAACGTGAGAGAGTGGACAAGATACAGCCTGATAGAGTGTACAGTGAAGGCGAGGAAACGGGACATTCGTTACCGTCACCCTTAGTTCTGAAGATGACACATGATGATGACTCGAAGCTGGCCAGTATATTTCATCTGTAGTTGCAGTGGCTCTGCTTTTGAGCGGTTTGCATGTCCTCTGTTTGACCAGTTTATGAATATGACATTGATCTGTGTGTTTTTTGTTTAATGTACCACGTCAACATTTTCAGCATTGAGTTTGTATCTCCCTGTGTTAAATGTGAAAGTTAGTAATGGTATTTAACAAGAAAACAAAGGTTTCTCTCTCTCTCTCCCTCCCTCCCTCTCTCTCTCTCGCTCTCTCTCTCTTTTGCAGTCAAGCGAAATCCTTGAAGGCATGAGAGGGAGGAGCGGAGAGCTTATGATCCGTAGAAGAAAGAAGAAGAATATCCGTTAATAACATGTCTCGCACGTGCTTCAGACCTTGGAGAGAACAGAGAGCTTCTGTCGGTTGTTTATAGTGCAGTTCGTCTTGTACATTAAGCTAGTCTCGTCATTTATTGAAGAGTCGTTCCCTAATAAAATTGTTGAGAAACGTATGCGTGCATTTCTTTCTTTTTCTACTAGAGGGTTCACACAAATTTTAACCCGTGTCTGTCTGTCTCTGCGTGTCGTTGTGTCTGTCTCTGTGTCTGTGTCACGCTCAGTGTCTTTCATTCTCTCTCCCTCCCTGTGGCTCTCTCTCTGTCTCTATCTCCCTGAGTCTCGTCCTCTTTCTTTGCCTATTTCTCAGTCTCTGTCCCTGTTTCTCCGCACAGCCTGGCATGTTATAGGACAGTATTGCACAAAACGCATCCACTCACACTAAAACACTTTGGACTGCGATGTGCTTTCCTTGCGTCCTGCTGTAATTGCTGTTTGGGACCACCGAGACCCAGCGCTGATAGATTCAAGAGACCTTGGGGTATTTAAGTGGCCCGAGCCATGATTCTTCTTTTAGCTATGTATTTCCATAATATACATACCTCCTCCAAGTTTCAGTCAAGCCACTCAACCACTGTCACGCTATTCCTCCTTCGTGTCTACCGTGTTTAGACGCCCTGGTCGAAGTTTCTGTGTCCATTTATAGTAAAAGTGAATTGTCAGATTAATGGTGTGTCCATTTATAGTAAAAGTGAATGGTCAGATTGAAGTTGTGTCCATTTAAGTAAAAGTGAATGGTCAGATTGAAGTTGTGTCCATTTATAGTAAAAGTGAATCGTCAGATTGAAGTTGTGTCCATTTATAGTAAAAGTGAATCGTCAGATCAAAGGTGTGTCCATTTAAGTAAAAGTGAATCGTCAGATTGAAGTTGTGTCCATTTATAATAAAAGTGAATCGTCAGATTGAAGTTGTGTCCATTTAAGTAAAAGTGAATGGTCAGATTGAAGTTGTGTCCATTTATAGTAAAAGTTAATTATCAGATTGAAGTAAAACACGACATTTTAGATATGTGAGTGTTTTCGCGATCAAAGTTAAGAGTTCAAAATTCAGACTCGGCTTCAGTGCATTCGAGACAACCCTATATATGCTCCGCCGCATGCCGCAGCCTCCATCCAAGAGTATGTTTGCTAATAGTTCCTGTCAAATGTTGGTTGTTTACGATGCGTTTTCTGCCACACAGTTCGGATTTCCTGCCATCATCTTTAATTTGTCCTAGCTCCAGCAATCTTTTCACACTACATTGTTCTTCCATTCCTGCTCTTCATTCTCCCGCAGTCTGTCCAGTACAGCCGTAGCAATGTCCTCCATGTCCATTGTCAGGATCTCTTTATATAGGTAAAGATAAAATTACGTTTTCTATGCTATTAAGGCATATACGGTGTTCATTCATTCATTCATTCATTCATTCATTTGCGTGTCCCTTGCGGAACTTTGCCTCCCAAACAGCACTTCTGTAGGCCTCTCGGTTGTGAGCAAGATGGCCTGCTGCTGTTGCATCCATTTCCAGATCGTCAACGATGTCTTGCAGCCATCTTCGTCTTGGTCTTCCTCTTTTTCTTTTTCCCATTATGTATCCTTCCAATATGGTCTTCTCTAAATTATCATGACGTTTAATGTGTCCAAAATATTTCAGTTTTCTCTCTTTAATCCTCTTCACTAGCCAGCCTTCTTCAATATTAAGCTCTTGTAGTATAGATATATTTGTTCTTTTTTGTGTCCACGATATTTGGAGAACTCTTCTGTAGCATTTATATTCAAAGGCATGTATGTGTTTCTCAGCTGTTTTGTTAAGTGTCCAGGTCTCACAGGCATATGTTGCTATGGGAAAGATGCATGCCCTTAAAAATCTTATTTTTGTGGTTCTGTCTGCTCCTCTCCACAGACTCTTTATTTGTTTTACTTTCTGAAGAGCGATAGATGTCCTCCTTTTAATTTCCCTCATTGTATCTCCATTATTAGTTAGTAGCGATCCAAGATATTCAAAACTCTCCACTTCTTCCAGTTTTTCCTCATTAATACATATTTCAGTTGCCTTTTTTGTTTTGTCAGTTGTCATCAATTTAGTTTTCTTTGCATTAAGATAGAGGTTCTGCTCTTCGCTGTTCTTGCGGACTGACATAATTAGTTTTTCCATTCCTTTTTGTGTTGTGGACAGCAATACTGTGTCTTCAGCATATCTAATCTCTGGTATTTCATAACCTCCAACTGTTATGGCATCGTAATATTCTTTGTCTACATCTTCTCTAACATTCCTCATTATATTTTCAGTATACAAGTTAAATAAGTAGGGTGACAATATGCACCCCTGACGGACCCCTTGTTTTATGTCAAACCAACTTGTTGTTTCACCATTTATTCTTACTGCTGCTTGTTGGTCTAGATACAGCAGTGATGTTAATTGTATCAAATGTGTTGGAAATCCCATTTTTTCCATTATTTCCCAAAGTTTCTGGTGTTGTACATAATCAAATGCCTTTGAGTAGTCTATAAAGGATAAATATAGATTCACATTAAACTCTCTGCATTTCTCCATTATTAATCTTAGATTGAATATATGATCTCTTGATCCTCTTCCTTGCCTGAAACCAGCTTGGACCATATTGACTTCTTCTTCTATTTTCTTTCGAAGTCTACCCATTATGATTTTTAACAGAATTTTACTGGCATGACTAATCAGGGCAACAGTTCTGTAGTTGGTGCATAATAATATACGGTGTTAGGCCCGAATTTTCCATGACCTTCTACACATGAAAGTGTGACATGGTTAGTATCACGCCTGGCCGAACTTACCTTCCCTGATTTCTCTGGTACCCAATCGTAGAGGCTGAGTTGACCCCAGAGCCTTTTTGGTGTGTAACAGAAAAAAATCCCACTTATGGGACTTGAACCCAGAACCACCGGATTAGTAAGCAGATTAAAGACAAGTTTTATATTTTACTCTTTACAGCCAAGTCATGGTTTTAGATATGCAGATTATTGGGACCATGAGTGAAACTCTTTTCGTCGTACAGTGTGTAATCGATGAAAATTCATTTCATTCGTCCATATTTTTAAACCCCTCATTAACTTTAAAATGTTGATATTAACTAATAGACAAGTAAATTGTTTTTTTTAAATGTTGGAACAACTTAAAAAAAAGGTATTTTAGCAGAGTTTCAACCTAGTCTTCATCAGATGAAGTGGTTAACCCAAATGGAAAATGAAAATGTAAAATTTATTTATATCTCTAGTTGATTCTGCACTCTGTCTCGTTAGTTAAATAAGATTAATAATAAATGCTTTGTTGGTTTCACGAGTGAAAAGTTAACTTTGACTAAATTTCGACGTCCGGTTACTGTAAAAATACTTTAAAACTGTTAACAAGATGACCTTTTACTTCTCAGAATTAATGTTTCAATCTTGGCGTGAAAAAACTTTAACAATGAAATGGTGTTCATTAAATTTGGTTTGAACTTTTATTCTTTGTGACTGAGGCCTCCCTTTCAGTAAGGTGTAAGGCTTCATCAGAGGACATCTCCTGACATGGATCCGATTAGCCGTTGGATCTGTTGTTGTTGGACGGCTGCACACTCTACCCGCAGTGCAAGAGACAACTGTCGGAGATTGGTTGGCCCCACGTCTCGCTCTCGGACTTTTCTGTTGAGTTCATCCCATAAGTGTTCTATTGGGTTCATGTTCGATGACATGGATGGCCATGGAATGGTCTGGACGTTGTTGTCAGCGAGGAACTGGGTGGTGAGTTGTGCCACATGATATCGAGCGTTATCCTGCTGAAAAATCGACCCTAGTCTAGTCAAAGTGGAAGGACATGAGGACGAAGAATTTCAGCGACGTATTGTTGGGCAATGATGGGCGTCATTCAGTTTGTACCATGTCACTTCTTCCCATGAAGTTGATCGTTCCCCACACCAGTACACCACCACTATGTGGAGGAACCTCATCCAAGCAGCTCATGGACTCGGCGGTAAACTCTTCTCTGTCTATAGTGCCGCTGGAGCAGAAAGAGTGGTTCATCACTGAACGAAACCCTTCTCCAGTCATTTGCAACGATTCATTGTCGATGCTGGTTCGCCCACTGCAGTCGGTTCTGGCGATGCCGGTCCGTAAGAACAGGACCACTGTAGCGTCTTCTAGTCTAAAGACTAGCGTCGTGCAGCCGATTCCTGACCGTTTGATCTGAAAGTCATTGACTGGACTGTTGGGGACGCAGATGGAAATCGATTCCTGAGGTGACACATCTGTATGAAGCGGTCTTCGGCAGGAGTTGTGACTATGGGTCTTGCACTGCGCGGCCGGTCTGCAACTGAGTCAGTTTCTTGAAATCGTCTCCAAAGGCGACCAATGCTGCTTCTAACCGCATTAAATTGTCTGGCCACTACACTTTGTGATTGTCCAGTCTGTAAACGTCCAGTGATGATGAGTCGTCGTTCTGTAGTGAGATGAGCCATACTTGCGCATTGAATTTTCAAATGAATTGATTCGAGGAGCGTCAATCTTTTATTGGCATTCAATAACATGATCAGTGAGTTTTGTGTTCAGTAAGTTTCATGGGATTCTCGTGAACCTGTCATGAGTTATTGTCAAAAATGCTGTTTTGACTAGTGTCGCTTTTCTGTGCTCATGAATCATCTGCTGAGTATAATTCAGGTCAGCACGTGAAGTTGATGTCCATGTGAACGTTTCAGGCAATTTTCCCTTGTCTCAGCAAACTTCAGTTTAAATCGCAACATCGTATTTGTTGTGTTTCTTTTTTTTTAACAGTATATGTATATATGTCTTTAAAAACTGACGTTATTTGTGAAGCATTAAGACTTAGATGGCTTTTTTTTTTTTAACTGCAAGACGAAGATTTGCATGCTTTCATTCCGATGGCATTATAAACAATCGTTATCCCACGCAGGGATCGGTTTTTGCTGTCATTTAGTAGTGGGAGAAGTGCAATGTCTTGATCTTAGAGCATAATAGAAGCGTGTGATTTTCAGGTACTTGAGTACATGATAAAGAGGATGAGCCCACGGAAATCCAAGTTGAAGTTCAAGGAAATATAAAACTGCAAGCAGAGAAGAGGCTGGGGAGAGAGAGAGACAGACAGAGAGAGAGAGACAGAGACAGACAGAGAGGAGGCGGGTGTTGAGGTGAGATTAGGAGGGAGGGAGAGAGGGAAGGTTTAATGTTGATAGGAACTGTCTGACAAGTGCAGGGTGTGCAGATCGTGAAGACACAGGTTCCAGGAAAGTGAGTTTGTGGTGTCGCATCTTGTTAGTCTGTGTTCGAACTGGAACAGAACAAGAATATATAATTTGATCCGTGTAACTTTTTGTGAGTTTAAGTATGTGATGTTGCTACATTTTTATTTTCTGAGGCCAGCTGAGTTGCATATCTCGCACAAGAGGCCCTTGTGCGATCAGCGTGAGCAATATTGTTAAGATAACGTCACGGATGTGTTGTCAGGAAGTATTCATTTTAAACTTATCTTTCCCCCGGAACATTTTTTTTATGTTGCTCGTTTTTGTCCTGCAGATTGTCTTTTCTGTTTCTTGTGTCTTCTTTCTTGTATTCTTCTTTTCTCTTTCTTGTGTCTTCTTTTTTGTATTCTGTTCTCTTTCTCGTGTTTTCTTTTCTCATTCTTGTGTTCTTCTTTTCTCTTTCCTGTGTTTTCTTTTCTCTTTCCCGTGTTTTCTTTTCTCATTCTTGTGTTCTTCTTTTCTCATTCCTGTTTTCTTCTTTTCTCTTTCCTGTGTCTTATTTTCTCTTTCCTGTGTTCTTATTTTCTCTTTTTGTGTTCTTCTTTTCTCATTCCTGTTTTCTTCTTTTCTCTTTCCTGTGTCTTATTTTCTCTTTCCTGTGTTCTTCTTTTCTCATTTTTGTGTTCGTCTTTTCTCATTCTTGTGCTCCTCTTTCTCTTTCATGTGTTCTTCTTTCCTCATTCTTATGTTCTTTTCTCATCCTTGTGTTCTTCTTTTCTCTTTCATGTGTTCTTCTTTTATCATCCTTGTATTTTTCATTTCTCATTCTTGTGTTCTTCTTTTATCATCCTTGTATTTTTCATTTCTCATTCTTGTGTTCTTCTTTTATCATCCTTGTATTCTTCATTTCTCATTCTTGTGTTCTTCTTTTATCATTCTTGTGTTCTTCTTTTATCATTCATGTGTTCTTCTTTTATCTTTCCTGTCTTCTTTTATCATTCTTGTGTTTTTCTTTTCTCATTCTTGTGTTCTTCTTTTCTAATTCTTGTGTTCTTCTTTTCTTTTTCTAGCGTTCTTCTTTTCTCATTCTTGTGCTATCCTTTTCTTTTTCTAGCGTTCTTCTTTTCTCATTCTTGTGTTCTTCTTTTCTCTTTATAGCATTCTTCTTTTCTCATTCTTGTGCTCTTCTTTTCTCTTTCTTGTGTTCTTCTTTTCTCATTCTTGTGCTCTTCTTTTATCTTTCTTATGTTCTTATTTTCTCTTTCTTGGTATTTCTTTTCTCTTTCCTGTGTACTTCTTTTCTCTTTCTTGTGTTCTTCTTTTCCCTTTCTTGTGTTCTTTTTTATCATTCTTGTCTTTTTCTTTTATCATTCTTGTGTTCTTCTTTTCTCTTTCTTGTGTTCTTCTTTTCTCTTTCCTGTGTTCTTCTTTTCTCTTTCTCATGTTTTCTTTTATCATTCTTGCGTTCTTCTTTTCTCATTCTTGTGTTCTTCTTTTCTCTTTCTTGTGTTATTCTTTTCTCTTTCCTGTGTTCTTCTTTTCTCTTTCCTGTGTTCATCCATTCTCTTTCCCATGTTTTCTTTTATCATTCTTGTGTTCTTCTTTTCTCTTTCCATGTTCTTCTTTTCTCATTCTTGTATTCTTCTTTTCTCTTTCTTGTGTTCTTCCTTTCTCTTCACTGTGTTCTTCTGTTATCATTCTTTTGTTCTTCTTTTCTCTTTCCTGTTTTCTTATTTTCTCTTTCCTGTGTTCTTATTTTCTCTTTCCTGTGTGTTCTTCTTTTATCATTCTTGTCTTCTTCTTTTTCTGATTATTGTGTTCTTCTTTTCTCATTCTTGTGTTTTATCATTCATGTGCTCTTCTTTTCTCTTTTCTGTGTTCTTCTTTTCTCTGTTGTTCCTCTTTTGTCATTCTTGTGTTCTTCTTTTCTCCTTCATGTTTTCTTCTTTTCTCCTTCATGTTTTCTTCTTTTCTATTTCCTGTTTTTCTTTTCTCATTCTTGTGTTCTTCTTTTCTCTTTCCTGTGTTCTTCTTTTCTCTTTCCTGTGTTCTTTTTTCTTGATCTTCTTTTCCGTTTCTGTTTGATAACCTTCTCTTCGTTTGTTTGGGTTAACTTTCAGTTTGTTTTTTTCCTGCCCTCGTTCATGAAATACATGCTGTAGTCAGTGATTGGTAGAATCAACCACAATGCTTTCAGAACTAATAGTGACGCTACAGAATCTGTTCATGTTTTTTTAATAACTCACATTCTTAATATAATTGTTGTTCTTAATGCTCACTTTATCACCCGGCTGGAAAGAATTCAGAATGAAGCAATGAGGACGGTACTCAGATGCCCTAGGGACACACCGATGGATGCCATGCGATACCTATTGAGCATACCAAGCATGAAAACTCAACATAAATGCGCCCAAGTAAAACAATACAAACGAATCAATACCATGGAAGCACCCATTGAAAAAGGAGATTCAAACACAAAAAGAGTACACGAATAAAACGAGGTTAGTCATGGATAGCGGAGGCTGAAAAGACCATAGATCTTGCATAGGTTATGCAACCCTGAAGAAATCCCCATGACTGCCAGGATTGATGCCAGAAAGCATCCACATCTTACCAAAGTTCGTATATGGCTCAGTGGAGAGTGGCGAAACTGGGCAGCAGGATGAGCAGAATCAGAAATCAGAGCGAATTATTAAGCACTCCAACCCAGATGACCCTATAATATATACAAATGGATCGGTCAAGAGAAGACCGTCTTGGAAGGGTACATAATGGGAAAAATAAAGAGAGGAAGACCAAAACGAAGATGGCTGCAAGACATCGTTGACGATCTGCAAATGGATGCAGCAGCGGCAGGCCATCTTGCTCACAACCGAGAGGCCTACAGGAGTGCTGTTTGGGAGGCAAAGTTCGGCAAGGGACATGCAAATGAATGAAATAGATCTGTCACGCGTGGACAAAGGAGCGGATTGGAATTCCTGGTCTATCGCAGTGGACGCCCCATAGCCGACGAGTCCGAAGCCTTCGCCAAAAGCACATCCAGTAAGAGGATGAAGATTGAAGCAACTACTCGACCCATAAATTGGCTAGCAAACCAGCAAACATCGCAAGCTGTAATATTATAAGACTCACAATGCATGCTAAAAAAAAAAAAAAGAATCGAAAACCAGGTGATGCGTTGCGGGTGGTTGGCCAAATTTAAAGAGTCACAAATCTCCTCCCTAATATGGATTAGACAAGACGGTATCAAAGACAATGAAATGGCAGATCAGCTGGCAAACAAAGCAACAACCCTCGGCAACCTACGAATGGACAAAGCGGGCATTGTAACAGCCACCCTATCAAAATTACAGGGAGATGAAAAAAAATTAAGGCACCAAAGACTGCGAAAGGAGAATAGCGAAGGTTGGCGGCAGACATTCAGAACTTTGCAGAAAAGATCGAGCTGTGTTCAGTCAATGTGCCACTGACACTATCACCCATCATACATGATGAACAACACTGAGGTTTAAAGAGTGAGCACGTATTGGAGTGTTCTGAGTGCAAGGAGGCCCATCTCTAGGCCAGCAGCAGAGCGTGACCGTTCTTCAAGTTCAGGTTGTTCTTAATGCGTGCTGTGTATATTGTTGCCGTGCTTATTTAACTTGTACACTGAAAATCCAATGAGAAATATCAGAGAAGATGCAGACGAAGAGCATTATGATGCCATAAAAATTGGAGGCTGTGAAATACCAGAGATTAGATATGCCGATGACACAGTAGTAGCTTTCACAACACAAAAAGGAATAGAGAAACTAATTATGTCAGTCCGTAAGAATAGTGAAAAGTAAAACCTTTTATTTTAATGCAAAGAAAATGAAATTTATAAGAATTAACGAAACAAATAAGGCAGCTGAAATATATATCAGTGAGGGGAAACTGAAAGCAGTGGAGAGTTTCAAAATTTTGTATCATTACTGACTAACAGTTGAGACCAGTGAGGAGGTTAAAAGGAGGACATCTATTGCTCTTCAGAAGTGAAAACAACTAAATAAGCTGTGAAAAGGGACACACAGAATTAAGGTTTTTAAGAGCAATTTTCCCATCACAACATATGCCTGTGAGACCGGGGCACCTAAAAGAGCATTTAAGAAGGACATCATTGTCTTTAAATGTAAATGCTATAGAGAACTCACAAATATCATGGACACAAAAATAATAAAATTTAGTATTGAAGAAAGATGGTCAGTAAAGAAGATTAAACAAAGGGAAAAAAAGCTTAAGTATTTTAGAATATTAAACGTCATACGAGTATATAGAAGAGAGTCGTGGAAGGGTACATACTGGGAAAAAGAAAGAGGGGAAGATCAAGGTGAAGATGGCAACAAGACTTTGTTGATGATTTGCAAATGGATTCAACCGCAGTAGGGCATCTTGCATACAACCGAGAGGCCTTCAAGAGAGCCCTTAGGAAGGCACATTTTCGCAAAGGACATGCTAATGAATGAAAGAAAGAATGAGTGCAAACATATTCTTGAGATTTGTATTGAATTTATAACACGCATTTGGGACATTGAGATATAGTAAAAAAAATGCAAGAAGTGTCAAGTCCTGTCCTCTGTTAACTGTGAAAAACTGTGAAAAACAATCAGACTTAACACCAAGTTAGCGCGTGCGCGTGTGTGTGCGTGCGAGCGCGCGAGATAGACTTCATGTTTGATCTTACTTGGAAATCTGTCCAGATTGTGAGAAAGTTTATAGTTTTCTGGCGTCATTCTACATTGCTGGCGTCAGTCTACTCTCGTGTGGGTCTGTGACAGCTGCGTATGTGAGAAAGGTGGGGATTGGAATGTTTTGACATATTATGTATGTTTCATGATCGACTAGCAGTGAGGAGTGTAGAAGCAAGATGATGGATTAAAAACTGACAACGTACGCTCTAGAAAACCATGAATGATTATGTTCTGGAGTCTGGAGCCCACTGCCGCATGGACTCTCTTCTGTGTGAGTCATTTTAGTCGATGAAGGTGGGTCAAAAGTCTGCGTTGACCTGTCCTTAGGCGAAAGAGGGTGGTTTGCCGATATCTGTGTGTTGGCGTATTGGATCTGGTTCGTTGTTGCAGTTTAGCTGTTTTTCAGTTCAGATCTGCACTGGTTACGGATTATAGTTTTCACCTTCATATCCTTCAAGAGTACCCAAACCATACAGACCTGAGGCGTGAGACATGGCCAGAGGACACAAGCTTGGGGCAAAAACTTTGGGGCTCCTATCAGGATCTGGAGAGGACTGCGGGCATTGCCATGTCTACAGGGATCAGGATTTGATGTGACCATCAGCTTCGAACGCAGAAGAAGAAGATGATGAATGATTGATTCAAAACAAGGAAGATATTAGTAGAAATAATGTGACTAAAAGATAGACCCTACTTCCAATACTGATTTGAAGGATTACATACACTTGATATTATCTATAACCGGGTTGCAGATCACTCGGCACTTTCTTATCACACATAATAGTCCTTATCCGGAAACAGTAAGTCAGATGGTATGGCCACATTAAACAGCTACCGACAGGAAGTATACAACAAAAAGCATTGACACTAAGATTTGTAGGTAACAAGAAGAGGTAGCCCACGCAAGAGTTGGAGGGAGGGAATTATAAAAACCTGAAATATCCCATCATAAGAAGCAAATTGGCGAGCCTTATTAAGACGTGTGCTTGTCCAGTCTACACTGAAAGGTATATGAGGAAGGAGACAGACAAGACATAATCCGTCCACAGCAGTTGTACGTAGTCACAGAGGTTTTACACAAATGATATGCCAGTTTGTTCAGCCACGGTAAATCTTTTCATTTACAGACTTGCGAGGGTCTTTACAGTTCGCCAAGAGGAAGTGAGGAATGCCACCGCTGTATTGATTCTCCTTCCTCCTATTGCTTTATCGAGGTTTGTCTTCGCTCGCACGGCAAATCGCCATACGTAGTTGGAACAGCTATTCCCGTCAGTCGATGCGTGAGCTAAGAGTTGTATTCTCAACATCTGCTCGTTTCCTTTCGGTTGTGGACCTATTCTGATTTGGGTAATCATTTCCACAAGTGCCACCACAGGATTAAATTCTGGTGCAGACGCCATCAATTATTTAGTTTTTTTCCCAGCACGATCATACGTATCATAATTTTTCACATGATTGCAGCTCCCGCTTGTGTGATGCTGGTCATAATGTGGTGTTTAAAAGAAGAAATAAAGAAATTGCTTATATTTATACAAACAGGTTAATTTTATAATCATATCTCGTATTGCTTTCAGGTTAGCAGATGATTTCACTGAGAGTTCTATAATCATAAATCATTTGTTCACGTAAATGAAGTCATTCTCTTGTGCTCTTTAAATGCAGGTTTTAAAACCGCACTATTCAAATCATAAAGGTTTCTGTGGTGTGGTTTTCCGTTGGTGGTAATTTTACTGATTAAAGATGTGAACGTTTAAAGTTAAATGTTTTGTTAACAGTTACTCATGTTACAGAAAATAATGAGTGTTAACGCGCGTTTAGTTTTCAAACAGGAAGAACAGGATGAATGGGGAAAAAATCTGAGTGTTTACTGAAGAATGTTCTGATAGTCTTTTTTGTTTACTGTGTAATGATCTGACAGTTTTTATGTGTTTTCTTTGCCTGGTATCTTTCTTTAATTGAATATAGATTGGTGGCTTAGTTTTAACAAGAACTTTATATATAAGGGATATACACAAAGTCCCGGAACACTTTACACTTATGGTAATAATTAATACCTCATTTTGAAGAGAGAGTCTGAAGGTTTTTAATGCAAACGGAGCTGCGTTCGTTTCAGTATTTAGCAGTCATTTGTAGCACAGTTTGTTTTTGTAAATTGGTTTTCTCGTCCCCCAGCGCCGCTATATTCTTCTCAGAGCCACCTGATATGTAAAATTTTACGCGAATACAATATTAAATAGTATTTTTTAGTGAATAAGTATTTTATCGAAAGATTTCACATTGTCATGCGTTTCTATTAAATTGTTCCATGTCGGATGATGACTGTGTGTATTTTAGTTCACTGATCAGATCATCATTTCTCTAGCCTAGTTAACTTGGAATGATTCCGATATAGCCTGTAGCCACTCAGGTCGTGACGTGATCAAATTTCCTAGCTTTCCTAACACCGTATCTCTTCGGGTAGGTCGGATTGGGTATGCGACTTGAAAGTAATGAAGAAGGAAAGTGTCAGTTAATGTGGACCCAAATAGCAGCTGAATAGTGTTATTGTGCTGTAAGCTGGCGAAATAACACCACCCTGAGAAGTCTGCTTGCAAGGTTCCGATAGTTTTCATTTATGTTAGAAAGATGATATAACTGGGTGGTCACATTTGTGCCGTACCATATTGCTTTAGGAGATGGCTTTTTTAAAATAGTTATCTTAGATTGCCCACTGTCGGCGTGTTTCCCACTGGTGGTGGAGCTTGCAGATAAGGTCTGCATCCGTCTGGAGATTTGAAAAAAAAACCACCATGACTCATCTCCCATGCCAGTGTTAAAGATCTCCATCAGAATACAAGAGTTACAATTTTTGCGGTTACAGGAAGACTAATCACCCAAAGAACCAAATCGCAACATGAGTGTAGGATTTGCTTTTCGTAGAGCTTACATCGTTTTTTAAATAGGAAGTTTACACATGGCAGAACTGTAACAGAGGCTAGTTGTTACCTGTACAGGGCACATCTGCTGAGTCGCTCAACGGGTGAAAAGCCTTATTTTAATGTTTTAAAAAGCCCCCCCCCCCCCCGGTCTGTTTCGCTCAAATTTCACCTGTCTGATTGTTCAGTTATCCATTATTTCTCAGTGAATCTTGGTTTATGTGATATCTCTCCATTATGTTTCTTGGAACTCGTGGCTTCTGTGATAGTTACCCATTATTTCTCAGTGACGTCGTGGCTTCTGTATTAGTTATCAATTATTTATCAGTGAGCTCATGCCTTCTGTAATAGTTGTCATTTCCATTATTTATCAGTGAACTCATAGTTTATATGATAGCTTAATGCTATCTGTAGCAAAAGTCATGTTGTACATATATGATGGCGCAGTCCTGGAACTATAGCTGGGATAACGTGTCTGTGGTAGGATAAGGAGAGCTACGTACTGTTGATTGCTTTTTAATATTATGTCCATGAAAGCAGTTCTGTACAGTCAGTCATGGGTGGTGCTTGTGGAATATATATATACTGTTTTTGATATTTCTCATTTCACACTTTGATATTTCTAGCCCTCATGAACACTTACTAGCATTCTGGTGATCTATATAATGTTTTCTGTCGTTGATTTAATCTGTCGATATACGAGGGTCATATCGAAAGTCGTGAGCAAAATTTTTTTGGTTAAAATTCAAAATTTATAGATAGAGAAAATATAAATGTATCACCTTAACTGCATCTTTTTCTTCACTTTTCAACATAATCTCCATTTCTCTGCACACATTTTCCCCATCGTTCTGCAAGTTTGAAAATACCCTCTCGGTAAAATTCCGTTCCAGCTGACCGAAGGCACAGGCGCACTGCTTTCTGGACGTTCTCTCCTGTGGGACCCAGCTGGCACAAACTTTTCTATAGCTCAGGGTTTCAATCATTTCCTGTACTGCATTGTATCCTATTCCAAGATTTACAGCGATTTCAGATACTGTGATAGTCTTCTTTAATGATGTCGTCAACCATTTCCACGTTGCGTTCAGTGGAGGCAGTTCGAGAGCGACCGCTGAGAGGCATATCTTGGATGCTCGTGTTTCCATTTTTGAAATGTTTCACCCAGCTCCTAACACTGCTAACACCAATAAACACATCACCATGCGCAAATTGAAGTATTTAGTGAATTTCAGCAGCGGGGATTTCCTCTTTAACGAGGAACTCAACAACAGCACGTTGACGAAACGAAACTTCTAAACCCGCCATTTTGTTTCTGCTCCGCGTGGTGACGTGACACATAATGATGAGGTCATGTGACTGTATATGAAGCCCAAAGGATGCAGGTTAAGTTGATACATTTATATTTTCTCAATCTATAAATTCTGATTAAAAAAAATTTCGCTAACGACTTTCGATATGACCCTCATGTATATATATATATATATATATATATATATATATATATATGTATATGTATAGTACTGTTGAATAATTTGTAAATCCCGTCATATGAAGCAGATCGCCAGGCCTAGTTTGACGTCTTTTTGTCCCGTCTACACTGGACGATAGATGAGCAAGGCTGTTGAATAGAAGGAGTGTTTCACGCGTAGCCATCAGAAATGAATGTATCTTATCGGTTAGCATCTGGTGTGCGGTTATCTGCCAGAGATCGCATCATTCGCTCGTTTATTTCTTGTCCAGTCTGGACTCTTACCTCGCCATTGTTTAAGTATCGCTTCTGCACCGTCAACCACTATGTTATTTGAATGTATTCAGATTATTATTGTTTCGCACCTGTTCTTTCATTTTCTCCAGAGTATCTCCCATAAGATCGAGTTTTATGTTAACCCTTCAACTATAACATTGTTATCTTTCTTACGTGAAGCAAGATAAAACGTCTTTCATATGTGAAACTGGGTAGGATGTGTTTCTTTTGAGGAGCTGGGTAAGGTATCTTTCTTATGTGAAGCTGGATAAAGTGCCTTTTTATATGATAGAATGTATTATGAAATTTAATAGCATGTCTTTCTTATATGAAGCTAGGTAAGATGCCTTTCTTTTGAGGAAATAGATGTGTGGTAACTGCCATTGTTTGTTTGTTTGCTAAAATCTCCATCAAATATTTGTATGAAATAACACGACAACTGAACATCATAAATGAATTTTTGCAAAGACGAGCGACATAATTTGGCGGAAAATATCCCGCATTGTTCGCTTTATCCTGGTTATTTGTCCGTATACTGGTTTGCATGTTGTGTTATTCATGCGATTAGCTTTTTTCATTATTTATTCAGACGGCTGCCACAAATGTGTGTCTGCGTGTATGAGCGCACACACACATATGTACGTACATAAACACACATATCCACTCCAGATATACATTTATTTCTGTTGTTTTTTTTTTCTCTTCTGTTTATTTATTTATCAAAACAACCAGTGCTGTACACTGAAATGTTGGTAAAATATTCATAGCGATTGAGTCTCTCTTTCTCTCTCTGTCTCCCACTTTCTCACTGTCTCTCCCTTTTTCTCTGACCGATTGTACGTTTCTTCAATGTTTTTCACATGCGCACTTTTGGAACACTCTTCCATACCCCGTAAAACTCATATTCGCTCTTTTAAACTTTTATCAGTTATCATTGTGTGCTCCAATTCAGTTATATGCGCTGCCTCCACCCCCCCCCCCCCAAATCTCCGATGATTCGTACTTTCCACACCGCTTTAGAGTTGTTCTAACAATCAGTATATGCTTACACAGTGTTTGCAGTAATTCTGTTAATGTATGTTAATTTGTCTTGTGATATTACTGTGTTTTACGAGTGTGTGCGGATGTGATGACGTTACATGGCGTGTGGTTAATGTTTTTCTTATATATTATTGAATGTGTGAATTAGAAGTTGAATGTCAAAGTTTTTTCATTGTATGTGTGTTTCTTCATGTTCTTCGTGTGTTTGTTGCTGTTTGTACAAGATTGAATGGTTGTTAAGGAGTGAAAGTTGAAGAATAGAGGGCAGAATATCAGACAACCCTTCTTGCCCAATTCTTCGTTGTTTGGAAATAAAATCCTTTTCGTTAGTTCTCATTGACTTTTAGTCTCCCTGATTCTGTGTCTCTGTCACTCACTCTCTCATACACGCACACACACATGATGAAATAATTTGTGCAGTGTATCTGGTTTTAAATTATATAACTGAACTAAGTATTATTGTTAATAATGCTGTAAGTTGTTTATTTTTTTCTAAACAGAATCATATCCGTCAAAGTGTAAGTAAGACAATAGATAAAACGCGTGGTAGGTCTTAAGAAAATCAAGACAATTCTTTTGGACAGGACGGAAACAAAAGGTACGAGAGAATGAGAAAGATGGTTCCGGAGAGCCGGAGTACGGAGTAAACGCGAAAAACAAGCAACACAATCAGTTAATCCGTCTTAAGCCAGACGTTTTGTTGGTCATCTCACACCGTTTGTTTGTTTGTTTTTTTCTTCCAAATTTGTATCCGAAGCAAGCTCCGGTCGCGTGGGTCGTGGAAAACTTCATCTGATGTTCTAATGCAGCGCATAGCCACGCTGTTGTATGAAAAAGATTAGGGATTTAAGATAACCCTTTATTTCTTTTCCATTATGTTATGACTTGTACAAAAAGCATTTCAGGTTTCCTTGTCTTGTATATCACATAACTGGAGTATGTTTCAGAAGGAAACATGCTTTGAGATATCATGGATTGTGTGGAAGTTAACTGCGGCCCCGATACAGTGTGTAACTGATGGTCTAGAAATTTGTCGTCCATTTATGTGCCTATTCAGAACTAGAGATACTCGATTCCTTTGGTATTTACTTGATGTGTAAGTGGTATATTATAAGTTGTTTTAATCTGTCTTTATTTCACGTTGCCTTTCTGCGCTTATCGCAAACAGTCCAGTAACCGTACATTGCACACCGCCACACTGTTTCATGGACAAGAAAATAGCAGACCATTTGGCAACACAGGGCCCTGATAAGCTTGAAGGAGATGAGTTGTTATTATATTTCGATGTCAACTCGGCGTCTGCAAATATATGGAGACAGATGACGATAGCATCAATGTTTCCAATAATATGATAAATGACCATGTTGAAAAAGGCAGGAAGAGATGATTATTTTCTGATTTTGAAATACAGCATTACAGATTGGAACGTGATATTGTCAACAAACTTAATATCAGATCTCGTAGGCTATACTCTCACTTGTCGAACGTGCAGAATTCATGCCGCTTGTTTACCACAGTCGAGTCTTGTGTGTGCACCACATTAATTTTTCTTCAAGAAAAGTAATCTGGCAGCTCTGGAAACCACAGTAAAATTCAGATCTGTGACAGGGTTAGCAACATGAGGGGGGAAAACTCAAAGAAGAAGAATAAATGTAAACAAGAAAGCCGTGCGCAATCTCTGCAGACCATCTTCCCTTCTCTACCATTCTCTCGCAAGATGTGCATGCCTGCGTCTTTTGTTTCATCAAACAAAACGAGATATTTATTGAACTGTGGTTCACAGTGCCGCATGCTGTAGTAGTTACTTTGTGGTCTTTATAGGATTTATTTTATGTGCGTAGGGAACTTTTTAAATTCAAGTGGACGTGATGATATCTGTATGATGACGAAGTAAGCCACAAACTTTAAACACGTAAGCGCTAGCAACCACATAGAAGTAATGTCAGCATTTTACAGTAAATAATTTGAATAAATTATCTACAAAGGGTGATATTGTAGGCCAATGTGATGACGACAAGAGAAGCGCTGAATTACATTCCCAAAAGCTGAAATGACTGAAAGACAAGTGGGAGGAAAGCAGCAGATGGAGCATATCAGAATCAGCCACGGAAAAAAGCTCACCAAAAACACTGATACTTTCATTAGCTTTCATTAGTAGCGGACAGTTAGCAAACTATTTTCTGTGTTATAAGACATATAGCCTTTATGTTCTGTGTTATAAGACAGATAGCCTTTACAATAGAAATAGTAATCCCCAACTCTGAGGAGAAAATGAATAGGAAACTTGAGGAAAAATTTAAATGTGAAGAAGAGGAAACTTGAGGAAAACTTTAACTGTGAATAAGAGGAAACTTGAGGAAAATCTTTAACTATTAAAAAGAGAAAAACATTAACTATGAAATGCGATTGCTTGCTGATAATGTTGTCTCTCATTCATTGGTATCGTGTTTGTCAAGGTTGTACCGCCAGGGAGTTGATAGGGGTTTAGATGACACATTCCCATCTCCTCGCGTATATAACTTTGGCCTCAGACCAGACAGTGCTACTGATGAATGCTAGCGCCACACGTCACGGAGGCTACCAGGAAAATGCCAGATGAGTTCTCAGTGATTGCCAATTTTTTGGCCATCAGTCTTCGTTTCCAGAATAGTATAGGCTGATATGTTGTGTTGTGTGCAATTTCTAGCATCATGAGAAGATTGTTATGTCACTTAAAAAATAAGTAGAATTGTCTTCCATTGGAGATTTTCTTCGTGTAGCAAGTAAGTTTCTTTCTGTGTGTGTGTGAGTGAGAGAGAGAGTAGCATGAGAGAGAGAGAGTAGCATGAGAGAGAGAGAGAGAGAGAGAGAGAGAGAGAGAGAGAGAAGCATGTAGATCTGTTTTGAATAAAAGTGAACACATGATAAAGATTATAAAACAGAATCATGAACATACTTGCCATTGTGTGATAATCATTTCATTGGCGATGATCTGATCCAGTGAAAAACATCGTTCATCATAGGCTGGAACAGTTTCCAGTGATTTTTTTATACCGTATATATATATATATATATATACACACACACACACAGTAATATTGAGGAATCGAGTGTTAAGTGATCTCTTGTTGCTTGTTGGTCTGGATGAAAGAGTTCTCACAGAGCCGTGACTCTATCGTTGCCGGATAGCTGCGGCTGTTTGATGCCAGTACAAGATACACATTACCCGTGGCTACCAGTTGTGCGTTTAAACACTGATGAGTAAAATATTGTAGGTTTAAGTCATGGAGGCGTGTTCAACAACAACAACAAACGTCGGTGTCATATGTGGATCTGCATCATACGTTCATATGTGAATGGAATGGTTGAGTTTGGTCGTGTTTTATGCCACTCTCGTAGTGGTTTGATGTATTTTACTCGCTTTTGTCCCATGAATTATCATAGCAGTTCTTCCAAACTTAGATCTTCTTCTTCTTCTTCTACTTCTTCTTCTTCTTCTTCGTCGTCGTAGTAGCCTTAATAACAGTAATGTAGTTAGTTGTATCAGACTGCCCATTCAGATGTGCTTTTCTTCATTGGAATGGGCAGTTTCTTTAATTGTGTATCCTACATATTAGAGGTAAAATCCCGTTTCTATGTCATTAAGACATCTTGTGGATTCGATGTTAAGCCCGTATTTCCAAGACTTTCGGCACATGGAAGTGTGATGTGGTCAGAATCACGCTTGGCCGCATTTACCTTTCCCAAATTTCTCAGGTACCCATTTTGCATCATACGAGATAAAAAAAAACGTACAAAGATAAAATTATAGTTGCATAAGTATGCTCCGAGTAGGAAATAGTTTTATCATTCATATTATAGTTGAATGATCATGAGATATTTTTGGAATGTTCTGAGTATCTTCCACTAGTACATTGTTGGTCAGCGAACCGGCAAGTGTCATGATAACGTAAAACCTTGTTGACATTGTCAGACGGCCAGCAACTTAGCATGCTGATTTCTCTCTCTCTCTCTCTCTCTCTCTCTCTCTGACATGCTAGCGATTGTGTTCCAAAACTTCTTTCACACTGTCAAACATCAGACACAAGTGTCTCACAGTGATAGCCTAGTTCCGTCCAAGCGTTTTACCGGTCAGAACAGACGCATGAAAACATCAGACCAGCAGTGCATGGAATAAGTTGTTTGCTTCGAGTGTGCTCTTCAGGAATGTTCCGATGATGCTGAAGAGGCTGGGACGCTGGTGCAAATTTTTGCTTTCTCTTGTGAATGTGTCACTGAAAAGTGATAGTTCTTGCTACTGGAGTATTGTCTCCTTGTTTCTGTAATGTGCTGAAATGATTGAGTGTTTTCTGTTTGTTTCTGCTGTGCGCTGGAGTGGCGTAATCTTATTATTCGTTTCTGTGACATGTTGAATTGATTGAAGGTTATCTGTTTGGTTCTATAAATGTATAGAAATGATTTGAGTATTGTGTATTTGTTTATTTAACATGCAGCAAGTACTGACTTTTATCTGCTTGTTTTTTTTAAACGTTATTTCTATAACTATAATGGCTGAATGCAATCTTCTTATTTCTTTAACTTAAAGCAATGATTGAAGTTTATGTATTTTTTCCCTTTAACTTGTATTAATATCTGAAATAACTTAATATACTGTGTACTATCTCCGTTGCTATTCATAGCATACATGGATAACATATGCAAAGAAAGCTAACATGTACAGTAAAAATTCTACCACATAATTGCCCAACAGTCCATCCCCAGAAACAATGCTAATAAACTCACAGCACCTTTCAGAAAACACACACAATAGGTGGACCATAAATACTCATTTTTAATGACGACCAAGTATTTATAGCCAGGTGAAAGAAATGCCTACAACAAAACATGAATAACTTAACATATAAAAGGCACAGCGTGAAAATTATGACCATAGCGAGAGAAGAAATCCCGGCAAAGATCTTCTTGGACGACCCTTGAAATATGTAAGACATATTTACCTAGATATCACAATATCATTTTCAGGTTACATTGATACCAAAATTAAGAACATATGCAGTAAAGCGAGTCAGGTCATTGGACAAATTACACCTTTACTGAAAAATAAATGTATCACAAGTGAAACACAAAGATCACTGTGCAACATGGTTTTCCTCCTAGCTCAAGGCTGTCAGTGTCAATCAAGGACACTGACAGCCAAATACAAAAGGAAGATTATCACGACAGAAACGAGATGTTTAAGGAGAGTCTTAAATGTGACAGGAAGAGAACAAATAAGAAATGACACCATCAGGGAAAAGTTGGAGTAATACCAGTAATACCACTACATCCAGAAACAGCAATCTAATTGTTTCGTGACATTACAAGGTATACCACAGACAGTATACCACAGAAAACATTAACACTAAGGTGTATAGGAAGAGACCGCCCATGCAAGAGATGGAGGGAGGAAATCACAGAAACCATAACTATCTTGTAATGTGAAGCAAATTGCCCAGCCCCATCAAGACGTCTGTTTGTTCCATTCACACTGAAAGGTATATGAGGAAGAAGACAAGACAGGATAATGACTGAATGTTATCTACATAATCCTATAGCATACATGAAAGAAGGAATGATGTATGTTTGTTTGCTTAGCGCGTAGTATTGATCGAATGTTAGTTACTGATTCCTATAGCTTACAGGGATAATTGAATGTTGTGTGTTTGTTTCTTTCGTCTGTAAGAACGACTGAATATTATTTACTTATTCCTATAGGGTACAGGGATGAATGAAGGATGTACGAGGGGCATTCAGAGAGTAATGCAACACACCATTTTTTTCAGCTAATAATGAAGATAGAAGCATGAACTTTTGCACACTTTAAATATGGCATGTGCCGATTGTGTGAACCAGATTGCACCACAACCGGACAAAGAATATGGCTGCCCCAACCGTTTAAATGGAGCGTGTTAGCAACTTGCAGTATAAGCAGCGAATTGTGATAGAATTTCTCGTTGCAGAGAAGCAAACTGTTGTGAAAATTCACAAGCGTCTATGTGATGTGTATGGAAGTTTTGCAGTCGACAGGAATACAGTCAGTCGCTGGGTTTAGAGAATCAAATAATCAATAAGTGGAGATAAGGAGTTGCATGATCGGCCGCGCCGTGGACGTCCTGCCACAGCCACCAAGGCAGAAAATTTGAAATACGCTGAGAAGATTATTCTTACTGATAGGCGTATCACTACGCAACAGTTGGTCTTAAAGCTGTCAATCAGCATTGGTAGTGCAAATGCAATTATAAAATCTCTCGGATTTTATAAGGTTTGCGCGAGATGGGTTCCTCGAAGTCTCACAAATGAACATCGATTGCAAAGGAAAGAAATTTCTTCTGTATTGTTAGAGCGTTTTAGTGGTGAGGGAGAGAACTTTTTGGCTAAGATCGTAACAGGTGAGGAAACCTGGGCACATCATTTTGAACCTGAGACAAAAAGACAGTCAATGGAATGGCATCATCCCAATCACCACGAAGAAAGAAATTCAAGAAAACTCCTTCAGCTGGAAAGGTCATGATCACTGTCTTTTGGGACATTGAAGGTGTGATTGTTGTGGATGTTATGCCAAGAGGAGAGACAATCAGTTCGCAAGCTTACATTAAGACATTTTAAAAAAAACTCAATCAGCGTTTTCGCAGAGTTTGGCCGAACAAGAATTCAGTACAATTCCCGCCCTCCCTCACACAAGTCTGGCAACACGGGAAGCAATCACCAAATTGGGTTGGACTGTACTACCCCATCCACCCTATAGTCCGCATTTGGCACCCTCAGATTTCCATCTGTTTGGTCCACTTAAAGATGCACTCCGAGGCTTAATATTTGAAGATGTCGAAGGAGTGATTCATACAACGAAGAAATGGCTACATAATCAAGAGTAAATCTGGTAAGGGCTAAGAATACATGCACTTGTTTCGTGCTAGCATAAAGCCGTACATTTTGATAGGGATAATGTTGAATAATACCAATGTTTACACGACATAGCCATGTATATTGTATATACATTTCATACTGTTTGAATAAACAGCTCCTGAGAAAAACGATTTGGTGCATTACTTTCTGAACGCCCCTCGTATGTTTGATTGTTTATTTATCGTGAAGTAGTGACTGAGTATTATTTACTTATTCCTATGTTGCACAGGGATGGATGAATGCTGTGTGTTTTTGTTTCTTTAATGTGTAGTAATGACTGAGTATTATTTACTTATTCCTATGTTGCACAGGGATGGATGAATGCTGTGTGTTTTTGTTTCTTTAATGTGTAGTAATGACTGAGTATTATTTACTTATTTCTATAAAACTGCAGGAATGAATGGATGATGTATACGAGCCTCTTTAAAGTACAGTAATGACTGGAAGGTGCCTTTTCACTTCTGTCACCTGTATGAATTATTGGAATATATTTGTGCTTAGAACAAGTGATGACGGAAAATTGGCTGTTTCAGTAACGTGCAGGGATGAGTAAAAGTTGTATTTTGTGTGTGTAACATGTAGGAATGACTTGATGTTGTCCGCTTGTCTCCATATCGCATATTGTAATCATATACACGAAACATCTTTTGAAATGTTAGTAGATGAGTAGAATTTACACAACCAGTTAAAAATAACAGATAACTGATATTTCGTTGTTATTATTATTATTACTACTTCAGTGATACTGGGCTTTGGGTTTTTTAATCTACTGTACTGGAATGCATAAACAGACCAAAAAAAGTTGTGTTGATAACTCCTTTATCTTTGTTGCCTCTGAAAACGTGTCTTTGTAAATGTGCACTTTTGGTTTAACATTCTCATGTGCCATGTTGGAAGCGTGTAGAAGCATTCTTTCTTAATCTTAGTTGCGTCTGATACTTTTAATCTTAGTTGACGTTCTGTCGACTCTTTTTGGAACATCTGATACTTTTAATCTTAGCTGACTTTCTGTCGACTCTTTTTGGAACACCTGATACTTTCCATCCTAGCTGACTTTCTGTCGACTCTTTTTGGAACATCTGATACTTTCAGTCTTAGCTGATTTTCTGTCGACTCTTTTTTGGGACATCTGATACTTTCAATCTTAGCTGATTTTCTGTCGACTCTTTTTGGAACATCTGATATTTTCCATCTTAGTTGACTTTCTGTCGACTCTTTGGAACATCATATACTTTCCATCTTAGTTGACTTTCTGTAGACTCTTTTTGAAACATCTGATGCTTTTAATCTTAGCTGACTTTCTGTCGACTCTTTTTAGAACATCTGATACTTTCAATCTTAGCTGACTTTCTGTTGAGCTTTTTTGAAATATGTCTCGCATCCTCCTAATCCTAGTCGTCAACAGTTTAATCAGCAATGACCGTAGTGGAACTATTGAAGTGGATGGTGCGTGTTTAAAGCTTGTTTGGTACACACGTCTTGCTTACGAATCTGCTGTTATGTTCCAACCAAGCATGCTAGCATACACACAGGCAGTTCACACGAGGGAAGAAAGATTAGCCGCTTCCCTAAATTGGTCCCGTTGAGATTTGACGCATCTTGAGAAGAGTTTGCTGATATAATAAATCCCTCGACGTTATAAATTGCTTTCGGGTACGCGCTGTTGTCAATTTGGCCTTTAAAACTAGAAGTGTCATAGAGGTTTTTAACGCCGATTTTAGAACTACAGTTACCGACGTTTAGTAGATCTGCCTATCAGCCTGTTGTTTTTGTGGACATGAAAATAATAATTATATAATAACTGTCGCAGCCTGAGCTTCGTGTCACTGCTTGAATATAACAGTATAAAATTACAGTGATCGTGTCACCCGGCACTTACCGGTAAATTGCTGATCGAAAAAGAAAAACCGAACATTTTTGGGGGTCATCGGTTACCCTGATCGGTTTGTATTATCCAAAAAAAAATACGAAACAAAAAAAAAACTAATAATAAGGCAAGCAGCGAAATCGGTTGGAGGATAATATGGCCAGTAGGATAATGGTGTTCGATCATACGAATTAGTAAGTTATGACTTTGGTTGAGCATTTTGTAAAGGTTTAAGTGCCGCCGAAAATAAGGTAAGGGGAAAAAATTCCCACGAACATGCAGTACCCGCTGATGTCTGTAAAGTGTATTTAACTTTACATTAGGAGAAACAAAGTACCGAATGGTGTATTGAGAACACCGGTGTTTCGGGAAGAACTTCATGTAAAGTGAAAGACGGGTACAGTTGTACTGGTTTCATGAAATCCTAGCGCGATCACTGATATAAAATATATTTGGCTTAGATTTCATGCATTAGCTCCGTCATTGGATAAAATAACGAATTTATTGCGCTTTCATTATTTATTTGACAGAGAAAATTGTCATTTCAGATAGAAAATGCGCCAGGTTTTGTAATAACGGAAATCACAGTAGAAGGTCTACGTCTGAACACAGTGTATAAACTAGTAAATGTATGATAGTTAGGAACCATATGTTTTGAACTCGCATTTCAGCTACACCTGACATTCATCTCTTCCACAATCATATTCCCTCTGCACTAACTCCATTCTCACTTGTAACACATAGTTCAGAACCTCCTCATAGCATCAGATTACAATCCCTCTGCCCCAACTATAGTCACTTATTCCACCTTATCCCTGTTAAATTACCATTGTATCACTCTCCCCTTTATGCCCCCTCCCCATTTACGACCAACCTATCACACATCACAAGTCACCATTTAAACATTCTCTACACTCCACCGTGCGCACTTCTGAACACAGCCACTTACAGTGTTCCATTAATTTCATTTTATTCTGTTTTTTTTTTCCATTCCTATTTTTTTCCATACCATTCCTGTGAACCTGTGAATTTGTATTTTATTTTCTCTCTCTATTTCTTCGTCCTGTATGTTTTGTATGGTTAAGGTTCACACAGAAACGTCACAACTGTGTGCTCGTTAAGTAATAAAGCTGTTCCTTTTTCCTAGTTTATACATTTTGTTATCACAGCTTTACTGTAGTGGCTTCGTGTATAGTTATATACTTAGATTTATATACGGTTACACGAATTATTCGTGTGCTACTATATCTGAACTCAGCAGCTATGTACGAATGCTGCAGAGCTAAAATAAAACCAGAGTGAAAGAATGAAGAGAATCTTCAAAGGTAAGTGCCGGCGAGGTGGGTAAGAAACGATGGCCGATTTTGTCTTTGAAGGTGTTAGGGTTAGGGTTAGGGTTATCTTTTTTTTTAGCCGGCCATGTTTTCATGTCTCAGTGCTAATGTTTTGTAACAATCATCGAAGAGTCTCATTTTAATTAGCCATTTTGACTCACATGCTTTGTTGGGGAGGGTAGCGAGGAAGAACCAGTGATAATTGAACTAAAGTTACTTGCTGGTTTGCACGTAAAGTCGCACGACGTCAGTTAAATATTTATAAGATGACAGCAGTTTGATTGTTGCCGCCAGAGAGAGAGAGAGGTTTACAGGAGTACAAGAATTTCTTCGATATTTCCCTCTTTGCACTCGGGATTTTTATTGGGCGACAAATTCGGCAGTTCATGAACTTTTTAATTGAGGTTTCACTCATTTGTTTTGGATTAATGCAGTATCTTTGTTAAATGTGATCTTGCACATGCATGCTCCTCTGTAACGGTTGAATACAATTCTAAGGGAGTGTGTTGGACTAAAGGATAAGTTTGACACCTTCCCGCAAGTGTGCCATATCAGATTACTTCGTCAAGTGCCAGCGTGTGATGTAGAGGAACAGTGTCAAAGGACAGCGTGTGACTGAGAGTGACTGTGTCAAATGACAGAGAGCGAAAATGTCAAGTGACAGAGCGACAGTGTCAAGTGACATCGTGTGACTGTATCAAGTGACAGAGAGGGAAAATGTCAAGTGACAGAGAGCGACAGTGTTAAGTGACATCGTGTGAAGAGAGCGACAGTGTCAAGTGACAGCTTGTGACAGAGTGACATCGTGTGACACAGAGCGACAGTGTAAAGTGACATCGTATGACAGAGAGCGAAAATGTCAAGTGACAGAGAGCGACAGTGTCAAGTGACAGCATGCGACTGAGAGCGACAGTGTCAAGTGACAGCATGCGACTGAGAGCGACAGTGTCAAGTGACAGAGAGCGACAGTGTCAAGTGACATCGTATGTCAAATGACAGAGAGCGAAAATATCAAGTGACAGAGCGACAGTGTCAAGTGACATCGTGTGACAGAGAGTGAAAATGTCAAGTGACAGAGAGTGAAAATGTCAAGTGACAGAGAGCGACAGTGTCAAGTGACAGCGTGTGACTGAGAGCGACAGTGTTTTAGTCAAGGATAAGAATGTGATTGTAAAAACGTCGTTTTCCATATTCTGTTTCTTTATGTGAAAGCTGAAGCACTTTTGTTCAAAAGGGAAGTAATAATTACTGAAGCGCCAGAAAGTGCATTCCCAGATTCTGTGCAACTTTTTCAAGACCTACCTTGTTTGTGAAAGAGAAAGTAAGAGAAAAGAAACTTGGCACAACAAAGTGAAAGTGGCAGTAAGTGTAATTACTGGCGGTTGATCTCATGAATCTACTCATGTGTTATTGTGACTAGAAATTTGTATTATGACATTTCATTTAATTGTCCACTACGTTTAAGTTTTTTTTTTAAATTACCGGAACATGTCCCAGTTTATTATGTACTTGTGTTTCTCCAGTCAGATTGGAAGTGATAAATTTAAAATAGTTTTTGATAATTTCGGTCAAACCTTCACCGTGCCCCAAAGGACGTGATGTAAGCGTATTGTTGTACTACTTTTGAACTTGTTGTTTTCAAGCTAAACACTTCATGTTATACATTGTTAGTTTTCTTAATGTCGACGTATCCCATCTTTTTTTTATTCATGAAATTTAACAGTTTTATTACTGAAAGTATACTGTCCTTAGAGGCTAAGATGATTGACATCAAATCCCTCGATGAGATTGAGAAGCTTGCCGAGAATAGAGACTCATAGCGATAGACACTGCTTGCCCTGTGTGACGCTTGACGGCACGGGAAGATGTACAATTAAGAAGATAGTATGCTTAGTAGACATGGAAACCTTTCAAAGTCAGATACGTGCCATATTAAGCACTAAACGCCAACGATGTGAGACTATTTTTGGTCAAGCGTGCAGGAGAGCTTTACTTAGTGAACTTGTGTAATATAGCATCTCGTATGTAATCAGATAAGTACTGGCACACATACACGAAGATGCTTACCACCCTCTCGTGGCATGATTATCAATGCTGATTTTAGAAATAGCGTGCGCTTCATTGATTCACAGAAGCGCATTATGCTATTTCTACATTTAATTAAACCTGCCAGAGAATGATTACAGGCAGTCTGATTCAGGCGTAAATGAACGAGTGTTTTTTTCAGTGTCTGTCATATTTGTGTTTGTCGTTATGAACAAGTATTTCTTCAGTGTCTGTCATATTTGTGTTTGTCGTTATGAACAAGTATTTCTTCAGTGTCTGTCATATTTGTGTTTGTCGTTATGAACAAGTATTTCTTCAGTGTCTGTCATATTTATGTTTGTCGTTATGAACGAGTATTTCTTCAGTGTCTGTCATATTTATGTTTGTCGTTATGAACAAATATTTCTTCAGTGTCTGTCATATTTATGTTTGTCGTTATGAACAAGTATTTCTTCAGTGTCTGTCATATTTATGTTTATCGTTATGAAGGAGTATTTCTTCAGTGTCTGTCATATTTATGTTTGTCGTTATGAACAAGTATTTCTTCAGTGTCTGTCATATTTATGTTTATCGTTATGAACGAGTATTTCTTCAGTGTCTGTCATATTTATGTGTGTCATTTCAGGTAGTTTTTATGTGGCTTAGAGTGAGTTGTTGCTGTGATTTATTTTTATTTAAATGGCAACTGTACCAGGTGAAGCAAAGGACACTATGGTATTTTAACTCACCTGGTGAATACCAGCACTATTTTATCGTCATGCGCCTGATCTCATTTGGTTCAGTCTTCCTCATCCTCCTTCTTCTTCTACCATTTCATGCTTGCTTAATATCGTCAGAGTCGACTTGTAGAGCTCCTGCCCCCTCAGGCGAGATACTTAAATTACATGCCATGATACCGGCAGAATTTTAACAGTTGTTCAGGCACGGATGAAGTAATAAAGAACGGTTTGGAGTATATTCTGTCCCTCTGTGAAGATATTCAGAGTGGCTCAGCTAAACCAAAATAGTGTTATAGAAACTTGTAGTCTGTGTGACAACACTCTTACCTGATATTTGTGAGAAAGGTAATTGTAGTGTGAATGCTATGAGAGAGAGAGAGAGAGAGAGAGAGAGAGAGAGAGAGAGAGAGAGAGAGGAGATTGATTGATTGATCTTTATTTCAAAAGGGTTAAGAATTGGGCACGCAGGCCCGTCTGACATTCTGCCCTTTATATACATCTTTCACTCTATTCCAGACATTCTACAAATATGCTGTTCATGTAACAAACATAATTAACATTGAAGCTGAGAGACATAAAATAAAATATAACATTTACGTTTCCATCTTAAACATTCACTCAGTACAGAAATGTGTGTGTGTGTGTGTGTGTGTGAGAGAGAGAGAGAGAGTTTCTCAGAGCATTTGTGCTCGTATGTCACACAGACGTAACCTCTCTGTTTACTGTGGAAGTTGACATCTCGTTTGGAAAAAAAGGTATTGAAAATTTGAAAGCATGTCAAAGCTTTAGTCAGTAAAATTTTGAGTAATTTCACTGTCAGTCATCCGGAACTGTCTAGACATTCATCTATAATGTAGTTGCAAAAAAGCGCGCGTGCTCTCTCTCTCTCTCTCTCTCTCACACACACACACACAGAGAGATAGAAACAGAGAGAGAGAGAGAGAGAGAGAGAGAATGTGCGCTACGTTCTCACTCATAACATATATAGTAATTTCCCAATTGACAGCACATGCAGTAATTTTACATTCCGTATCATAAACAGTAGTTCACAATCAGAAACATATGCAGTAATTTCCCTGTCAGAATATGCAGTAATCTCTCAAGCAGTAAACGAAAACTATAATTTCCCTGTCAGAATATGCAGTAATCTCTCAAGGAGTAACGTAAGTAGTAATTATCCTCGTACAAAATATATGCGATACTCCGCCGATGTCATATCCTCTTATGTCCCATACATACTTGTAAACATGTGATATAGTTTCCCAGTCAGCAGCATGTGCAGATTGCACTACTCTCCTGGTCAGTAAAATATGCAGTAATTTCTTCAGTCAATAACATGAAGGGAAATATCCTTGCCAGACACGTAGGCTGTGATTTCCTGTAGCTGGAACATGAACGTTGAATCTCCGAATCAGCAACACATACAGTAATTCCCCAAGTCAGGAACATATGTGTAAATTCCCAGCCAGTGACATGTCCAGTAATTTCACCAATTGTGACATGCCAGACGAAGAGCGCTGTACAACTCTCTCAACCTTTTTCCTATAGGTTAAGATTTTTAAGGCATGCATCTTTCCCATCGCAACATATGCCTGTAAGACCTGGACACTTAACAAAACAGCTGAGAAACACATAAATGTCTTTGAATGTAAATGCTATAGAAGAGTTCTTCAAATATCGTGTACACAAAAAAGAACAAATATATATATATACTACAAGAGCTTAATAATGAAGAAGGCTGGCTAGTAAAGAGGTTTAAAGAGAGACATTAAACGTCAAGATAATCTAGAGAAGACCGTCCTGGAAGGATACATAATGGGAAAAAGAAAGAGAGGAAGAGAAAGGCGAAGATGGCTGCAAGACATCGTTGATGATCTGCAAATGGATGCATCAGCAGCAGGCCATCTTGCTCACAACCGAGAGGCCTACAGGAGTGCTGTTTAGGAGGCAAAGTTCCGCAAGGGACATGCAAATGAATGAATGAGTGAGGTTTTCATATCTTTAAATCTCAGTTTCCTTCATTTGTTGGAACATTATCCCTTTTATTGTTGGTATTTTGACATGCTTAAACAAGCATGTATTGACCTTTTCCTTCAGTTGGCTTACACATCCGTTGTTTGTTTTTTTACTCCTCCCTCGGCGTGTCCCATCAGTGGCTACATCGTCTTTCCGTGTTATAAAGAGGGATATTTTTCGCTTATGCACAGTATGAACGTCTGTGAATGTTTATATAAAATAATTATTGATTATTGTCCTCTCTATTTCTGAACATTAATTCACGTGTTCAAGAAGTATTCTCTTTACTGGATGATAATGTCATCATTGAGGGTTTGTTTTTTTTGTTTTGGTGTTTCTCTCTTGTTAATATTTCACAGAAGTGATGATAAAATCTCTTGACATTTTATCCAGAATGAAAGACAGGACGTTGCAAACCAGGCAGTTTTATTCTACTGTACAAGCAGATAGCTGTAGTAAAATATTTATTGTGTAAATACGGAGACAACACATCGCCTGTTGTCAGGCGCTCACAAAACTCCCTTTCGCTTAAGCTCATTTTGTTCTTGTCATCGTTAACTAGGGATTCTGCATTTTGAAACGATCTGAAATGAAGTTCTGTCATGAGTTTTCTTTTGCTGAGGTGGTGAAAGGAGAAAGAGTATCAGAACTGTCATTGTCAGAATGGAGCCGGTGGTACCAAAATTGTTATTATCAGAGTGAGTTAGTGGTACTAAAATTAGTACTGTCATGAAACATTAGTATCAGAATTGTCATTATATTAATGAAGTAATAGTACCAGAATTGCCATTACCTTAATAAAGCAGTAGTACCAGAATTGACTTGATTAAAATGAAACAGTAGTGTCAGAATTGACTTGATTAGAATAAAGCAGTAGTGCCAGAATTGACTTGATTAGAATAAAGCAGTAGTGCCAGAACTGACTTCATTAGAATAAAGCAGTAATGTCAGAACTGACTTGATTAGAATAAAGCAGTAGTGGCAGAATTGACTTGAGTAGAATGAAACAGTAGTGCCAGAATTGAGTTGATTAGAATAAAGCAGTAGTGGCAGAATTGAGTTGATTAGAATAAAACAGTAGTGGTAGAATTGACTTGATTAGAATGAAACAGTAGTGCCAGAATTGAGTTGATTAGAATAAAGCAGTAGTGGCAGAATTGAGTTGATTAGAATAAAGCAGTAGTGGCAGAATTGACTTGATTAGAATGAAACAGTAGTGCCAGAATTGAGTTGATTAGAATAAAGCAGTAGTGGCAGAATTGAGTTGATTAGAATAAAGCAGTAGTGGCAGAATTGACTTGATTAGAATGAAACAGTAGTGCCAGAATTGAGTTGATTAGAATAAAGCAGTAGTGGCAGAATTGACTTGATTAGAATGAAACAGTAATACCAGAATTGATATAATTAGAATGAAGCAGTAGTGCTAGAATTGACTTAATGAAACAGTACTACAAAAATTGACTTGATTAGAATGAACCAGCATACCGAAATTGACTTGATTAGAATGAAACAGTTGTGGCAGAATTTACTTGATTAGAATAGAACAGCAGTGCCAGAATTGACTTGATTAGAATGAAGCAGTAGTGCCAAAATTGACTTGATTAGAATGAAACAGTAGTACCAGAAGTGACTTGATTAGAATGAAACAGTAGTACCAAAATTGACTTGATTAGGCTGAAGCAGTAGCACGGGAAATGGCTTTATCATAATGAAGCAATAGTTCTGAAGTTACTATGATCTTAACGAAGCAGTAATACCAGAAATGCTTTGATTATGAAGCAGTAGTATCAAAGCATCCATGATTATAATGAAGCCGAGGTTTAGAAAAAAATCTAAGGATAATGTAACAGTAACAAAAATTCTCTAGTTGTAATGAAACCGATCCTATCAGAGTGGGAGTTTTATGTTGGGTCAGTTCATCCTGGAATAATCCTAAGAGGATGATGTAAAAAAAAAATAATAATGGAACCATTTTTGTTTAAATACTGCATCAAAATCACTACCAAGTACAGTATAGAGATTCAGAAAAGGCGTGATCATGCGAGAAATGAGGAGATAAGCTTGTGTTCTCATTTGGGGAGCGAGGAGTTGCGTAACCTTCGTCGCTTAGTATACACTACCTGGAGAATCTCAAAGGGAGAGACGAGTGGAAAGAAGTTGAAGTGTAGTATTACTATTTGACAGATTTTATGGAGGGACCATTCAGTAGAGCAAAAACTTGGCATAGAAAATACAATGATTACCTGTAAGGATGGCATATGGTTAATAATCATTGGTTTCTGTTGTACTGAACGTTCTCTGCAAGTCTTGAAACCAGCTCTGTACTGAAATTACACGTAGACCTAGCTGACAACCTGTGTGGCGTTTTGAAGATCCTCGTCGCAGTATCTTTGTTGTGCTCCTTCGTGCTGTTGTCGGCATGTAGCAAGTTATTTATCTCTCAAGTTTTCATATTCTTATTCCTCAGTTTTAGAAGTTTTAATTTCAATTGTTTCAGTACTTCTTTAGCCTGTCTGGTTTTTTTTTTTCACCCTATCCAAGCGGTAAACACCATTTTCCTGTCGATCGATATTTCTGAACCATTTTCCTGTTCACTGCACACATTCATGGCCTAACAGACTAGAATGATATATGCTACTTGCTACTTTAATCTTTGCTATTTCTAGAAAATCATTTGTCTCGTTGTACTGGAAGTCATTACATCAGACTGCAGTGCTATTATTTTTGTTGTATGTTTCATAGTTCATTATTATTGTTATTATTTCGGAGCTATATGTTTTTCGTGTTTGACAACAATTTCTTAATTAACATTTATTTATTTATAGACATAAATGTTAATTAAGAAATTTATTTATTTATAGACATGAGAATCCCAAAACAAGCTATCAAGTGGAACATAACAGGCCGAAGAAAAAGGGGCAGACCGCGTGAAACTCTGAAGAGAACATTATTAAGAGAGGCCAAGTTAACAGGCATAAAATCCTTTGTTGAGGTTGAAAGACTCGCCGAAGACAGGAAATATTGGCGAACTACTTTGCGAGCCCTATGTGACGTCTAACGGCACGGGAAGGATATAAGATATAAGATTTATAGACATAAAAATTAAGGATGAAGTCAAGTATAGTTTTTAAAATGTTAAATGAGGTATTTGAAAATGAAGAAGAAAAAAAAAAGAAAGAAAAAAGTACAACTGATAAATTTAGGAACATTAGATTAGGTTCGTGTCAGCACTTTCCACCATCACATGTGAAGTATTTTGCTTACACGTAGTGATGCCATCCAGGGTAACTGCGTCGAGTATTGTTTTGCTAAATATATCATATCAGAACACGGAAAGGCGTAACCCCGATTGAGTGAACACAGCCTACTAGTGTGCTGCAACATCAGTTTTTCGGGGACAGCATAAAGTTGCATAAACAGTAATCTCAAAGAAGGTTTAATCTCTTTTCATTTAATGCTGCTGCTGTAAGGGATATAAAACAGAAGCCAAGATGAGAACATCCTTGGGGGGAAAAGGTTAAAGAAAATGAACTTAGAAGAAAAGTATTTTTTTTTTTAGATAGTTCATGGAAAAGGAGGTTTCTTTGTTAACATAATTAAGAATCTTAATGTTTTCTGAACATCAATTCAAACAGTATTTTCTTATTTATATAATAAAAGCTCGGATATTTCTCTTGAATACGACTATGGAATAAATACGACACTCAGCAACGTTGTTATGTCCGCCGTTTTTTTTCCAGCAGGAAAATAAAAGCGAAACGCATCTTTGAAATTATAAGGAAAGGGCGGTTTACCATCACGCATTAGCCGTGGAGATCTGGAGCCAAAGTTAAAATAATATTTCTTCTTCTTCTTCTTCTTCTTCCCTCTCTTCTCTTCTCTACCTTTTGATTATAAGTAGCCTCCTAGATCGTTGCATAACAGAAATGACTGGCTGGAAATCTTCACTTAGGTACGGTTCGTGTCAACTGAGAACATTAAAATACAGTTTTAAAGAATCGATTTTGCAGGAAGCTCATAAAAACGCTAGCGTGATTTCTTGAAAACGTGAGGAAAATTCCAGACCTACGTAGCATAGTGTTTATCCCATAGATGGTTGTGTTTGATTCCAGTTTTCATAGTGTTTCTTTTATGTGTCGTGTCATCTTCTGATCAGTTTTAGTTACTCTGTAATGTACGTGTACCTCATTGGTGCAGTAGAGTTACCTCCACCCAGGAAGTTCTTCCAAGGCAACAGTAGCAAAACCATGTAATAGAACGTGCTGAGTGAATCTTCTGTAGGTTTTGTTCTATCTTGTACGGTTTTGCGCGGACCGGCAGCCATACTTGGGACCTGAGGGTCCGGTCGTAAATCGACCTGACCCTATGTCGACGGTTATAAGGTGGAGGCCAGACACTGCATATTTCAATACAATAACATGTTTCAGCATCACTTGAAAATACTCACAGAATGGAGTTTTTGGTGCAGTAAAGGTGCAAAAATTAATCAGAAATTATGAAACAGAATCAGAAGTTATGAAATAGAATTCAGTTTAGTACAGAAAATGTGCAGAAATTTAATCAGAAATTATGAAAAACAAAACAATGAATAAAGATTCATAATGTAATAGCTTTGCCATCACAAATAGAAATGTACATACGCAGACCCACGTGAATATATTTGATGTTCACCAAAAGATAATGTGAGTGCTAGTTCATCTCCTTCTCTTCTTTTGCTGTGAATTTATAATATATGTAGACATCAGATGTTTGTAAATTAATCAGAAAGTGAATCACCAATCACAGTTCTATGAAACCTCGGTTGTAAGTATTAATAGCCGTAACTCGGCCGGCCGTAAGTATTAACGACCGTAACTCGGCCGTAAGTATTAACAGCCGTATGTCGGCGCATGACTGTACATTCAGATGATTTAACTTAACTAAGCAGCTCTATAATTACACATGGAGCGTTTATAAGTGGCCAGAGTAGTGCTGATGTTCTGATGAAAGCGGACGTTATACTGACGACGCGTTACACAGGTGAAGCACAGAACTGAAAGGCTAGGCTCAGGAGGATGAGCGTGCCTGTATCTAATGCGACACACAGCGGGCAGAGATGGCGGTATAATAACAACGATGACTTTCTAGAAGTCTAAAACTACCCAGTTAACCTATGTTAACACATAGGATTGTCACGAACAAAATTTACCAATGCCAGAAAACAGTTTCAGTTTAAAATGTTGGGTCCCCCCCCCCCCCCAACGTTTAAAAAAAACACATAATTGTGCTAAATATATGTGCAGGAAATGTCAGGTTGTGGTAAATTTGTATCTATCACCGGTAAGATGATCACGCGTCACCATAGCAGCATTTATGTGATAGCATTTTTGTTTTGTTTTGTTTGTGCTCGAGGGGTGATTTAAAAAAAACACAAACTATTTATGGTCGTTGTTGTGTATAGAGCTTGCTGGAGACGACAGCTGTGTTTTGTGTGCGCGGAGGGTTATCTCCTCAAATGACTATCATCAGATGATTTTCTTCTTGAAATAACAACGCTCGTGTGTGGCTGACACGTGATTTGCTGGGCGGTACAGGAGAGCCTGTCTAACCTTTGCACAACGTGGAGGGTGTTGGCAGTCCAGTTCTTGACTTTTCTAACGTTTTCAGTGCTGTCGGCTTTATCAGTCCAGGAATTGATAGTGATTCTTTTGTTTCTTGTTGGTGATGTTGTTTGCTTGGCCCTGTGGAAGGACGGGGGAGAAGCAAAAAAGAGAAGAGAGAATTAGGGTAGTTTTCTGGTGAAAGAATGTAGCACGCACATCCACTTGACTCACAGAGTGTCATACCATGTGGTCGTGTAATTTCTCCATTATTTCACTAAAAAAACAACTACTATAAATCTCACTTCTCCCCCAAAGCACAAGGAAAAAATTACAGTTGTGGGAGATCACTCTTAATATATTATTTGTCATTGCTGGAGATCGCTTATGATCATTGAGAGATAAGAGAAATGACTGCGGTAAAACTAATTCTAGTAATGAAGGTAGATACAGGTGTATGGTTCAGGTTTACAAAAAGATAGGTTCTAAGGACTGAAGCCGGAGGTGAGGTGGGTGATACGCTCTCCACTCCAATGAAAGGTCTCCAAAGTCTCAAATAGCATATGACAGACAAGTCCAGCTCGTGGCCTTCTCGTGGCAGAACTGTTCAAACTGAAGGGGCGAAGGCGAATATCTGGCGCCTCAAAACCTGACGCTTCGGGTAGATGAGAGTCATGTTTGGTAGCTCATCTGCCGCTGCTGGCGAGATTCTTCAGCTACCGTGCGTGGAGTGGTGCTCCTCCCAGCCAATGAAGAAAATGCGAAAAAGAAATTAGGGTTGCCGTGTAGTGCCGTTGTGAAAAGGTGATGGAAATGATAAAGTGAAGCTTAGTCGGTATGTCCAGTACTCTCGCGGTGAGAGCTACTCATACCACGGCATCTCTGCTCTAGAGGCCGGCCACGTCCGATATACACCCATACTGGTGAAATATGCCTATAATGGTTTAAACCAGGGGTGAAATCTGATGGCTACTCATGTCACAGTACCTCCGCTCTAGAGGTTATTCACGTCCTAAACACACCCATACTGGGATAATATGCCTAAACCGGCTTAACACAGGGATGAAACTTACTAGTGGCAAGGATTCGTCCTCCTGGACAAAAAGCTCCGTCCTGGTCACATCTAGGAAGGGTAGCGGCCACAACCACAAAATGCTGAAGTCGGAGACACTGGACCAGTACAGTCTAGATAGGCAATCACCTCTCACCCGGCGGTGATACACGTCGAGGTTTTCCGGTGAGAAAGTCAAACTCTAGACTGGATGGGCAACCACCTCACCCAACGGGGATATGCTGATATCCAAAACTCTAGATTAAACTGGTGCAACGAAAACCACGGTGTCATGCATTCCCGCTTCTGAGACCCACCAAGAATACAGGATCAAGCCCTGCGATACTTTGAACCTCTTATGGTCATCTCGTGGATCTCGTTTGGTCCTCTAGAGGACCACAGGACCTATCGAGGACCACAGGAGTAAATTCAGTAGGATCACGGGGCGGCCTTGGTGGTAGAAGCGAACGAAGAAGAAGAAGACAGAAAGATAGAGTGAGGAAAGTGGGCAGAAGCAGGAATGGCAGAAAGTAAGATAAGTACATGTACACGAAGAACATACAACAATCCGAGGAGGAGACCAAAGGGCTAATTTTCATATATTTTTTTCGTATTTTTATCTGTTGTGTTGTTTTTGTATGTGATCCTTAAAAAAACTTTTTGCCGAAATAATGGATTGTTGATCCTACTTTCTGGCATTCTTATTTCTAGCTATTTCCTCACTAGGTTGAACCATGCATCTCTATGTTGAGTGGGCTGAACGTTCTACCTCAAGCTTATATTCTGCATAAGGGTTTAAATCTCCCCTGAGCAAACCTGTTGGAATTTCCAGAATTTCCTTTATAAGCCAGTACCTGGCGAATTGTATGTGATAATCAATACAAGAAAGTGCTAATTTTGATTGTGGGTGTTCCGATTGAAGGCTTCATTAATTATACCGTTACATGGGATCTCCTTTCAGTTTAGTGCGTGCACGCAAGACTTAATTTTATGTGTGGCATTAAGTTGAGAAACGGAGGACGAGGGAAGGGATACGCGAGGGAAGAATTGTGAAAATCCTAATTTGAGATTAGGAGATACAGGTTAGAAAGTTATAAATGCGGAAGTAGAAGTTCTTGCAATAAACATTCCAGATGCGGACAAACTTGGTTTATATGTCTGGATGTGACAAAGAGGCTCTAGGATTACCACCTGAACCTGTCTAGGTGTGTAGCTCAAGATGTGGCGTGACTGGATATTTGAACATTGAAGAAGTAAAAAAGAAAAAAGTTATAGATCATATTGGTAAAGAATCTTATGAAAGAAAATAAAGTGCATTGGCCTTTTTGTTTCATTCTTTTTTTAGTTGTTCTTTATTCGCAAGATAGTGGTAATTTTATTTCATTACTCTTCTTTCCTCTCACATACTAACGATGAAATTAGATTCAGATTCATCGCACAGACTACGATAAATAGAATTAATTGATGTCCATTCTTTCACCAATCTACGACCATCAGCCAGTAGCAACATTTCGAACAGCAATAGTAACATTTATATAGATTCAGGTACAGATACAAATGTGCGTGAAAAAGTTGGATTATACGTTGAAAATGTCCACTGCATGTCATTTTATTGCAGAGAATATGCTGGTTTGAAGTGGATGTCTTTTGTGTGCACAAGTACATGAATGGCTGCTAGCTTCTTCGGTGTTTTAACACATAGATGCGTGCTCTGTCTGTGGATTGAAACATATAAAAATAGGAAATAAATTCACCATCAAGAAATCGCAGATCAATATAATATAGCTGGATGTAGTGGAAGTTTTTCATAATAATATTGTTTAAACAATCGAAATTCTCCGGCCGGTAAGATACAATCTATGTCTAATAGTCGGTGATGGATGAAGATCGATTGCATGCATTATTTGACGAGGAGTCTATACCTTTTACGCTGTTCTTGCTTTTAATGGCTGTGTCATATGCTCGTGTAATCTTCTTTTCCTTTTCCATCAAGTAGCATATTATTATATTTGATCAATAAATATGTCAGAGTTGAAAGCCTACATCATTGTCCCCGAGCAAAACAACCACATGGGTTATTAAATAATCAGGCACCTGCTGCACTTATTGAGTGCCACTATTTATTAAAATGTCTTACATTCAGAGAGGAATATCCCAGCCACTCCCTCCCCCCAGTGTATGCGAGTCTGCTGGATCTTAAGATCGCTGAGGTTTATTATTTATAACCTGCCTGAACACCAGTTGTTTTTTTTTCCCTGGAGGAGGGGGCTACACAATCTAGTATGTCAGCAGATCTAAGAAAAAGTGGACGCTAAAACCATAACCTGTACATGCCTCTGTTGCATAATAGAGCTGCTTGCACAGTTACCTTTTTAGCACTAATTATGACAGTGAAACTTTTTATAAGCACTTGAGACATTCCAATGCACATTGCACTTCGGCCAGTCAACGAAGATTTCTTTTTCAACAGATGTTCTTTAGTGTCATAGACCTTTCCTTGATTCCAGATCCCATGCGTTTCATTTCTAGGAATTAACCTCTTTCTCTGTAAAGACGGTGATGGAGGGAAATTAAAATGATGTGAATAACAGACTGTTCATTGGTATAACGCGTTGGGCAATACTACTGTGGTAAAATTTAGGAGACAGACATCATGTTTTGTTTTTTTTTAAACAGATACTTTATGTAACGACATTTTAATTACTATATAGATAGCCCAATTTCTTGTGTATCAGTGTTTGCATTCACGCCTGAATTGCTGGGTCGTGCTCTGATGCAGGTAATTGGTAATCGATGAGTGCTTTTTTTCTGTCTGTGAACTGAAAATTAACTGCTACATTAATGGATCTGGCTTGTAAGGCAAACTTTGCAAAGACACAGCCTGGTAAGAAGCTCAAAGAAACGAAAGCTTTTGATGCATGCGACTAAACCAGTAATTTGAAGCTGATCGAATAAGAGTGCGCATCGATGTGATTCTACCAATTCTGAGAGTGTATCGCACATTTAAATGGTGTGTTTGGAGGATGAAACGTAAGTTGAAGAGTTTACAGAGAACCGTGTTCTGTTACATCAGAGTCTAAGCGTTCTTTGTTGTAAGTACCAACATGAAGGACCTTAATTCATCTTCAAGTTTTCTGTTTGAGAAATGAGACATTTCGAAGGATTGAGATAGTAGCAGAAGAACAAATAAAGTGGTATGGACCTTGGCAACAGCGTTAGGCATATGGATGACGATTATCGGCGGAGGAAACCGTCCAGGGGTTGGTGGCTACTCTAGCTTGGGCATGCTGAAGGTGGACATCGAGATCGATGAGCGTCGCCGGTCTCGGACCAGCTTGGCGTCCATCATCGAAGATCTCACGCATCTTCGGAGATCCTTGCTGCGACAGAGGTCGGAGGGAGAGGTAAGTTTAGACACGTGTAGGATTGTGTTTTGTTTATGTGTAGATTTACGTACATGTATGTTATCTCTATGCCGGCGAATAGATATCTCTGGCGAATGTAACATCCTAAGAGAGTAATTGAAGGTACTACCGTGCTTTTTTGCTGATTACTGAAAGTGTAAATTAAAATCTGCGCTGATAAAAAGAAAAGAATTGAGTCAATTTATAGGCTTCTTAATCTGATTTTTCAACTTCTGACTGGAAAAAAGTTAATAGAGTTATACTTGGATGGTTGCTGGAAGGCGAGCAGAGCAGACACTGATCTGTCCTGGATGCTTATAGTATTAGACTAACTCATCCATTTGAATAAGGTACGAAGACTGTGGCTTGGTAGATTGGTGGAACCATAAACCATGTATATAAAATGGTTTTTCTTACATTTCACTTGATTGTTTAAATAGTATGAAAAAAAAAACAAAAAACAAAACGTTCGAAAAACAAGTGAGGCAGTCACAGAAATAAAAAGGGGAAATGTGTATGGATACAATGTAATAAACGCTTGTCTTCTAGAATTGACACTTTAGTAATTTCTTGAACTTGGCAGCATTTTTTGTTGTTGTAAATTTAAATGCTTGTTCTTTATAGTGAAACGCAGTTCTGTCATCGTTACATATCCTCTAGGACCCGCCACTTTGTTCTCATATGACTGTGCTATTGTAATAATTAAAATAAAAACAGTAGCCTTGGCCTGCCATAACAAGATTAACCATTGAACTATGCACGTGACCAAAATATTGTTTATCTTTTACACTACTTTAAGTATTAGTTTGGGTACAGTGTTCTGGGACACAATAACATGACAATATATATTTTAATGTAACAGTTTCTATCTAAAAAGTATATCTTTGTTAGTTTTATGGATAAATTAATCACTAACTATTGAAACTTTTCCACAGGGAATACACCTTGGGTATTTTTTTGTTTGTTTAGCGACACTTCTTGAATTCTGGCTATGAATACCAGTTCTGACCAGTAACCCGCGAGGGTTATCTCACCAGTGTCCTCAACAAAATCATTCATTCATTCATTTGCATGTCCCATGCAGAAATTTGCCTCCCTAACAGCACTCCTGTAGGCCTCTCGGTTGTGAGCAAGATGGCCTGCTGCTGATGCATCCATGTGCAGATCATCAGTGATGTCTTGCAACCATCTTCTCCTTGGTCTTCCTCTCTTTCTTTTTCCCATTATGTACCCTTCCAAGACTGTCTTCTCTAGATTATCATGATATTTAATGTGTCCAAAATAATTAAGTTTTCTCTCTTTAATCCTCTTTACTAGCCAGCCTTCTTCAATATTAAGTTCTTGTAGTATAGATATATTTGTTATTTTTTGTGTCCATGATATTTGAAGAACTCTTTTGTAGCTGTTTTGTTAAGTGTCCAGGTCTCACAGGCATATGTTGCGATGAGAAAGATGCATGCCCGTAAAAATCTTATTTTTGTAGTTCTGTCTGTTCCTCTCCACAGATTCTTTAGTTGTTTTACTTTCTGAAGAGCGATAGATGTCCTCTTTTAATTTCCCTCATTGTATCTCCATTATTAGTTAGTAGTAATCCAAGATATTAAAAGTTCTCCACTTCTTCCAATTTTTTCCTCATTGATACATATTTCAGCTGCCTTGTTTGTTTTGTCACTTCTCATCAATTTAGTTTTCTTAGCATTAAGATAGAGGTTTTGCCCTTAACTGTTCTTCCGGACTGACATAATTAGTTTTTTTCCATTCCTTTTTGTGTTGTGGACAGTAATACTGCATCATCAGCATATCTAATCTCTGGTATTTCATAACCTCCAATTGTTATGGCATCCTAATATTCTTTGTCTACATCTTCTCTAACATTCCTCATTATATTTTCGGTATATAAGTTAAATAAGTAGGGTGACAATATGCACCCCTGACGAGACCCCTTGTTTTATGTCAAACCAACTTGTTGTTTCACCATTTATTCTTACTGCTGCTTGTTGGTCTAGATACAGCAGTGATTTTAATTGTATCAAATGTGTTGGAAATCCCATTTTTTCCCCAAATTTCCTAAAGTTTCTGGTGTTGTACACAATCAAATGCCTTTGGGTAGTCTATAAAGGATAAATATAGATTCACATTAAACTCTCTGCATTTCTCTATTATTAATCTTATATTGATAATATGATCGCTGGATCCTCTTCATTGCCTGAAACCAGCTTGGGCCATATTGACTTCTTCTGTTTTCGTACGAAGTCTACCCATTATGATTTTTAACAGAATTTTACTGGCTTGACTAATCAGGGCAACAGTTCTGTAGTTTGTGCATAATTTCAGGTTACCCTTTCTTGGCAGTGGTATGAATACAGTTCTTTTCTGTTCTTTTGGCCAAATACCTGAATGCCATATCTTTTTACATAGTGCATGATAGATTGTTGCACACTCCTTTCTTCCTGCTTTAATAAGTTGAGCTGTGGTGATTTACCATTTTTCAGATTTTTTATTGCCCATAAGACTTCTTCTGGTGTCGGTTTGGGTTCTTTCTCCTCTAATAATAATTCACACTGTTGATTTCTGCTTTCACAGTCGATTGTTTCATACATTCCTCTGCAATATTCCTTCCATCTTTCTAGAATTTCCTCTGTCTCTGTCAAGGTATTCCCCACCTCATTACAAATTATATTTAGCTTAGGTGTGACATTTCTCGTCAATGTCTTCGTTTCTTTAAATATTTCACTATCTCATCCACACCTCTAATGCCCTTCTATTCTTTCACAACAGTCTTGTATGTATTGTTTTTTTTTGGTCTTTTCTTATGTTTCTTCGTACGTCATTTGTTAAAGATTTATATTCCTCTTTGTTGTTGTTTGTCACTTTCCATTGTGTCTTCATTTCTCTACGTTGTTTTATCAGTTCTAGTGTGCCTGCTGTAATTCATCCATTCTTTTGTGGAACCATGTCTTTAGCTGTTGTTATTAAGATACCTCTGACCTGCATAGCCAGTTCATCTGGTGTCATCTCCTCATGTACAGCCATCAGGATTTCGAAATGGTTCTTCACTTCTATACCGTATTGTTCTGGTATTTTTGTAAGATCAAAGCAGAGTGGTCTTGATCTAGTAACTGTCTTTTTTATCATTATCTTCATGTCTGCTATTAATAACTCATGGTCTTTGTCACAATCAGCATCTGGTTAAGTTTTTGGTGACGTTGTACTTGATCTTCACCTTCTTTGCACTAAAATGTAGTCTATTTGATTCTTGGTTTTCCCATCAGGTGATGTCTATGTGTAAAGTCTTCTTGGATTTTGTTTCAAAAGTGTGTTAGCAATCATTAGCTCATTTTCCATACAAAACGCATTAGATTGCCACCTGCTTCATTTCTATGTCCTATGCTAAATTTCCCCACAACATATCCTTCGTCTTCTGCTTTTTCTATACTAATCTTTGCATTAAAATCCCTCATTATTAAGACAATATCATTTTTCCGTACCTGGTCTATCGTCGTTTGCAGTGTGTTATAACAGTCTTCTACTTGCTCTTCTTCTACTGCTGATGTAGATGCATATATCTGGATGACTGTTACATTTCTAGCAGTGCCCTTAAGTCTGATTGTGAGGATTCTATCACTTACTGGATTGTAACCTAGTAATGATTTTGATGTTGATTTGTCCAAGTAAAAAGCCACTCCATTCTTCTCTCCTAATTCTCCACCAGAGTATATAAAGATATTCTCGCTCTTGAAGTGTCCTGATCCTTTCCATCGATGTTCGTAGATTCCCAAAATATGTATCCCTGTTCTTTCCATCTCGTCACTTATTATTTGATACTTTCCCTCATACATACTTCTTACATTCCATGTTCCTACTCTTATTTTTCTTGTTAGTTTGATGCAGGGGTTTTCCTTAGTAACACTGTCAGGATATTGTCCGTCATCACAATTACTAGTAGTGACCTCTGTCTCACACTCTTCCCCAGTGTTAAAATTAGATCTATCTGGCCTGGGGAACTCGTCACCAGATCTTTTTTCCTATTTGAATTTCCAAGTTGCTGTTTTGGTTTCTTGGTATATTTCCAGAAGGTAGTTTACCATTGCTTTCCTTCCGGACAGTGACTGTACTAGTCAGTGATCGTAGCCATTGTCCCAAACAAAATCGTACTCTCACTATTTCTAACAAAGCACAGTCGATGACAGCTCTTACTTTTGTTGTTATAGTTCATGTATAGTTGATAACGTCTCTTGTTGTTGTTGCTATAGGTCATGTGTAGTTGATGACAGCTCATGCTGTTTTTTGCTATAGGTCACATATAGCTGATGACGCTGTTGTTGCTGTAGTTCATGTATAGCTGATGACAACTCTTGCTTTTGTTGCTATAGTTCATGTATAATTGATGACAGCTCTTGCTTTTGTTGCTATAGTTCATGTATAGTTGATGACAGTTCTTGCTGTTGTTGGTATAGGCCATATGTAGTTGAATACAACTTATGCTGTTTTTGCTATAGGTCACATATAGTTGATGGCAACTCTTGCTGTTTTTGCTGTAGGTCACGTTTAGCTGATAACAATTGCTGTTGCTGATATAGATCACGTACAGTCGATGACAGCTTTTGCTGTTGTTACTATAGATCACGTATATAGTTCGTGACAACTGTTGTTATTGCTGTAACTAGTTGAACCGGTGGATCTTTTTTTTTTTATTTCGCGGCAGTATTAAAGTATTAGAAAAACAATACTATTGGCAAACAAGCCTGATATTTACCGGTGTAATTTTCCATGAACCTTTTTTCCCTCATAAACTTGCGTTAATCTCACACATGCCCGGACGCGTTGCAGTGTGCTGTGTGCAATTGAAATGAACTGGGAATATTTGTATTTTAATCCGTAAAATGAGTTATCAGAAGTCATGTGAACGCGAACATAGCGAATGTGGCACATATGTAGTTCATCTATTTGCTGTTGTTTCGTAAGGAGAACCCTTTTTTAAAAGTAGAAATATCACGCAGTAAATTAATTACCAGAGTAGACTTGTCTACTAGTGTTCTTCTTCAACTGTCTGGCCATTAAGGCTCATTGCCGCAGATAAAGTTCGCCTCCATTCCTCTCTGTTCCTAATCTTCTCTCCAGTTGGTGACAATAAGTTCTTTTATGCTGATCTTTTAATGCTCTTCTATGTTGTCTTTCCATCTCTGTCTTGATCTGCTAGTCCTTGAAAAATCCCCAACAAGCACTCCTGTAGGCCTCTTGGTTGTGAGCAAGATTTCCTGCTGCTGAAGCATCCATTTGCAGATCATCAACGATGTCTTGGTCTTGCAGCCATCTTCGTTTTGGTCTTCCTCCTTTTCTTTTTCCCATTATGTACCCTTCCAAGACGGTCTTCTCTAGATTATCATGACATTTACTGTGTCCCAAATATTTAAGTTTTCTGTCTTTAATCCTCATTACTAGCCAGCCTTCTTCAGTATTAAGTTTTGTAGTATGGATATATTTATTCTATTTTTGTGTCCATGATATTTAAGAACTCTTCTGTAACATTTACATTCAAAGGCATTTATGTGTTTCTCAGCTGTTTTGTTAATTGTCCAGTTCTCACAGGCATATGTTGCGATGGGAAAGATGCATGCCCTTAAAAATATTATTTTTGTAGTTCTGTCTGTTCCTCTCCACAGATTCTTTAGTTGTTTTACTTTCTGAAGAGCGATAGATGTCCTCCTTTTAATTTCCCTCATTGTATCTTCACTACTAGTTAGCAGTGATCCAAGATATTCAAAACTCTCCACTTCTTTGTTTGTTTTGTCAGTTGTTATCAATTTAGTTTTCTTTGCATTAAGATAGAGGATTTCTTCTTCGCTGTTCTTACAGACTGACATAATTAGTTTTTCCATTCCTTTTTGTGGTGTGAACAGTAATACTGTGTCATCAGCATATATAATCGCTGGTATTTCATATTATTTCATGAGAGCTTTGAAGTGGAAAAAATGCTAATAGCAAGCTTAACTAATCAACAATCTCAAATTTTAACTCATCTTTTGAAAACAAATCCTAACAAAATGAAAGGGTTAACAGGTGTTATGAGTCAAGAATGAAAAAGTTTAAAATTCAGACTCCGGCTTCACTGCATTCGGTACAATCCCATATATGCTTCGCTGCATGTTGCAGCGTCCATCCAAGAGTATGTTTGCTAATAGTTCCTGTCAAGTGTTTTTGTTTACGGTGCATTTTCTGCAACACGATATGGAGATTCACAGTACTAAAATCGGGCTTTTCAAGATCTTAATATAGAGAATCTAGGAACTGCGGCAGAGAGTTTTCCTGCCGCCCTAATGTTGTATAGAAGCTGCTTGTCATCGGCCTCATGTTGTCACTCAGTGGTGTCTTGTGGCACCCATTTCTTTACGTTTGTTTTCAATTTCTTTTCCGTCTTATAAATCACCTGGGTTTTCTCATTATTTGCCTTTTGTTGCTGCTTACCATAATCTTCATGTCCTGTCTTACTTCATGCTTTATTGTTTCTATATATTCTCTACCTGTGTCTGTTTGTAGCTAGGTATATGTTGACCTCTTTTGCTTGATATTTTTATAACAGGGCATATGTCTTTGCATACTCTCATTTGTTATTTTATGCCTAGCCATATGCATTTGTCCTCTATCACATGGTATTTTATCCGTAATTATATGCAATTGTCCTCAAATACTTTTGTGTGTATCCCTAACGATAAGTCCTCGTACAGTATCTCACTTAGTGTTTATGTTTAGGTTATGTTATGTCTTGATTATCGTCGTTGAGTTGCGAGTTTGTAGTTGTTGAGAAAAGCACTCATGTACACTTCTCTGACCACGTCTCTTTCCTTAAACCTGTTTTTGTTTATAAACTGCCGATGTTAGCCTTAACTTTATTGATCATTTTCTTAGCTTCTGTTCTCTTGTCTCTCCTTGGTGCCATGATTTCTGTGTGAAACATACAGCTGTAGGATAGGGTTGTCCCGAGTCACAGAAGATTCCACAAGTGGCGTGGTTCGACAAAAAACCCCCTAGATTTGGTCAGCTGATTAGGGGGTAAGGCGGGCTGGACTCGACCAGGCGGGTGTTCAAGAGAGTTGATTTGAGATTATCGTTGAGTGTGGACGTGTTCGTGACTGGCGAGAATGAGACTGATAAAAAATGAACAGCAAATTATCGAGTTTCGAGGTGTTCTGGAGAAGAGAATCCAATTATGTCACTGCCAAGTTTAAGAGCTAGCTTCTTCGTTTCTCCTTAATTTGTGCAACACGTCCAGGAGTTTATAAGGTTTAACCTGGTTGTCGCACTATTATACACAAAAAAATCACAACGCAGCAGAATTATCAGTTGTCACCTGAGAAGAGACTGGAGGAAATAAAACTCGTCTCACGCGCGCACAGAAACATTAATTTCCCTCATGTATCTTCACTACTAGTTAGCAGTGATCCAAGATATTCAAAACTCTCCACTTCTTTGTTTGTTTTGTCAGTTGTTATCAATTTAGTTTTCTTTGCATTAAGATAGAGGATTTTTCTTCGCTGTTCTTACAGACTGACATAATTAGTTTTTCCATTCCTTTTTGTGGTGTGAACAGTAATACTGTGTCATCAGCATATATAATCGCTGGTATTTCATATTATTTCATGAGAGCTTTGAAGTGGAAAAAATGCTAATAGCAAGCTTAACTAATCAACAATCTCAAATTTTAACTCATCTTTTGAAAACAAATCCTAACAAAATGAAAGGGTTAACAGGTGTTATGAGTCAAGAATGAAAAAGTTTAAAATTCAGACTCCGGCTTCACTGCATTCGGTACAATCCCATATATGCTTCGCTGCATGTTGCAGCGTCCATCCAAGAGTATGTTTGCTAATAGTTCCTGTCAAGTGTTTTTGTTTACGGTGCATTTTCTGCAACACGATATGGAGATTCACAGTACTAAAATCGGGCTTTTCAAGATCTTAATATAGAGAATCTAGGAACTGCGGCAGAGAGTTTTCCTGCCGCCCTAATGTTGTATAGAAGCTGCTTGTCATCGGCCTCATGTTGTCACTCAGTGGTGTCTTGTGGCACCCATTTCTTTACGTTTGTTTTCAATTTTTTTTCCGTCTTATAAATCACCTGGGTTTTCTCATTATTTGCCTTTTGTTGCTGTTTACCATAATCTTCATGTCCTGTCTTACTTCATGCTTTATTGTTTCTATATATTCTCTACCTGTGTCTGTTTGTAGCTAGGTATATGTTGACCTCTTTTGCTTGATATTTTTATAACAGGGCATATGTCTTTGCATACTCTCATTTGTTATTTTATGCCTAGCCATATGCATTTGTCCTCTATCACATGGTATTTTATCCGTAATTATATGCAGATGTCCTCAAATACTTTTGTGTGTATCCCTAACGATAAGTCCTCGTACAGTATCTCACTTAGTGTTTATGTTTATGTTATGTTATGTCTTGATTATCGTCGTTGAGTTGCGAGTTTGTAGTTGTTGAGAAAAGCACTCATGTACACTTCTCTGACCACGTCTCTTTCCTTAAACCTGTTTTTGTTTATAAACTGCCGATGTTAGCCTTAACTTTATTGATCATTTTCTTAGCTTCTGTTCTCTTGTCTCTCCTTGGTGCCATGATTTCTGTGTGAAACATACAGCTGTAGGATAGGGTTGTCCCGAGTCACAGAAGATTCCACAAGTGGCGTGGTTCGACAAAAAACCCCCTAGATTTGGTCAGCTGATTAGGGGGTAAGGCGGGCTGGACTCGACCAGGCGGGTGTTCAAGAGAGTTGATTTGAGATTATCGTTGAGTGTGGACGTGTTCGTGACTGGCGAGAATGAGACTGATAAAAAATGAACAGCAAATTATCGAGTTTCGAGGTGTTCTGGAGAAGAGAATCCAATTATGTCACTGCCAAGTTTAAGAGCTGGCTTCTTCGTTTCTCCTTAATTTGTGCAACACGTCCAGGCGTTTATAAGGTTTAACCTGGTTGTCGCACTATTATACACAAAAAAATCACAACGCAGCAGAATTATCAGTTGTCACCTGAGAAGAGACTGGAGGAAATACAACTCGTCTCACGCGCGCACACAAACATTTGCTTACTCGGTGTCTGCATTTATCTCTCACACACGCATACAAACATTTGCTTACTCGGTGTCTGCATTTATCTCTCACACACGCATACAAACATTTGCTTACTCGGTGTCTGCATTTATCTCTCACACACGCATACAAATATTTGCTTACTCGGTGTCTGCATTTATCTCTCACACGCATACAAACATTTGCTTACTCGGTGTCTGCATTTATCTCTCACACGCATACAAACATTTGCTTACTCGGTGTCTGCATTTATCTCTCACACGCACATACAAACATTTGCTTACTCGGTGTCTGCATTTATCTCTCACACGCACACAAACGTTTGCTTACTCAATGTCTGCATTTATCTCTCACACACGCATACAAACATTTGCTTACTCGGTGTCTGCATTTATCTCTCACACGCACACAAACATTTGCTTACTCGGTGTCTGCATTTATCTCTCACACGCATACAAACATTTGCTTACTCAGTGTCTGCATTTATCTCTCACACGCGCATACAAACATTTGCTTTACTCGGTGTCTGCATTTATCTCTCACACGCACACAAACATTTGCTTACTCGGTGTCTGCATTTATCTCTCACACGCATACAAACATTTGCTTACTCGGTGTCTGCATTTATCTCTCACACACGCATACAAACATTTGCTTTCTCGGTGTCTGCATTTATCTCTCACACGCATACAAACATTTGCTTACTCGGTGTCTGCATTTATCTCTCACACGCACACAAACGTTTGCTTACTCAATGTCTGCATTTATCTCTCACACACGCATACAAACATTTGCTTACTCGGTGTCTGCATTTATCTCTCACACGCGCATACAAACATTTGCTTACTCAATGTCTGCATTTATCTCTCACACACGCATACAAACATTTGGTTACTCAATGTCTGCATTTATCTCTCACACACGCATACAAACATTTGCTTACTCGGTGTCTGCATTTATCTCTCACACACGCATACAAACATTTGCTTACTCGGTGTCTGCATTTATCTCTCGTTAGAAGCTCCGTTATTAGATTTAAGTTTTTATCGGCTTTTCTATCAAAATTATAATTGGCGTTAATTCGCCTGATACACTTTGTGTTGTGTGTATGTGTGTGTAGCACTGCCCTGTGTGTTCATTACGAAGTATACACCCCCCCCCCCCCGCGGGATCTAGAAATTTGTGTAACAGCTAATTTGCACTTGAGTTTTCATGCACATCGATTTTTTTACGACTTATTTAGTGTGCTTACATCGATATTTATTTCCATCCGTCCTGTAAACTAGTCTACTGCAAATTACTTGTTTTTTGACATAATGAAGTGCTTCGTTAGTCGGCTCCTTGGTGAAGTCTACTAGACGATAAACGTCGTATTCTCATTTCTTCTCTCCCCTTTTTGAGTTAGTTCAGTGCAGATATAATTTTGTTTGTACTTTCCCTACGCGTGTCTATTTTTAGAACGTTTTGTCTGCCTCTCAGACTTTGTCTTAGAAATATTTCCACTCAGACCTTGTCTTGTAAATGTTTCCATCATTGTCTACACAAATATGCTGCACGACAGCAAGTTCCTACAGAACTCACTGGTTTGCGATCATGGGCGGCAGTCGTTCATTACGTTCAGTGCTTCGTAGCTTCATTATTTTATTATCTCCCCTTTTAAAAACAAATCTATGGTATCTATCTGTCTTTCCCAGTTGAGAGTATCTTTCCGAATTAGCAAGAATACTCTTATATTTCCCAGTTGAGAGTATTTTTCTGAATTAGCAAGAATACTCTTATATTTCCCAGTTGAGAGTATCTTTCCGAATTAGCAAGAATACTCTTATATTTCCCAGTTGAGAGTATTTTTCTGAATTAGCAAGAATACTCTTATATTTCCCAGTTGAGAGTATCTTTCCGAATTAGCAAGAATACTCTTATATTTCCCAGTTGAGAGTATTTTTCTGAATTAGCAAGAATACTCTTATATTTCCCAGTTGAGAGTGTTTTTCTGAATTAGCAAGAATACTCTTATATTTCACAGTTGAGAGTATCTTTCTGATTTAGCAAGAATACTCTTATATTTCTCAGTTGAGAGTATTTTTCTGAATTAGCAAGAATACTCTTATATTTCCCAGTTGAGAGTATTTTTCTGAATTAGCAAGAATACTCTTATATTTCCCAGTTGAGAGTATTTTTCTGAATTAGCAAGAATACTCTTATATTTCCCAGTTGAGAGTATTTTTCTGAATTAGCAAGAATACTGTTATATTTCCCAGTTGAGAGTATCTTTCTGAAACAGCAAGAATACTGTTATATTTCCCAGTTGAGAGTATTTTTCTAAAATAATAAGAATACTCTTATATTTCCCAGTTGAGAGTATTTTTCTAAAATAATAAGAATACTCTTCTGTGTTCTCCATATAATATTCAGTCCAGAACCGGGTCCTTGCCCATATCCGACGTTATTTTTTTCCGAATGAGGTGCAGTAAATAAAAATAAGAATATCTGCAGACCAAGTGCAGAAACCACAGTCCAGTTATCATTATAAAGTAGAGACGATCAAACCCTTTCCTGCTATGTCGTGAGAAGCATGCGAGGCTGTGTGGTCAGTAGCAGATTGAAGGACGAAGGAGAAAATGTCCAGACAAAAATAATAATAGTAGAGTGGCTTGGAAATATTAGCCACACTGGAGACGTGAAATTAGGCACAGTCTGGTGGTATCTCCCAGCCTGACCGCTCTGATTGAAGTTCTCGAATCTTTAACCACTCTTTCCCATTTCTTCGTTCCTCCGTCTGTCCCTCGACCACAGGTTCCGGGTTTTGGCGTCAGACAGGTGAAAGAATGTCAGCTTCGCACAGGTTCATTAGAGACGTCTGAATATGGTGGACTAGAACTTGAGAATGGATTTTTAATGCTTTTATGTACATGTCATAATATTATTCATAAACTTGTGAAGAAAACAAAAGTTTGTACGCAATGAGTTGTCAGTCTCTGAGTTTGTCCCAAAATGTTGACTTTGTAATTCAATAACAGTAACAAATAATCAAAAACATGACCTCCGCTTTCTGGGCTGGAGAGCACGTCACCTGATACATGCCCCCCCCCTCCCCCGGGAACTTAGTGCACGCACGGAGAGTTTAAATCAACTTGATCAACGTCATAAATACAGCTGAAGGCCATCTTACATTCTCTTTCCTCATAAAACGCAACGATGTGAATATTTCTACCCCTGTCATGCTGGTGAGGTGAGCAGTTTACCTTTTGTGAAAGTTTGAACGTTTTCGTGAATGTTATGTAAGAAATGATTCACAGCTGTCATAAGGGCCAAAAATCTTGTCTTTATTCTTTCGTACCCGGTGTTGAAAGATTGATTACGCGTCATTTAGTTTTTGTGTTCTTCATTTGACAGAGATGGCTTTTTTGTGTTTAACACGATTAGTGCACGAGATATAATTTCTCTGTCTTTCATCTCATGTCGCTCTCCTGCCTCTCTCACAAATTACAAATGTTATTTACATCAGCAGCCGCCCCCCTCCCCCCATCACGTCTTCTTAGAAAAGTTGTTTACGCCGTGTAGTTACGACCGCCAAAAATTTAGCGCTGACGCCCCTGATGTAAGACTTGGATGGAAATAAAATGCTTTTGCTAGAAAACTTGCACTTTCTCCACTGCCGTGCTTTTTCTTTTTTTTTTCAATTTCCCGAACTACTTTAAGCACTCATATCGGCAGATACGCTACGGTTGTATTTTCTTTGCGCATGTAATCTCCCATGAAAACGGTCCAGTGCGCAGGTACAAGAAAGTCTAAAACAGAGCATGTGAAGCAAAACTAGACGCGTACAGCAGCCGTATAGGGAGCGTGGTGTAGCACTCATTAGACAAACAGGTCCTGGAGGCACGGACACTCGACGCTGCTTAGTTTGGCTGGACACTGTGGGAGCTCTGGCTACTGACGTATTCATTTTTGTCTTTCTCGGTCTGGTTGCCAACACTAGCAGGGAGACATTAGATATTGATGTCTTACGATCCGCATGGACATTAGAAAGTGGAGAGTGAAATTACTTCGGGGGTTGGAGTGGGGGTGGGTGGGTGTGGAAGAGGTGTATCTTAGCGATATTTCAATGATTGAAAAAGAAAAAAAGCTACACTTTTGTTCAGAATTTGCACCTGTAGTTGTTATTCATAAAACAAGAAGTGGGATTGTTCTTTAGTTCCTTTTTTTGTATAGAGAAATAAGTGGGTGCAGAGGCGGAATTTTTTTTTCTGCGGGGTGCCGGAGAGATAGGGTCACCGACAGGGGAGCCCAGCCAATGCATTGCTCTGGGGCCCAGAGTTTCCCCTATTTTAAGGATGGGTCTTTGAGGGGGGACGACGACGGGGGCCAGGCTGGATGAACAATTTGAAAGCGCGGCGGGGGCGGGGGGCGGTGTAGAAAGTTTCTCAGAGAGGCTCTGCGGAGAGAGAATATTTTGGATTGGTAAAACGAGAATCTTGTATAGACGAATGCTTTATTATACGAAACTGTTTCATAAAACGTTTCTTTAACCTTTTAAAACAGTAGCTTCGGGCATGAGTGATCGATCGTTGGATCGATTGTAAATTTTGATGTGAGTCGTTGTGATTAACCGAAAATTGCTGGATTTACCGGCAGCAACGATTCCCAATGTATGCCCTGTGATAAGTCGTTTCCTGTTTCTAGGACACGCCACATTCAGTCAACAGACACTCGCTGTTTTTAGAAACTTTGTGATACTTAGGTCCATGGGTTATTGATCCTTGTATACTTCCAGCAGCCAGATAATGTGATCATTAATGGGTAGAAACCTTGACTTTATGATCACCAACAAGAGTGGAACATGAGTTTTCTTCTTCTCGTAGTTTTTTTTAAAAAACATTTTTCCCCTTTCATCATTGACGTCCCATGTGAGATGAGTCTCTCTGTTGCTTTTTTAAGAAGTACATTATCGAGAAAATTAAATTGCATTTTTTTTCATTGTCTGCGTAATGTGAGTCGTTCGGTAATAAAATCCGTCATGTCTGGGGCTGATGGAGCTTCGAACACTTGAAGTGTGTGATAGATATGTGGTGTAAGGAGGTTTGGATGTTGTATACGGGATGCATTGGTATGTGAAGTGTGGTGAAGAAGGAGATTTATAAACTCATTAGGAGTGTGGCAGGTGAGATGTGGTGAAGACACAAGACGATTCAGAAGCAGCAGGGCGGCGTGCTGCCACTCATGCAGAAGTTGAAATTCCTGGCATGTCTTTCTACTTTTATGCTGCTAGAGGCTGTATGTGATTTCTATACTGTTACGCCTCAAAGATAACATTTAATTCCTAAACAGTTATGTGTTTGACTGTGATTTCTACACTGTTGTGTATTAAATGTAATGTACCATCTCTGAACAGTTAAATGCATTTACCGTCTAAAAATTCTGGAGAAAGTTACAGAATTGTAGTCTCCTCATTGTTTGCGCACTTTGAGCTCACTTAGGTGTTTCTTTATCCCCTGTAGTTATATTTTATTACAAAAAGCTTCACTTATGATCTGTTCCCGTGCTGCGAATTTCGTACACACTCTTCTGCATCAGTTATCTGAGTGTATCATGAGAGGCTCATTGATCTTATGATACATGATGGTCTTGTTAGCATGTCCGCCACTCATGGAACAACCACGGTAAGTCACGCAGTGAGAAATTGGCATGGCATGTTTGCATATGCAGACAGAACTGTTAGCAAGTTCTGTGCGAAGATTTGTGAGAGCGATCACTTTTCTGTAATCCTCTGTAACAGAAATTTTCCAGGCAAACCAGTTTTGGGCGTTGTAATCGCCTTACCAAAGTGGCTGACGTTAAAAGGATTTTTTTTATTATTAATTTTATATCTCAGGGGAAAATATAATAAAAACAAAATTTGTTGATGTTAGTTATTAGCTGGTGTATTCATTTTTCTATGAGAACATTTCATACAGTACTAAAATAATGGAAGTTGAAAAAAGTAACATGTGTTGGACAATAAATATGTGAAATTCCATATACATTGTGAAGTCGCCTTCAGCTCTCACATAAAAAAAAATAAGCGGTGACATTATCATAGTATGAGGATATAGTTTATTGTATGTATGGGGATATAGTTTATTGTATGTATACATTAGCACGAGACGAATTATAGCCTCAGAAAACAAAGAAAACTGAACATCACAGCTGTATTAAATGCAGAGCAAGTTTTCTGGAAGAAATGCCTATGAACAGAAATTCTAGAGAAATGTTTCTGTAATATATTTTGATAACACCTTTCACAAAGCAAAACTACGTTCACTGCATTTAGATCTGAATCTAGAAACTGTAAGTCACGTAAAAGAAAAAAAAATCACTGTAAAGAATATTGGGTTGTCTTCAGAGATAGTAGTAAACTCGGTCCTAATATTGGGCTGTCTTCAGAGATAGTAGTAAACTCGGTCCTAATATTGGGCTGTCTTCAGAGGTAGTAGTAAACTCGGTCCTAATATTGGGCTGTCTTCAGAGATAGTAGTAAACTCGGTCCTAATATTGGGCTGTCTTCAGAAGTAAACTCGGTCCTAATATTGGGCTGTCTTCAGAGATAGTAGTAAACTCGGTCCTAATATTGGGCTGTCTTCAGAGATAGTAGTAAACTCGGTACTGAAAGGTGAAAAGAACGGCGCAGAGACCAGTGGAAGACTATATAGATATGCCCAGACTTTGTCCAACTGAGATTTGTGTGTGTGCATTTTGTATACGAGGGCATAATGAGATGGTTATGAATAATCATTTTAAATTTTCACACTTTTCCAACCGCTGATATGGAGATTGCTAACCATCTTTCTTGATACCGCTATATTTCCTAAGATTGAACGCGTGGCAAATGTTATGGTGTCCTTGTAATGGTAATGGTTTCTAGCAGTTTTGAAATGACGAGACGCCATTCGCATGTAGGTTCATGGGAAATATGGGAAGTAATTTTTGGATATACTAACAAATGCCATAGTTGCCAGGGAGCACTTGCCACGTAGTAAATTGCAGAAAAGAAAGAAAAAAAAAAGCCACGATGATCAGGGAAAACGTTCTTGTTAAATTGTTTGTATGTCAGTTATACTGTTATCTCCCGTAGAACTTGCTCTCAGCCAGAGTACAATCAGCTGGCAGCAAGAGGAAGTGTAGACTGTAATGTGAAAGTGATAACTGGGGGAAGGTGAACTGTGAATGTAAAGTGGTGGTATTGACGGTGCATGCTTATTAGAATGTTCTAGAATGTCGGAGTGGAGAATAGATAAATGCTGTAGGTGAAGTTTTCCCATGGCTGTTATGATGAAGAGAGAGAAATGCCTGTAAACACTCCCTTTATGAGAACAGATCTACGAACTCTGTGGTTGCAAAGGTGACATCCATGAGATAGTACAATATATCTGGACAATAAATATAGATATCTGCGGCCAAAACCACCGAACGTAGAAGGAGAGTTCCAAGTCAGTTTTTGCTCGTATTAATATCCATCACACTAGAAGATTTTGATTTAACTTCATCTTGACTATTTCCACTGTCATTTTGTGGCTGTGATTTAATCTTTGACTCCTTCTTCTGCTCTCAGGTAAAGTTCTTCTGCTCAAAGGGAAAGTTCTTCATCTGCTCTCAGGGAAGGTTCTTCTTCTGCTCAAAGGGAAAGTTCTTCTTCTGCTCTCAGTTAAAGTTCCCATGTGTTAAATCTTCTCCGATGACGTTTTTTACACCTGAAAAAATAACACATTTGACTCCACCAGAATGTCTTGTACAATCTGGCATTTAACAGTGGGAATACAAAGCGTGGTTGTGTCATGATGTCTTTTACAAGCTGGCATTTATCAGTGGGATTACAAAGCGTGGTTGTGTCATGATGTCTTGTATAACTTGGCATTTATCAGTGGGATTACAAAGCATGGTTGTGTCATGATGTCTTGTATAGCCTGGCATTTATCAGTGGAATTACAAAGTATGGTTGTCTCATGATGTCTTGAACAGTTTGTCAGGTGTCAGTGTAATAACAAAGCGTTATATAGCTACTATCTTCACATAGTTCTACCATGAATGAAACCAGAAACATAGATGCCTATCTGTAGTGTTTAATTTTTTAGTGATAGAGCGCAGTATTTTGTTAGACTTCAAGAAGTCGTATTAGACAAAGTAGTATAGACGTGAGAGAAAGGAAAGCCTGGGACATGGTTCTAGGAGTCCGTTTTTCAGCTCTCAGGTAAATCTCATGTCATTTTTCTTTCTGTCAGTTACGTTTAAAGTGTTTTATCTACGATTTTTCGAAGCCTAGCCATACCAGCACTGTGCTCTGTCACTTTACTGTGCGAAATCTTCGTTGTTTCTTGTTTGTAAAAAATACTTTTCTCAGCAGTGTTATGCTCAGTCAGTCACTGGTATTATATTAAGTGGCACTGTTCTCATGTGTATGTAGCAAAGGCTACAGAATTTGAGACAAAATTTTTGTCCTCCTAACGCACTAATTTCTCTCAAATCTTAATATGCTTATCTTCATGTTAGAAAGTTTCATGGCTCTTGTTACTTGTTTTCCTACGGATGGCTTTAGTAATCTTTCACAGGTTTCTGTTGAGCGTCACATGAATCTCTTTCAGATCAGTGCACGTTTTCCCAGAACTTAAAAAAAAATTTAGTTCACCAAGTTCTATCCTTCCTAATAACCGGCCAAACAGTTTTTTTTTTTTGGAGTCGTGATGCATGGAGTCGTAGACGAACTGCCTCCTTTGTAACAGAGATTGGCAGTGATAACTGAGCGAATTCGAGAAAACAGTTTTATTCCGTCCTCCTGTGGTTTTTTTTTAATAATTGTATCCTTCTTTGAGACAAAAGACAGTGGTACTTTGGCGCCCTGGTTGGAAAATTACACAGTATAGATATTATCTGTTTCGAGTTGGTCATTTTGATGTCTAAAGAGACATTACTTCCTGGAAGATGGACAGCTGTTATATCAATTCACCTCCAAACAAGAAAATGATAGCGCTTTCGGACATACATCCCTGTAAGCACACCAGACTATATAATGTTTATCACTTATATACATGAGAACGAGCAGCAGATATCGCTACATCAGCAATGGGCATGAGAATTTAATATGAATCTATATTTATCTTTTATAGACTATTCAAAGGCTTTTGATTGTATACAACACCAGAAACTTCGGGAAGTAATGGGGAAAAAATGGGATTTCCAACACATGTGATACAATTAATATCACTGCTGTATCTATACCAACAGGCGGCAGTAAGAGTAAATGGTGAAACAACTTGGTTTGACATAAAACAAGGGGTCTGTCAGGAGTGCACACTGTCGCCCTACTTATTTAACTTGTATACTGAAAATATAATGATGAATGCTAGAGAAGATGTAGAGAAAGAATATTACAATGCCATAACAATTGGAGGTTATGAAATACCAGAGATTAGATATGCTGATGACACAGTATTACTGTCCACTACACAAAAAGGAATGGAAAAAACTAATTATGTCATTCCGTAAGAAAAGCGAAGAGCAAAACCTCTATCTTAATGCTAAGAAAAACAAATAAGACAGCTATGAAGTATATATCAATGAGGAAAAATTGGAAAAAGGGGAGAGTTTTGAATATCTTGGATCACTACTAACTAATATGGAGATACAATGGGAGAAATTAAAAGGAGGACATCTATCGCTCTTCAGAAAGTAAAACAACTGAAGTATCTGTGGAGAGGAACAGACAGAACTACAAAAATAAGATTTTTAAGGGCATGCATCTTTCCCATCGCAACATATGCCTGTGAGACCTGTGCACTTAACAAACAGCTGAGAAACACATAAATGCCTTTGAATGTAAATTCTACAGAAGAGTTCTTCGGATATCATGACACAAAAAATAACAAATATATCCATACTACAAGAACTTAATATTGAAGAAGGCTGGCTAGTAAAGAGGATTAGAGAAAACTTAAATATTTTGGACACATTAAACGTCATGATAATCTAGAGAAGACCGTCTTGGACGGATACATAATGAAAACAAGAAACAGAGGAAGACCAAGGCGAAGATGGCTGCAAGACATCGTTGATAATCTGCAAATGGATGCAACAGTAACAGGCCATCTTGCTTATAACCGACAGGCCTACAGGAGAGCTGTTAGGGAGGCAAAATATTGCAAAGGGCATGCAAATGACTGACTGATAGCAATAGGCACAAATTCTGAGATAACACTGAAAGGTTTCACAAACTGTTGTGAATGAAGGAAATGAAAATCCGCTATCTTTGCCCGTTTAGAATGATAATGCCTGCTTAAAGTAGCGGGTTATTTCTACGGAAAAGATACGGGCTATAAATCCTTTTCTTTTCTTTTAGGAGGAAAAACTATGTTTACAAATATATCCCAGCGGCCAATAATCACCTCGGAAGTGTGAATTAGAAGGAAAAAAACCCACTTATCTTCATTTCTCCATCTCTGTTTAATGTCTGGAGTCAGAATTGTTTATTTTAGGCGTTCTGTTTTATACATTGCACTGTCGAGTATTCTGGCTGTGCTGTTTTATACATTGCACTGTCAAATATTCTGGCTGTGCTGTTTTATACATTGCACTGTCGAGTATTCTGGCTGTGCTGTTTTATACATTGCACTGTCAGATATTCTGGCTGTGCTGTTTTATGCATTACATTAAAAATATCAAGTACCTCGCTCGAACACAGCAGGGCAGAGTGCCACCGTCAGGCAACATAAAGCAGCGAAGACAAGTAAAAACCCGTAACACACCTATTCTCTGATTACGCAACCTCCTGTGTCCTCTAGAACCTCACCACCTGCCCCCATACCAACTCCAACTCCAGCTCCTTTATCCTCTCTATATGACCCATCCTCTTCATTTGACTCCATGTTCCCGCCCCTTCCTACTCGGCAGCACCAACCATCTAGGCAAACTACTGCTAACACAACCCAGAATCTACCACACCCACCGCAGTGGAGTCAAGATTTACATTATCTCATGCAGTTCAGCCCAGCAGCTTAAGCCAAGCCTTCATAATGTCTCATATCCACAAGCAACACATGTCACCCATGTTCAGACAATAGGAACTGTGACATTTCATGAAATATCTTGTTATTCAATTATCTATCATGTAACCTTACTATTACTAGTTGTAGAAAACGGTCCAGATAGTTAATGAGTAGCTATGAAAGGAAGGTCTTAGAATTGGTCATTTAAACTTTTACCACCTGTTAGAGAAACTTTCTGAGGCAACTCAGAATCATAACCTCCATGTCTTTGGCTTTTCAGAAAGTCGCCTAAACAAAAATATAATGACGAAGACATTAGAGTAGACGGTTATAATTTACTTCGACATGACCCTACTAGGAAGCTTGAGACAGGATTTGTTGTATATGTTACCACAGTCATACACTCTTACTGTAGAAAAGACCTTGAGACACTAGATATTGACTATTGTATATGGTTGGAAATCAGACTTCCAAAGCAGAGCCTAATCTTAATCGGGTTTCTATATCGTAATCCAAATGTAACAGCATCGTGGTATGATCATTTTACAAGTATGAAGGATTATGTTTTGTCTTTTAATTTAAAGGATATAATTGTACTTGGAGATGTCAATATTAATTACAAACAGACAGATGCTACATGGAATGATACTGTTTTATCATACAGTTTATCCAAAATTATCACTAAACCTACCAGACCAACTGAAACATCATCCACACTAATAGATCACTAATAGCTCATCCAGAAGACATTATAGTCCCTCACACATCACTGAGTGATCGCTATCGAGTCTATTGCACATAGACACGACTTGGCTTGAAAATTCCCAAAAATAAACATACCACTATTAAATTTAGAAGTTTAACAAATTCAGCTTAGAATAATTTCTGAAAGAGTTACAAGCAGCACCTCTAGATCATGTGTACCAACTAACTGACCCAGATAGGGCACTGTAATACTGGATAAAAGCCTTCAGGGATATATTTTACAAGCATGTTCCTGTTAAAGAGGTCAGAGTTAAACATCAAATGAAGTCCCCCTGGATAACACCTGAGATATTGCAAGTCATGAGGGAAAGGGATCAGGCCCACAAAATTAAGGAGTGCACTAACTACCAATTACTTAGAAATAGAGTTCAATATTTAATTAGGCAAGAAAAGAGAAATCACTTTAGGAACCTAGTTCAGAATAAATCAGACAGTAAGTCTTTCTGGAAAGCAATTAACATTCAAGCAAACAAGAGAAAACAGTCTGACTTGCAGAGTTATAATCATGTGCCTGCTTGTGAAGAGTTCAGCAATCACTTCAGAGGAGAAGTCAGTATCTTAAAATCTTCACTACCAACCCCTACTTTTGGTTTAAATGAATTAAATAAATTTATAGGTAGCTAATGTGCAAATCTAAAACAACACAGTATTCCTTTCATGTCACTTAGTGAAGTTTACAATTATCTTTCATCTTTAAAGAACAACAACACAGCAGGACTTGGATGAAATCAGCGACAAGATATTACGCTGCTCAACCCCAGTAATTACATATACACTAACATACATTTACAATCAGTGCATTGCATATTTTCATTTTCCTGAGGCTTTTAAAATTGTAAAAATATATCCCCTTTTAAAGTCTGGTTTGGAGAAAAATACCTCAAGCTACAGACCAATTTCAATTCTATCAACTTTGTCAAAACCCTCAGAAAAAAACATACAAAAAAAAAACCAACCTTATAACACATGGAAGAAAATGATTTGATTGCTGACTGTTGGTCAGGTTTTAGGCCGAAACATTCCTGCCACACAGCTCTCACAAAAATGACAGAGTATTGGTTATCTAATAAACAACAAGTGGAAACGGTCACTACAAGATGTGCGAGCAAGGAAAGGAGCAGATGTAGGAAGTGATCACAACCTTCTGGTAGCAAAAATAAAATTAAAATTAAGGAAAGCCAAAATCGGAGAACACAGAAAGATACATTTTGATACAAGAAAACTGATAGACCAGCAAACAAGAAATGAATTCTCAATAGTACTTAAGAACCGCTTCAGTGTCCTACAAGACGAAGCAGAAATGTCCATACTAGAGTTCAATAAAACACTACAGGAAACAGCAAAAGAGGTGCTGGGATATCGGAAAAGGAGAAAAGAGGAATGGATAACCGAGACCACATGGGAAAAGATAGAGCAAAGAAAAGAAATCAAGAAAAAAATACTGAACACCAAATCACAACGGCTTAAAGAACGAGTTTTAAGTAATTATGCACAAAAAGACAAAGAAGTGAAGGAATCATGCCGTCAAGATAAACGTCAATATTATGACAACTTAGCAGAAACAGCAGAGAAAGCAGCATATACAAATGACATGAAAACCATATATAAAATCACAAAGCAGATGACAAGTAACTTCAACACAATATGTGAAAGTGCAGTAAGAACACAAAATGGACAACTGGTCAGTGGAGAAAGAGAAAAAATTGAAAGATGGAGGGAACACTTTAACACCCTACTAAACAGAACACAAGCAGCACAAGCAATAGACATACCTGAAGCAAAAACCGAACTAAACATCAATACATGACCAATAACAATAAATGAAGTAAAGGAGGCGATAAAGAAGCTAAAATCAGACAGGGCACCAGGTGAAAATGAAGTGACTGCTGAGATGTTGAAAGCAGAGAAACAGAAACACCAAAACAACTTTGCCGGATATTACAACAAATTTGGGATCTAGAAAAAGCCCCAGAGGAGTGGAAAACTGGTCTTATAGTAAAACTACCAAAGAAGGGTGACCTCAGAGATTGCGGGAACTGGAGAGGCATTACCCTACTGCCACTCACCAGTAAAGTATTTTGCAGAATAATCATCAATAGAATTATACCAACACTTGAGGAAAAACTTCGGAAAGAGCAGGCACGATTTAGGAAAGGAAAATCATGCATATACCACATATTTGTACTTAGACAAATATTAGAACAGGCAAATGAGTGGCATAGCACAACATATGCATTATTCATAGATTTTGAGAAAGCCTTTGACAGTGTCAACAGAGATGCACTGTGGAAAATCCTAAGATGGCATGGCCTCCCCCATAAAATAGTTAATGTAATCAAAGCCCTATACGAGGGTTTTCAGTGCAATGTGATCTGTGGAGAACATACCTCCAGCTGCTTTAGGGTACAAACAGGAGTGAAACAGGGATGTGTACTATCACCAACATTATTTATCTTGGCAGTAGACTGGTTAATGAAGGAGGCAACATCAGACAAACGCAGAGGATTACAATGGACCATTGACACAGTGCTGGAGGACCTTGACTTTGCGGACGACATTTGTCTATTATCAAGCAGTCACAAAGATATGCAAGATAAAATAAACAAGCTAACTCAGAAGGCAAACAGCATAGGACTAAAGATCAACGTAGGAAAGACAAAGTTAATGAAGCAAAATGTGAACAACAGAAATGTACTCAGAGTAGATAACAAGTTAGTGGAGGAGGTCAACGAATTTGCATACCTTGGCAGCAGAGTAGTAGAAAATGGAGACAGCACAGAGGACATCAACAGCAGACTTACTAGAGCAAACCAGGCCTTTGCAATGCTGCAGACTATATGGAAATCAAAAAAACTAAGCATAAATATGAAAATCAGGATATTTAAGAGTAATGTTCTAAGTGTACTACTCTATGGAAGTGAATGCTGGAAAATCACCAAAACCATAGAAAACAAGTTGAATTCTTTCCAGACTAAATGTTTACGAAGAATTAGACAAATATTTTGGCCAAACACCATAAGAAATAACATCTTATTAGCAGAAATGCAGATGAAACCACTGACAACAATTATTGAGGAAAGACGCTGACGATGGTTGGGACATGTGCTCCGAATGACTGATAACTCACTACCAAAAATAGCACTAAGATGGACACCACAGGGGAACAGAAGCAAGGGTAGACCAAAAGAGACATGGAGAAGAACAACAGAAAGGATGTTGAGCAATAGAGGGCTCACCTGGGCAAGGGCAGAACAAAAGGCAAAGGACAAGCATTTGTGGAAAACCCTTGCGGAAGCCCCATGTGCCCTGGGCACTTAAGGTTCAGAGAGAGAGAGAGAGAGAGAGAGATTGGTAAATTATGTGGTACTGTCTTTGTTGACTTTAAAAAAGCATTTGACATGATTGATCATGAAATCCTAGTTAGAAAGCTTGAGACATTACACCCTGATTTGAACAAAATTATTACATCTTTTCTTTCCAACAGACAGCAGGTAGTGTGCCTCAAAAACTCTGAGTCAAGTTCATCTGTGGTTGATAATGGCGTTCCACGGGGATCTATTCTTGGTCCTGTCCTGTTTACCATCCAAATCAAATGAACATAAAACTCTAGGTCTCATGATTGACCACCACCTCAGCTGGAATGATCATGTAGACAATCTAACCAAACTTATTGCACAAAAATTTTACCAATTTACTAAAATTAAACATTTTCTGGACAGACACCAGAAAAATATACTACATATCACAGATACAAACACACTTGAACTACTGCTCCACAGTCTGGGGTAGTTGTTCTATGTCAAACATGAAAAGACTTTACTCACTTCAAAAATGAGCAGTAAAGCTTATAGATGACAAACATGCAGCACGTATTACAAATAAAGACAGACTTCTTGATGTTCTACCCATCAAGAAGGGATTTCTTTTCAATAAGGCCAAGTCAATTCATAAAATTCTATCGCACAATGCTTCACCCTATTTGTGGTCGTTGTTCAAATCCAACCTAAACACAATCAACGCTAAAGCAATTGTATTCTCCCAAACCCAAGGCTTGACATGTGTTAAAAAAAGCTTCTCTTACTCAGCTGCCCATCTTTGGAATGCCCTACCAATTCACGAAAAATTTATAAGTAATATTCGTTCTTATAACTTTAAACTTTGTCAACATCTGTTTGATATGGACAATATGCCTCCTTAAGCATAGTTTAAAGTAGTTTAAAGTATGGCTTGAGTGTTGTAATTTTTTTAAAATACTGATTTTCTATAAATTTGTTAGCTTCGAATGAATGTAAGAATGCAAGTTTATTTTATGTTGTTGCATAAATCAGAGTGTAGAGTGTAAGGACATAGATAAGTTTATTATTTACGTATGTAATCATTTAATGCGTCTTCATGATTATTATACTCATTAACTAATGCTGAATGACTGTGACTGAGTGAAAGCTGTATGATGAAGGGCAGAATGTCAGACGGGCTTGCGTGCCCAATTCTTAACTCTTTGAGAATAAAGTTCGTTCGTTTGTGTGTGTGTGTGTGTGGGGGGGGGGGGAGGGAGAGTCTGGGTTGGCGGTCATGGGGGTCGCGAGATCTTGGCTACTCAGTACGGTCTTACATGCCAAAGGAATGCCTGAAACAGCAGGGTTGATCTAATTTCTTCCCAATCTATCCATAAATGTAGATTTATGCCAGCTTAATTTACAGAAGTTTATCTTGACTATCAGCAGGAAAGAAATAAGTGATGGAGGTTTACCTTAACTGTCAGTAGAACAGTAATAAGTGATTTAGGTAAAATATCCCACCTGTGCATTGTTCCCACAGCTGGATAATTATGGAAAATAAACTAGTCTGTTGGAAATGTTCGTTCTCATGGGGAAAAAAATGAGAAAAGATTTTATATTGCACGCGCGTATGCCTTTTGGCCAGCGATCATATTATTGAAATGGATGTTGTTCTGAGTGCAATGGCAATTTTATGTTCAGTGACAAACAGTGATGATGATAATAATATTCTTGGCTATAATAATTACGATAACAGACGCCGTGGTTTCGTTTTTTTCCTTTCACTTTCTGGGCGTAAGAAGATTGGTGTATTTAGGAAACTGCAGTGCTGGGCATTGACCTCCACAACGACAGAGGTCATGTCAGTCTTGTTTCCCTCAAGCTTTAACTTTCAGGTATAACAGTATGTTGGAACATTGACTGTTACGGTGCTTGGATTGTCATAAAATAGTTATATTCCGGGGTATTTTTATATTTTGACCGTTTGATTTAAAGCCCCTGGTATTATTTTTTGTTGTATAAGAGTGCAAAATGAAAGGTCAGGGCTGAGAAATTAAACTTCACGAGATTTTTTGTATGAACTTAGCCTTAGCATGTTAGTAACAGAAAGGTTATTTTCGGGATGAAGGTCGTAAACAGGTAGAATCACGGGCTGGGTGATTCTCGGCTTAGAAACTTCGGGAAGATTTAGGAATAGGAATTGTGGTTGATATTTAAGTGTAGCATAGCCTTGTAAGTAATGATTATAGTTATTATAATTATTATTATTATTATTATTATTATTAGTGACATGATCAGGAATAAAGAATGTATTGGGGGGCAGAGAAGGGATAGTTAGAAGGACGAAGAACGGATACTCGGTACTTAAAAGACCTGATCAAAGGTAAAACCGTATCGATAGATCTGATAGATCGTGAGAGTGGTCCAGTTCTAGAGGTGCGACTTCGCGCGCACATGCAGTAGCCCAGGGGGAACAATTGACCAGTAGATCAAAGACTGAACAGATTACGGACTAGGTCCCGAAGCAGGTAACATGAAAGAGATGGTGGACTTGTTAATGGGAGGTAACAATTAGACGACGGAGATGAAGAGACTAAAGTGAAGACGCCAGTTGCGACCGGTTTTGGCGTGGTCAGAACTTACGAATATAAAGAAGGGAGGAGGATTCAGAAAGGAGGGCCGGCGGAGAGCAGATAGGGGTTCTGATAGAGGAGGAGGCAGAGAGAGATTTTGATAGAGGAGGACCAAAAGGTCCTAAACAAGTAGTCTAATTAGAAGAACATAACAGATAGAGAAGTAGAGTTAGATTGAACTAGTGTAGCAAGAGATCGTACAGTAATTGTTACCAAGAGCTTTTGTATTACTGAATATTGTGAACGCTGCTTAAATACTGCTTGTAGAATTATGAGAATTTTGATATTGTGATTTTGTGAGGTTTCGTGCTACTATGATGAAAATAATGAAATGTGTATAATCTTGCCTATGCCTATTATTACAAGTGAGTTATCAGCTATACGTATTGATCATATTGATATTTTTGTTCAGAGATAGTATTAGAGAAAATGACAGAAACACCAGAACTAGACATACTGAAATGGGAGGTCAGATATTTGAGGAGAGATATCTAGATTAGGTAGAGAGTTGAGACAGGAAAGAAATATGAAAATACATTACAATTTTTATCCCAGAACAGATGTTAGACAGACACACAACTCTTGTTATAGAAATGAGAGAGTTGGAAGAAGAAACAAATATCAAAACCAGGGACACTATACAGACATGAGTTATAAAACCAGACAACCAACCTACAACGACACAAGGTTTAGAGACACCAGACAACCAGCCTACAACGACACAAGGTTTAGAAACAGCTACCAGCACAACTCTTTTAAAAGAAACGATTGGCATAACTATGAGACGAAGAGGAATAAAACTAGGGTAGAATTAGTCGAGGCTGGTAACCAGACAGTTAAGGACAGAAAAGACAGGTCAACAGACACAGAACTAGGCAGATTAGCTCACACAATGGTTGATGTAAGTGTAGGGGTGAGCGAAGATTGTTTGGTAAGAAAGAGTGATGTAGCCACAAACACTTTACCCACAGAAACATGTGATATTACCATAGAAACAGACAGGATCGTGTTAACGGATAGCTCTACGTGTATGGCAGATAGAACAGCTGAAATGAATGAAGATACCGTCAAAGTATGCAATAATTGTCAGAGACAAGTAGATGGTACATGTTATACAATAGGTACTGTCACTGATATTAACATGAATGATGAAAGGCTGACATCAGATGATGATGATGATATTCCAGATGAAGATGAACTTAAAACATTTATGAAAGATATCCTAAATTATGCCAGTAGGTCCCAATCACACACGACGAAGAATGAAATAATGAATGATGTACGCGTGGGCTATCCCGCATTAGATAACAAACATGGACAGATATACATAGAGGATGCATTGAAGGATCTCATTGACCATGATCCGGCGTTAACCAGATGGTCACACATATGGAAGCATCAACCTAACACTAGTTCACAGATACAGGCAGTAAGGAACCTAAATACAACTGAGCGACACAATAATAAACACATAAAGACAAAACCCAGTAAACGGCCAGTAGATAAGGTAGAGAAAATCAGAACGACAACATCAAAAGGATTTATTGTTCTTGACAATGAGGAAGTAGATAGAACAATGGAGAAATTGTGGAATTCTAATGCACCTCCTCAGTCCACATCAGAGATGTTTGTGCAGATTAATAACGTTCACCGTAAGGCAGATCTCACATACAATTATGATTTTATAGAAGAAAAATGTAAAGCAAAATATGGTGAGAGAGAAAATACAGTTTCAAATGATAACAAACTAGTAGGCAGCGTTCAAATAACGTCAAATAAAGGACAAGAAAAAGATAGTAGTAAAGAAACAGTAGGATGGACTATAACAGCAGCAGAGATAAGGGCAGCATTAATAAAGGGTGGATGTGATGTAGACGCAGAACTTGGGAAGATTAGGTCAAACAAACCGCGTAATTGCTATGAAACTCGAGTTAAGCAACAGTCAGATGAAACAGCAAAGATTATTGCTAGTATCAGGAGACCTCCGATTACTCGGGAGACCATCCTTGCAAATCCAAATATCCCAGAAAATGACAAACGTTTGCCACTAGAAGGTTTTGGTTATGATGAGGAGGGACATTTGTTTTATCAGCATGGAATATCAAACCGTAATTCAAATTAGGATAAGACAGTTGTTAATGATGAATGGGTCTATGAGAAGTTAAATAATTACGCTACAGGAAACAGAGAAAGTAAATACAGAGGTAAAGGAATGAGACGAAATAGAAGGCGCTAATGATAAAATATTAATGACGTTATTTTAAAGTTCCAGTATTCTGAGTATGCAGGTAAAAGATTATTAGAATGCATACTGTGTTACAGATTCACCTAATGTTAAGGTTGCATAAATTGTTGGTGCTCATGATATATATCCATAATGGATTTGGCATTGATGATGTGAATTTTTTGCATTGCTACTGGGGTATTTTTAATGTTGAAATGCTCAGAAATTGAGAGTGTTAGTAGTATAACTCTCTATGTATCTTTTGTATGGTGAATAATAATGTAATATTGCATATTTTTGTATGATGAATGAAGTGCATACACAATATTTTTTTGAGATATGGAAACAAACTTTTCATTTGTATTAAGAAGAGTAGGGTGAGATGTTTGGGTGTTGCCAGATTGTTTAGTGGAACCGAGAAGGTTGTGTTGTGATTATCAATACGAGGATACCCTCACCACTAAAAATGGTTGGCATAGAGGGATGGAGACCCAAGAGTTATCATGATAGAGGAGTACTTGGGGGGTAAAATAATTGAAGTCAGTGGAACAAATTTCGTGAGAATACGATGGGAGTATTCTGGTCTTTCAGGAACCAGTACATCACATTTCACACTGAGTATGTATCAGGGAATGTGTATGAGATATCCGATGGTTGCCGCTGATGATGAGAAACGGGAGGTTTGTCGAATGAAAATTCATCATAAGGTCAATAAAGTGATTTGTTTTGAGGTTGGGCCTCAAATGTAATGACAGTATTTTTGGTCATTTGAAAGAATGTATGTTTTTATTTTTCTTGAGTATGTATGGGAATACACTTTGATGCAGAATATGTATAATCTAAAGAAGAAGAATGAATTTATGTTTTATGGGCATGTGTAACAAGATGTAACTATATTTACATATTTTTCTATGATGGTTCAGAGTTATTGAGAGAATGTAACTACCATGTAATTGCTTAAAGCAGTCGATATAGCTGACGTTAACATTCTGACTTAAACAAGGGGAGGTGACCGCAAAGTGATTTTTGTTGGTACTGTGGTCCACATGGAAATATATTTTGGTAGCTCATTACTTACAAGGCACTTTGCTAGTTTTTTTTTGTGTAGTCATAATGTTAACAATATGACTTAAACGAGGGGAGGTATGTAGCATAGCCTTGTAAGTAATGATTATAGTTATTATAATTATTATTATTATTATTATTATTAGTGACATGATCAGGAATAAAGAATGTATTGGGGGGCAGAGAAGGGATAGTTAGAAGGACGAAGAACGGATACTCGGTACTTAAAAGACCTGATCAAAGGTAAAACCGTATCGATAGATCTGATAGATCGTGAGAGTGGTCCAGTTCTAGAGGTGCGACTTCGCGCGCACATGCAGTAGCCCAGGGGGAACAATTGACCAGTAGATCAAAGACTGAACAGAGAACGGACTAGGTCCCGAAGCAGGTAACATGAAAGAGATGGTGGACTTGTTAATGGGAGGTAACAATTAGACGACGGAGATGAAAGAGACTAAAGTGAAGACGCCAGTTGCGACCGGTTTTGGCGTGGTCAGAACTTACGAATATAAAGAAGGGAGGAGGATTCAGAAAGGAGGGCCGGCGGAGAGCAGATAGGGGTTCTGATAGAGGAGGAGGCAGAGAGAGATTTTGATAGAGGAGGACCAAAAGGTCCTAAACAAGTAGTCTAATTAGAAGAACATAACAGATAGAGAAGTAGAGTTAGATTGAACTAGTGTAGCAAGAGATCGTACAGTAATTGTTACCAAGAGCTTTTGTATTACTGAATATTGTGAACGCTGCTTAAATACTGCTTGTAGAATTATGAGAATTTTGATATTGTGATTTTGTGAGGTTTCGTGCTACTATGATGAAAATAATGAAATGTGTATAATCTTGCCTATGCCTATTATTACAAGTGAGTTATCAGCTATACGTATTGATCATATTGATATTATTTGTCAAATTAAAATGAATCAGTGAAATGTTCATGAGAAATCTTCTATTGCCATGTATGTGAAACTTCGACGCGTGATGTACCAAGGTGAGATGTGATGATAATAGAACATTCAATGATAACAATAATAAGGAACAATATAAAATAAAACACATATTGTTAAATAAGGACCAAACTCTTAAGTATAAAAAAGGTTTAGGATTAGATTGATTGGTAGCTTGAGAGGCATTATGATTGTAGCTTTATGTAGAGGTTGACTGAGAAGGATGTTACAGATAGGATGCTAGGATGTGAACTGTTTTTTTTTCTTCCTCATGGATCCAATGTGTAAACTTCTGATGCAGCTACGTGTTGTTAGAAATAGGTTGTAACAGAAGAAATGTGAAATACTGAGATTTTTTGAGGACTTTAAGTCCGGTATTTTTTTGGTGATGTGAAGTTCCATGTAATTTTCAGTGAGCTAGTAAGTTGGCTCTTATTCCATTATGTTGAATGCCTGTTTTTCCTAGCTGAGAGTAGTGACTGTTGCCACTCCCTCCCTACAAGGCGAACTAGTTCTCGTCTGGAGAGGAGTTTGAGTATTCATCTGTTTACTCAGTTTATTGTTGCATCCTCACTTATTCACCACTCATTTCTCCCATAATAAATATGTGAAATTGCTATGTCAGTTGAGTGTTGGTGGTTCTCGAACTGTTGAGATGTGTTCGTTTTCAGTTACACATTAAAGTTCCTCAGATGTAATCAGAAGATAGAGTAAGGAAAAGTAGTACAGTTTACCATGTGGGTGGCGGCTTTTACACAATTGCGAAGTACTTTAATTATTGCCGTGTCTCTAAGTAGCAGACAGATGCACGGCACTTCTAATATTGGTGCAGTACGGCTAGACAGGCTCACCAACCATCTTATCAGAAACGACGTTTCGGCTGTAGGGAGCATGTACTGGAAGTATTGTAAGGTTTGACAAGATAGAATGATCAATTGTACCTGGCTTCAGAAACGACGTTTCGGCTGTAGGGAGCATGTACTGGAAGTATTGTAAGGTTTGACGAGATAGAATGATCAACTGTACCTGGCTTCAGAAACGACGCTTCGTGTGTAGGGAGCATGTACTGGAAGTATTGTAAGGTTTGACAAGATAGAATGATCAACTGTACCTGGCTTCAGAAACGACGCTTCGTGTGTAGGGAGCATGTACTGGAAGTATTGTAAGGTTTGACGAGATAGAATGATCAACTGTACCTGGCTTCAGAAACGACGCTTCGTGTGTAGGGAGCATGTACTGGAAGTATTGTAAGGTTTGACGAGATAGAATGATGAACTGTACCTGGCTTCAGAAACGACGCTTCGTGTGTAGGGAGCATGTACTGGAAGTATTGTAAGGTTTGACGAGATAGAATGATCAACTGTACCTGGCTTCAGAAACGACGCTTCGTGTGTAGGGAGCATGTACTGGAAGTATTGTAAAGTTTAACAGGATAAGACTCGCTAGCCATGGCGCCAGAACAAACGCCCCGGTTCCCAAAATGATGTAGTCTTGGCGTACCGCATTAATATCCATTGCTTATAAACTGTAACGTGTATTTTGTGGAGAACAGCATCTCAGATAAGTGCAAGTAGAAGAGCGAGTAGAATAGTGAAGGACAAGGCTAAATGTAGAATAATAATCTATGTAGACAAGAGTTTACATGCAGGATTGATACTTCGTGACGCCTCTTCTGCACTATGTCATTCTTTATTGCCGTCGTTAAAGGCCATGTGGCAGTTGAAGTATTGAGGCCAAACATCAATCTCAAATCGGGGGCCCGTTTGAGTGTCAGAAATAGCGACTTCCAGTCCCTGGTGCATCACGATAGCTCTAGTTATCTTCTCTTGACTGACGTATCGGATCCAAGTTTTCAATCATCAGGCGGGTGAAGGTATGTAGGGGTAGTTGAGGGTGAGCAAGGATGCAAGAAGGTGCAGGGGTTTTTTGTTTTTTTTTTCTCTTCCTCTTTTTCAAATCTAAAGACCCAGAAAAGTCGATATAGAAGATCTCGCAAGGTAGAGCCAGAGTGGGAAAGTGTTCTATAATGATTTGGAACGGAAGTTCTTAACTTGGGGTCTTTGGTCCACAACAGTATTTTTGTGGGTCCGTGGACTAGCAAATAGATGGGCTCGATTAAAAAAATAATCAGAGCATCATCTGCGTTCTTTTTATTGTATTTTTTAATGAGGGGTTCACAGCTGCTGTTCTCTGGTCGGGGGGAAATCACTGATGTAGACTACCTTTGTTCAGTCAGATAATCGGACTTTCTAATTTTCTCTTTGCTAACTGGAACTTGAAATCGTGGCATATTTTTATATTTATTGTCGCTTCACAGCAGGAAATTGTCATTTACAAATAATCATTTTTGTTTTTCTTGGTCTTAATATGAATAGAGTGATACGACTCGTGTTGTTACTGGTATGTGTGCTTTTGTTAGAATGACACACTCTGCCATACAGACAGACGTAGAGACATCTGGAGAAAACGTGATGGATGGATGGGTGGATGGATGTGTGTGTGTGTGGGGGGGGGAGGGTGAGTGGGCGGGTTGGTGGGTGGTCCAATCATAAGTAAAAACTAGTAGAATTCTTGTACTGGTTTTTACCTAGTGACATTCCGTGCATTGAAATAATGTAGACAATAATTGATGGTTCCGTAAAGATGAATGTTAATTTATATGAATTTAGATCGCATATTATCTAGGTAAATATTGGTGCGTGTTGCTTTTAATGGTTGATTTCATCTCTTTGTTCTCTTCTATGTCTCGCAGAGTCAGAGATCATGGGTGGAGAAGACATTCTGCAAACGAGAATGTGTAAAGTTTATTCCATCTCACCGCGACGCCACAAGGTTTGTTGTTATTGTTGGTGATCTTGATCCTTCACATTTGTCTGAACTATTCTTTTTTTTCCTTCTCTCTCTCTCTCTCTCACACACAAACAAACAAACAAACAACACTATATATTGCATGACAACAAGTACAGATGTGAGTGCAGATCACAAGTAATGTCTAGCAACGCATGCAGGACGTTGGAGAACGACATGCCACATGGGAAAATTGAATTACACGGGTCTGTAGCAAACCGGTGGATTATAAAATAGGAAACCGTGAATTCTCCGAAGCATTACATGATTTTTCAAAATTTATGAGCTGTTGTTTTCAGTAGTCTTTCAAATGCGCGTAAAACCTGTTGTAAATTTATACTAGAAAAAAATAATGCCACAACTCATTAACGGTGAGCAGCAGCAGGTGATGGGCAGTGCGGGAGCCCCGGTGTTCAGAGCCTATCATGTCACTTGTCTTGTCTTGTGCTATCTCCCCGAAACCGTGAGGTGGTAATCTTTGCAGCCGATGCTGCAGAGGTGTTGATGTACAGTCGTACCGGCGTGGAAGCGGTTTATGGCAGCTACTTTTTCGGTCCCGGAGTACAGTTAAAAATTAGGGGGTGTGCAGTGATTCTTTAGCAGACTCTACCACCATGGGGACTGTGGCGATCCCTGTCCCGTTAGCCAAGCTAGGCCTGTTGCCGATAGTACCAGCGGAGATGTGAGACAGGTTCTTGGTCTGCTATGGTTCGCTAATCCTGACGCTAACATATTAGCTGTGGGTCGCTGATTGCCTAATCGGACAGCGCCTTCCCGCCCCCAATCATGCCACTATCTGTCGATCGGTGCGTCGGCACCAGACCACAGGTAGTGTCGCTGACCGAACCCAACGAGGTACTCCACGAGTGACCACACCCAGGCAAAGATAGGGTCATACGACGAGCTCGTGTACGTGGCCACGTCCTGTCTACTTCCGTATCAGCTGTTTTGGAACTCGCGGAGCACCTGTAAGTAGTCAAGACTGTACGGAGAAGGCTCACAGGAGACATCTTGAGGTGAGCCACTGTTAGCAGGACATGGGGATGCTGCAAGGCTCATTTTCCATCAAGATAACGACATTCTGCTCATCTCCGACAGCACTTTCTACAGCATAATGTAGTAAGAATCATGCAGCGGCCTGCAGTTTCGCCAGACATGAACTGTGTTGAATATTTATGGAAAGTGATGGGACGCCACGTGTCTCAGCAGCTACCTGCACCCCGAAACCAACGACAGTTGATGGATGCGCTACAGCTTACTTGGCATGCGTCCCACTTGGACGTTGAGAATCAGTGCGTTAAGACGCTGCTGGCGAGATTCTTCAGCTGCCGTGCGTGGAGCGGGCTCCTCCCGGCCAGTGAAGAAAGGTGCAAATGGGGTTACCGTGCGGCAACACTGTGGAAAAGATGAAAGAAAGGGTAAACCAAAGCAAACAGTAGTCAAATCACAGCACCTCTAGTTTGAAGGTCGCCCACATCCTAAGTGCACTCATATCGGGCGAAATGCCTGAAACGGCTTAACCCAGAGGTTAAGACACTACTGAGGAGATTCTTCAGATGCCACGCATGGAATGAAGCTCTTCCCGGTCAAGGAAGAAAATGCGAAAAAGGGTTGCTGTGTGGCACCGATGGGAAAAAGTGATGGAAAGGATAAAGTGAAGCTTTATCGGTATGTCCAGTAGTATCGTGGTGAGAGCTACTCATACCACGGCGCCTCTGCTCTAGAGGTCAACCGCGTCCGAAATACACCCATACAGGTGAAATATGCCTAAACCGGCTTACACCAAGGGTGAAACTTGATGGCTACGCATATCACGGAACCTCTGGTCTAGAGGTAGGTCACGTCCGATATACACCCATACTGGTGAAATATGCCTAAACCGGCTTACACCAGGGGTGAAACTTGATAGTTACGCATGTCACGGTACCTCTGCTCTAGAGATCGGTCATATCCTAAACAAACCCATACTGGGATTATATGCCTAAACCGGCTCAACCCACGGGTGGAAGTCACTATTGGCAAAGATTAATCCTCCTGGACAAAGCTCCGTCCTGATCACAACTAGGAAGGGTAGCGGCCACAACCACAAAATACTGAAGTCGGAGACACTGGACCAGGGCAGTCTAGGTGGCTACCACCTCTCATCCGGCGGGGAGTATGCGTATCCTAATCATACTGAGGTTTTCCGGTGAGAAAGTCGAACACTGGACTGGATGGGCAACCACCTTTCACCCGGCGGTGATACACGGGTATCTCAAAACACGTCGAGGTTTTCCAGTGAGAAAGTCCAACTCCAGCCAGGATGGGCTACCACCTCTCACCCAGAGGGGATATACTGATATCCAAAACATGCTGAGGTTTTCCGGTGAGAAAGTCCAACTCTAGATCAAACTGGTGCAGCGAAAACCACGGTGTCACACAATCCCGTTTCTGAAACCCACCAAGAATACAGGCTCAAGCCGTGCGATACTCTAAACCCCTTGTGGTCCTCTCAGGGATCTCATGTGGTCCTTGGGGGACCACGGGACCTATGGAGGACCACAGGTTATTCAGTAGGATCACAGGGCGGTCTTTATGGTAGAAACGAACGAAGAAGAAGAAGACTGCACTAAGACTTGGGTGTGTTGTGAGAACCGTTGTGTTTTTAATTTTTCCAGGATAAATCACTATAATTTAGACGAAATCCCATGTTTAGTGGTAGCGAGCTGTTCACTGTTTCCTGTTTTCTTCTTCTTTCAGTGATAGTCGCGTGTACGTGTAATTCGGAGTATCTAGCTATGTAGGCAGGTATCCTCGAGACAGTCTTTGTTTCTCGACACGATGTGCCGAGTACCCGCACAGAAAAGAACCTCGTAATCGCATCTTAAACTGCGGCTGATGGGAAAGTTGGGAATATGTAGAAGGCCCTTTGCTGCACTGTGGCCACCACACGTTAATCAAAGGAGTAAGAAAAAAAGTCATGAAAGGTTTCAGGTTCGACCGGGGGAGGTCAGAAAATAAATTGCAGCTAGAGAAGTGGAAAACTGGACACGCCCATTCAAAAGCCATGCAGCATTAATTAATGCAATTGACCAATCGATTTGACCGATTGTGAATACTGACAGCATGAAATGACCGCGAAAGTTCTCACGCTGTTTCACTGGAGGTGGCGGGAATAGGATAGAAGCACTTTTCACCATAAACAGAGAATATTCGGGAAATATTTCAAACCACCAAAATCTGCAGCTCACCACCTTTATATTCTTCGACGCAAAATATATCTAAAATGCTGAAAGCGTCCAAGCGATTAGATTTGTGCAGTTGGCTCTGTTTGTTACACTGCACTGTTGCCTTGTTCCTCTAATTAAAAATCCATATCCAGCTCTCCTTTAGAACTGTTTGTCTCTGTGGGTTGCCGGCATTCTTAGCTGCATTTTTGTGCTCAGATGAAAATAGCATAAAGCTTATATTTCTTAAATGTACATTAAGAGACATTATTATAATAAATATCATTTTTATGAGACTCCATAATAATTTATATGCACAAAATACTATCGGTCTGCATGTTTTTGTGAAAGTAAGAAAACAATTTTTTGTCTGGAAATGTGTCTGTGCTGTAACGCTTTACACGCTTCTCATGGTCTACGTATTTCTTGGAATAAGAGGCGTCCTCCGTCGGTGAGGCGGAAGACATGGCAGCTTTAACTACTTCCTTCTGGCATTCTTGTAACTCGTTCATTCTAAAAGCTGTCCACAACAGAGAATCTCCCCCTTTAGTCAAATGTTTACCACCCAGCAGTGTCCGGGTCATTGAGTCCACATGAGCAGCTGTCAGAATGATCTTGTTTTTAACAAGGTTAGTACATTCTTTCCCAGTCCACTCCTAAGTTCTCCCGACCCCACAGTGCTGTAATTTCTTCCCACTCCGCCCCCAGCTCCACGGCCCTGTAATTAGTTCAGGTGCTCGGCTGTGTTTAAAAACAAAAAACAACAACAACTGAACATGCAAGTGTTTATTAAAAATGGAGCAGTTGTTTTCCTTGTATTATCGACGTGTAGAAAAGTGTATTAAAAAATATCAGAGCTGACCAGAAACTACCACGCTTTCTCCAGTAATGTTTGAGTTTAAATCAAATCCTTATCAACCACATTCCATGGCTGCATTATTTTCTCTTGAATATGCTTGTTAATTGTTAATGATCTTTGGTGGGGGGGGGGGGTGTCGATGTTTCCAGAGCACCATGAGTTTATTCAGGCTATTATATCCGCTTTGTAGTCCTACACAATTGCTTTCTGAGTATGATTTATGCAGGATTCTTGTATTGTTTTCAGAAGAATCTGTTTAGCTAAAATTCTGCTGATTAAAGAAAGCCTTGGATAGTCTTGTTAGATCTCAAAATATATTTAAATATCTCTCCCTCTCTCTCTCTCTCAGTCTCTCTCTCTCTCTCTCCCTCCCTCTTTCTCAACCTTAAGTGCCCAGGGCACATGGGGCTTCCGCAAGGTTTTTCCCACAAATGCCTGTCCTGTGCCTTTTTTGTCTGCTCTTGCCCAGCTCTATTGCTCAACATCCTCTCTGTTGTTCTTCTCCATGTCTCTTTAGGTCTACCCTTACTTCTGTTCCTATGTGGTGTCCATCTTAGTGCTATTTTTGGTAAATATTTATATTTATTATAAATATATATTTAAATATATTTATATTTAAATCTGCCAATCTGTTTGATTCTTCGCCATCCGTCTGTCTGTCTGTTTCTTACCCTGCCTGTCTGATTCTCCGCTTTCTGTTTCTTAGTCTGTCTCTTTACCTGTTAGTTGGAATGCTTGTAATGTTTCTGTCAGTAATCCTCCATGTTTGTTTTGTGTCCTGCGTATGCTCTCTGGAGCATATATGTCTGCTTTCGTCAGTGTGTCACAAATTGACATATCTTTCTCATATTTTATCCTGCCAGTATTCCATGCTTAAATGCACATTTATACTTCGAATCTGCTGGTCTTTAGGTTCAGGTAATTATTTATCTATTAAGCAAGCCCTTTATTCGCATCATTCAGTTTTTACATTTTCCTTTTTAAACACAAACATAATGTGCTTAATAGCGAAATGCTTCTGTAATGAGATTTATAGAACGGGGGATCTACAATCGATTAGACCAAGGCGAAAAATTCCATAGCAGAAATAGGAAAATAGTGTTTATTTTGTTGAGCGCAGATTCTGATAGAAATAAATTTTGTTTGTGTCATGAATATGTGCTATGAAGAGAAGATGGGGGAAGACAAACAGGGTTATGAGAGGCACACAAGAGGTGGCGGGGTATAGACCGTCAATAGTTTTTTTTTATTTTAGTAATCATTGTTCATGTTTTAGTTTTATTTCGACGTGTTAGTCATACTCAGAAGAAGATTTCAGTGAAATATTGAATTTCAGTTGTAGAGACTAATGCGACATACTTAACAGCACGGGGCTGATTTCCAGTCAGAACTATATACACCACAACGCCTTGCATCAAAAGGACCATCATACTGTAAATAAATACTTTTGAGCTACCAAATGCAAGAACAGCTTTAATAAAATGGAATGAGAAATCCGAGAGTCAGAGAATCAGATACAGAGCATAATCGGCCTATATCTGTTCTTGTAAATACGGGCTTAAAATTATTCCGTGGTTTGTAATTATCTCCACAAAGGGATGGAACCATTGTTCGGGACAACTAGGCAGTCGCCTGGAACAAAGACACGCGCATTGCAGACCTTTGAGGAACACAAGTTTCAAACACTTGCCCAAGGCGCATGATATTTCTCACCGGTCCTGCCATCGCGCATGTAATGTCCTACTCCAGGTTCGTTTGATAGACGGACAGAGGGCATAGTTACATTGTTTGCTTAATAACAATTTGTCTAAGGACATAACAGAGAGTGCGGACCATACGTGAACGAGGGCTCGGTAGATTAGCCGAGTCAGTGCTAGTGCGATCTGTCGCAAATGGCAGAGTAAATAAAGACAAATGGGCCAGTCAGTAGAAAAGAAGAAAGCTCGTGGGAATCCATACAAGCCTGCTACAAACATATGCTGTCAGATGTACGTTAGATGTGCTTATCAGTTTTTCTTTCGTGTCCCGTTACGTGTATTCAGATTCTTCTCTCTCTTTGTCGTTATACATTTTAGAAGGCCGCCCTTTGCTTCTTTATGGAATATCCTTTGTGTTCCATCCTGATGAAGTGGAAAACATGTTAGCCCTATCATGTGCACTTTACTCAAATTTCATTGTCTGAGTGAGTAGTACTCGTTTGGAAGAGAGGTTATCCTAGTTGAACAGCGTGCTATTATATTTTTTAATATATCTAGCCATCTCTCTCTCACTCTCTCTCTCTCTCATGTTATTCACGAGATTAAGTGAACGAGTTCGTTGTCAGGAATGACGGAATCGGGAGAGAAAGTTAGATGGGCGAGAAATGAACGATCTATCAAGAGCTCCAGGCGGATGATCAGCCAACAAAGAACGGATATAATCAGTTACTGTACGCTGAAGGAGATACTGAAGAGGAGATCGGAGCACCTGTGGATGGTGTGCATGGAAGATGGACCTTCCTAAAAGAATTTGAACATTTATTTGTGCATGGCAAGATCATTACATACAGGATTTGAATGACATAGTGAATATCCACTTGCTTATTAACCGTCTTCTAGTACGAAGAGTACAGTTATTCAATGCCCACGGTACTTTTCTGAAAGAGAAAAGGGCAGAACTTCCCTGTGGTTGTGCCCTGTTTCAGTCTCCGTGATAGGAAAGTTGTGTGTCACAAAAACGTAAATGCCTGTATGTGTAAATGAAAGTTCTTGCACTGATAAACAACAGCAACAACGTTTTATACAGCAAATATACACTAAATTAATGACCAGCATGAAATAGTAAACTTTGTATGAAACGTACGATAGGGACAGACAACCAGTGGGACATTTCTGAAGATAGCTTTGAAAGGATTCTGACGGAATTAAAGATCTGGAAAAAGAAACTTAAGTGTCCTTCAGAACAAGAAAATGAAAGAGAAAGATTGTGTATCTGCGAAACAGAGCCGTGAAAAATAGAAAAGAATGACCAAAAAAAAATGTGATCGACCACTCTGAAGAAAGAAGATGGATGCATCCCAGCAGAGAATTAGATTGTGTATGTCACGTTGACAAACGCGTCTTTGCCGCTTAAACATGCAGGAAGTGGATGCACTTCACAACATTTAGCTATCTCATGGTTACAAAGGTTCTTCTTGCCGGCAGGTATCCTTTGAATGGCTGGCCTGGCCTTGAAGAACCTCAGAATATAGTGAATATAGAGAGCTCTTTCTTTTCACACTTTCAGATTAACGAAAGAAAGGGGAAAAATACATTCATTGCCTTTCTGGGACTACATGGCTGTTGTGTTCCTTTCGAGTTGTTCTATGTATTTGTACAGCTTTCCGCACTTATGGAATCTTTCTGACTCAGAGTCAGCGGCTCCCAACATTTTTTGAGCGCACCCATAAACCAGCAACACTACTTGATCTCATATATATATTGTGGATGTGAAACATGGTACATGAATAAGAGAGTACAACGAGAAATGGAGGCCATGGAAATGTGATTCAAAAGAAGGATACTGAAGGTACCATGAACAGCTAAGAATCCCAAAACAAGCTATCAAGTGGAACACAACAGGCCGAAGAAAAAGGCAGACCGCGTGAAACTCTGAAGAGGACATTATTAAGAGAGGCCAAATTAACAGGCATAAAATCCTCTGATAAGGTTGAAAGACTCGCCGAAGACAGGAAAAATTGGCGAACTGCTTTGCGAGCCCTATGTGACGTTTAACGGCACGAGAAGGATATAAGATATAAGAAGATATATATATGTGTGTATGTATATGTATATATATATGTATTATATATATGTATATTATATATATATGTGTATTATATATATATGTGTATGCACATGCAGGAAACTCTCTACCGTAGAGAGCGGAATATCAACACAACTCCTTCAGATCATCAGAGGAAGTACCCCCCCCCCAGACAAGTGTTTCGGCCTTTAAACTCCTGACACTCCAAGGGGGGTGGGCCCCTCTGGGTCATGACTCCCAGAGGTCTTGTGAGTTGTTGGTTTTTTTCCCGGTCCTGGGATTGAACCCATGATCTTCTAGTCGCCACTGCACTTTTTTTGTGCGTCTTTAGCGATTTAGCTACGGAGGACTGGTGTGTGTGTATATATATATGACACAGTTCTGATTGCTAAAAGTGAAGGGGAGCTACAGTCTCTTCTGGACATCGTGGTTCGTGAAAGTAAAAGTAAAGGTCTCAGCCTGAATAAAAAGAAAACTGAAGTGATGGTCATCTCAAAGAAGAGAATACTACCAAAATGTACCACTGCTATCGATGGCACAAATCTGAAACAAGTTGATAGATTCAAGTACTTAGGAACGATTATAACAGCTGATGGGAAATGCCACAATGAAATAAAAAGCAGGCGTACTCAAGCCAAGCCAGCATTCCAGAAAATGAGAAACATCTTGTGCAACAGGTCCATATCAGTGGAAACACGATTCTGAGTACTTAAGCAATGATCAGAGGCAGACAAGGAGATTTGTAGGACATTTTCTGAGAAGAGGAAAATTGGAACACATGGTGGCAACTGGAAAAATTGAGGACAGAGGAAGACAGAAGAAGACAGAGAGAGAGAAGTTACTGGATGGGCTGTCAGTGTGGCTAGGAAGAAAATCACTGGCGGATCTCATAATCAAGCCTAAAGTCAGAATTGTGGAAAGAAATGATCGCCTACGCCACTCGCCATTATGTAGCTTAGGCACTATTCATGAAAAGATAATGTGTAATATACTCTTAACTAATCATCCTAACCTTCCTGAATAATCCAACATTTCTGAAGATAATATAAAATACAAAATACGAAAAAAACATGTTTAAAAACACTTCAATGAATAGTAGCAAGTGTTGTTGGTGTTTCTGTTTTAACACTTAGGTTTCAGAAGTCCTAGGAATCCATGAAATCCCGTAGTTTTTTTTTCTTTTTTAAACGTTGTTACATTTTCCCATAATATCTTCTCAGAAATTCTGATTTGGGTGGTGACGTGAGACTAGGAACCACTGGTATAGAGAGTAGCTGGGGATCTCTCTTATAATCCCTTCATTGTCCCTGTCCTGGCATTGAAAGCTGTGAATACTGTGCTGCAGACGCTGTCCCATTCTGTGTTTTATTGTTCACCTCTTGTTCTTTGTTCAAATACACCGCCTACTGAATACAACGCAGCTCGATAGATCGCGGATCCGCATACAACGCGAACAGCTTGTGTACATCAATATAAAGCCCAGGCTCTTCAAATTCTGGTGCTTTTATTTCATTCTACATTAGGCCCCTGAGTTCATCTGGCAGTTCAGTCGGACAGTTCAAAATCAGTTGCAGTATTTACTGCGGAGTGGAAGTTTTTGGACCCCTTTGGACTGTATTATATCGAGTTACAGCTGTAATGTTAAAAACAAATGACTGTCCTATTGATACCATTTTTCGAGCACATGTTTAATCAGGTGCTGTCATGTATAATTCTATATTACATCGTTTGTGCTCACTCTCCAGAGCTGTAGTGTGTTAAGAAGATTAGAATGATGGCGTTATAAATAGATGTATTCACCATTCATTCATTTGCATGTCCCTTGCGGAACTTTGCCTCCCAAACAGCACTCCTGTAGGCCTCTCGCAAGTGAGCAAGATGGCCTGCTGCTGATACATCCATTTGCAGATCGTCAACGATGTCTTGCAGCCATCTTCGCCTTGGTCTTCCTCTCTTTCTTTTTCCCATTTATGTACCCTTCCAAGACGGTCTTCTCTAGATTATCATGACGTTTAATGTGTCCAAAATATTTAAGTTTTCTCTCCTCTTTACTAGCCAGCCTTCTTCAATATTAAGTTCTTGTAGTATAGATATATTTGTTCTTTTTTGTGTCCATGATATTTGAAGAACTCTTCTGTAGCATTTACATTCAAAGGCATTTATGCGTTTCTCATCTGTTTTGTTAAGTGTCCGGGTCTCACAGGCATATGTTTCGATGGGAAAGATGCATGCCCTTAAAAATCTTATTTTTGTGGTTCTGTCTGCTCTTCTCTACAGATTCTTAGTTGTTTCACTTTCTGAAGAGCGATAGATGTCCTCCTTTTAATATTTCCCTCATTGTATCTCCATTATTAGTTAGTAGTGATCCAAGATATTCAAAACTCTCCACTTCTTCCAGTTTTTCCTCATTTATACATATTTCAGCTGCCTTGTTTGTTTTGTCAGTTGTTATCAATTTAGTTTTCTTTGCATTAAGATAGAGGTTTTGTTCTTCGCTGTTCTTACAAACTGACATAGTTTTTCCATTCCTTTTTGTGTTGTGGACAGTAATACATAGCATATCAGCATATCTGATCTCTGTTATTTCATAACCTCCAATTGTTATGGCATCGTAATTTTTTTTTACATCTTCTCTAACATTCCTCATTATATTTTCAATATACAAGTTAAATAAGTAAGGTGACAAATATGCACCCCTGAAGGACCCCTTGTTTTATGTCAAACCAAGTTGTTGTTTCACCATTTATTCTTACTGCTGCTTGTTGGTCTAGATACAGCAGTGATGTTAATTGTATCAAATGTGTTGGAAATCCCATTTTTTCCATTATTTCCCAACGTTTCTGGTGTTGTACACAATCAGATGCCTTTGGGTAGTCTATAAAGGCTAAATATAGATTCACGTTAAACTCTCTGCATTTCTGTTATTAATCTTATATTGAATATATGATCTCTTGATCCTCTTCCTTGCCTGAAACCAGCTTGGACCATATTGACTTCTTCTATTTTCTTTCGAAGTCTACCCATTATGATTTTTAACAGAATTTTATTAGCATGACTAATCAGGGCAACAGTTCTGTAGTTTGTGCATAATTTCAGGTTACCCTTTTTTGGCAGTGGTATGAATACATAGACCAGGATGATGACACTAGAAAGGAAGTTAGGATAAGAATTGCAAAAGCAGCATCAATCTTCAAGAATCTTGAGAACATATGGAATTCAAAAGTTATAAGCACAAAAACTAAGTTAAGACTATTCAATTCAAATGTAATATCCACCCTATTTATGCATGCGAAAGCTGGAAAACAACTAAAGAAATAGAAAAGAAATTAGACTCTTTTGAAAACAAATGCCTAAGGAAAATACTTGGCATCAAGTGGAACGAATTCAAAAACAATGCAGAGATAAGACAGATGACTGAACAACAACCAGTCGCATGGGTGATCAGGAAAAGGAGATGGACATATGTTGGTCACTTGATGAGAAGAAATGATCAGAGAATCCCAAAACAAGCTATCAAATGGAACACAACAGGCCAAAGAAAAAGAAGCAGACCTCGTGAAAATCTGAAGAGGACATTATTAAGAGAGGCCAAATTAACATGCATAAAATCCTTTGTGGTTGAAAGACTCGCCGAAGACAGGAAAAATTGGCGAACTACTTTGCGAGCCCTATGTGACGTTTAACGGCACGGGAAAGATATAAGATAAAAGATAAGATGAATACAGTTCTTTTCCATTTCTTTGGCCAAATACCAGAATGCCATATCTTTTTACATAGTGCATGATAGTTTGTTGCACATTCCTTTCCTCCTGCTTTAATAAGTTCAGCTGTTATCTCATCACATCTTGGTGATTTACCATTTTTCAGATTCTTTATTGCCCATAACACTTTTTCTATTGTCGGTTCGGGTTCTTTCTCCTCCAATAATAATTTACACTGTCGATTTCTGCTTTCACAGTCGGTTGTTTCATACATTCCTCTGCAATATTCCTTCCATGTTTCTAGAATTTCCTCTGTCTCTGTCAAGGTATTCCCCATCTCATCACAAATTACATTTAGCTTAGGTGTGACATTTCTCGTCAATGTCTTCATTTCTTTAAACATTTTACTATCTCTTCTACACTTCTGATGTTCTTCTATTCTTTCACAACAATCTTGTATGTATTGTTTTTTTTTCTTTTCTTATATTTCTTCGTACTTCTTTTGTTAAAGATTTATATTCCTCTTTGTTTTTGTTTGTCACTTTCCATTGCGTCCTCATTTCCCTACTTTGTTTTATCTGTTCTAGTGTGCCTGCTGTAATCCATCCATTCTTTTGTGTTTTCTTTACTGGAACCAGATGTATTCCTATCTCAACAAAATAGACGAAGTGAAAGAAATGAAGTAACAATGTTCATTTCAGGAGCGATTTCAGAAACTGGGTTACCTGTATGCCGTGTTCAGATACATAAATTGTAAGTTATTATACCGGGTTATTTAGTTTCTTTTGTGTAACATATTTCTGTCGTCATCTGTTCATTCTGGCATTCTTGTGTGATAAATGCCTCATTTGTATTGGCGTGGCCTGTGCCAGTCTATCGCCACGAGGATAGCAGGGATGTATGAAAAGATAAGCAGATAGATAATCCACTGGATGCATCATCGGACATCAGGTCATATCTGGCCATCAGCTCGTTAGCTTGGCTAGATTGCCCTGACTTATTTTTAAAAAGATTGTCTGGCAGCCTGGAAGATCTGTCAGCAGGCATTAGTGGCGATGCTTTATCTGGGAGTCGTGTATGTCTGAAATATATCTAAAATCTGAGAAACGAGCCTTGAGCTGTGTGCCATCTAAAGCTTTGCGGTTTATGCGTAAAAATTTTAAACCTATGTGCAAGTATATTCTGAAAAATAAACAAATAAATACGCAAATGTTCGTGGTGGTGACAAATTACCAAGTATACTTTAAGTCCTGGCTGGAAAAAATACTAAAATCCAAGAATATCAGGAAAAATACATTCATCCCTGTCATATTTGTTGTCTTCATACCCACAACATATAGTAACATAACAAGGTAGGATCTCCGTTTCCAAGCCATTAAGGCATTTTTGGATTTCAGTTTTCTTAGGCCCGTATGCCCAAGACAATCGGCGCATGAAAGTGTGATGTGGTCAGTATCACGCTAACCGCATTTACCTTTCCAGATTTTAGAAGCTTGGTGGAGCCCATAGGGCCGTAAGAGCGGTACATTTTTTTTTCCTCTGCGTATAAAATTTCGTGCAGGATTTGATTTTGTGTGTGTGCCAGCCTCGCTGCTTAGAGGGAACACCGGTCTTGAGAATCATGAAGAAGAAGGCAGTAAAAATTCAGTCCCTTTAGTTTAGACTATGATGTAGTTTCAATCGTTGTTGAAGCTAGGACATTTGACAATTATATAGTCAGCTAAATAGAACAAGAAGAGGTGCATGGAAGGAAGCATTCTTCTTTAATGTTGACATATCTGTCAAGATACATAGTCAGCCGCTGCCAGACTTTGCGATTGAATTCGTGCGTTTCTTCTTTTATTTTCTTTAAAAAATATTATTCACATTTTCAGTGCTTTTAAAATAATTAAGTAAATAAACTTCTTTTTGCGAAACAGCATTATCGTAAATGAAAGATAATAAAGTTAAGTAATAGACAAATGTGACTAAATGTTTCACTAACTTACTTATACGTACCATAACCGTCCATCAGTCTCTCAGTCAATTACTTAGTGACCGTTACAGGTGCAGTATGGTATACTGTTTCTAGTAATCTCAGTTTGTAAGAAACTGCTACAGTTTTGCCTGATTTTGCTGCACTATTAAAGAACATTTCTTTACTTAATTATATATTTGACTCCTCCCGTACATATTAATTGTCACCCTAGAATATGACTTTTTTTCACTTCTTTGAAAAACCAAGCAAACCCGTCTCTACTTGTTTTGGGGCGTATACAATTTTGCCATGTCTGTATTAGATCACTTAGTTGAAAAGTTTGACATGTCCTACCCTATTTGTTTTGGGGCGTATACAATTTGGCCATGTCTAGATTAGTTCACTAGTAACCTCCTCCTGGGACTTATCTAGAGTCGACTCTAGGTGGGGAAAACTTATTTGTTACGGCAGCTGCCAGCAAATAAACTAATGGCGAGACATGCTGCGAGACCAGTGTTACGTCTAACGGCACGGGAAGGATGTTAGATGTAAGAAGAAAGAGTAGATCACGTTTTTCTCAAAAGCCTGCTAGCTACGATCTCTCTACGATCATCATGTAACATTTTCTTTGTACTGTCTCGCACGTATAGTAACACCTCGACAGTTTTTATCTTATCTTATATCCTTCCCGTGCCATTAAACGTCACATAGGGCTCGCAAGGTAGTTCGGCAGTTTTTCCTGTCTTCGGCGAGTCTTTCAGCCTCATCAAAGGATTAATTTGATCTCTTAAAAATGTCCTCTTCAGAGTTTCACGAGGTCTGCCTCTTTTTCTTTGGCCTGTTGTGTTCCATTTGATAGCTTGTTTTGGGATTCTCTGATCATTTCTTCGTATCAAGTGACCAACATATGTCCATCTCCTTTTCCTGATCACCCATGAGACAGATTGTTGTTCAGTCATCTGTCTTATCTCTGCATTGTTTTTGAATTCGTTCCACTTGATGCCGAGTATTTTCCTTAGGCATTTGTTTTCAAAAGAGTCTAATTTATTTTCTATTTCTTTAGTTGTTTTCCAGCTTTCACATGCATAAATGAGGGTGGATATTACATTTGAATTGAATAGTCTTAACTTGGTTTTTGTACTTATAACCTTTGAATGCCATATGTTTTCAAGATTCTTGAAGATCGATGCTTATATACTCGTGGGAAAATATGGGCACTAACACCATATCCCTATGTGCCTCTAAGGCATGACAGGATTACCTTAGTATAATACATGTACACCTTTAGAATAGTGTAAACCAGTCATTTAACATTTTTATTTACAAATATTTTTCTAATAAATGTGACAGCTTTTTAAAGGACAAAATAAGAGATCCAGAAATTAAGCCTTTGAATGCAGCGTTTCACTAATTATGATTGTAAACGTGATCGCAGGCAGGTAATAGATGAAATGTAGTTCATTTAGGTGTCAAAAATTCCGTGGAATAATCTCATGGACAGAGAAAACCTCCTGAAATGTCCAGCTTAGAATGGCACATAATTACACAAGGACACATAAACAGTGGACCTTCGTCTGATATGCTCCAAGAGGACTAGAGCCACACAAAGCTGACACACACAAAAAATGGATAAATGGAGAGATGCAGTCTTGGAGACTCTTGACATCGCCACACAAAATAACACTGTGGTCAAGAAGTTGTGGCGAAACTTTATCGCCTAGTCCATTCCTCACGATACTGAATGAAGATAGCCGAGATTGAGCTATTTCATATACTAACAGAAAAACGGCCATTGGTAGTTTAGTGCTTATATATCGTTCTCCGTCGAGTATCGTTTCTTTCCCAGTATGGATTGTCTGCAGTTATGTTCCAGCGCTAGCATAATAAAACAAATATTCTAACACGATGTTACAGATTTATTTTATTCCGAGGGTCTGTTTCATCTCCTCCCCGCAAGCTGTATTGGATTTCGTGCGTAGACTATAAGCGAAAACTGCACTCATCTGTAGAAATTTCGGACAGAACTATCACAAGCTCAGTCTAAATATTTTCTGTTTTTACACCGGTTAGTGGTCAGCTTTGTGACTGTCGGCGGCCCCCCCCCCCCCCGAAATGAAAGGAGTTCACGCGATCGATGGTTATCAATATAACGACTATCTTTTATCGTCCCTGTGTTCTCAGCGAGCATAATGAGTGGCTGGGTGTGTTTTCAAAGTGAGACACAGGAGAGAAATGAATAGACAGGAGAAGGAAAGTTTGTCCAGTGAAACTGAAAAGAACCTGAAAGGCTGTCATAGAGCAGATGCAGAATGAGCGTTAAATTTCTCAGAAATCTCTGTAGAATCTAAATCTGTATACATCACTTCTTCCAACCCCCCCCTCTCTCTCTCCCTGTCTCTCTCTCTCCCCCCCCCCTCTCTCACAAACATATGTAAACTTAGCGTGTGCTTAAGTTAAAAATTGAGGATGAATTAGGGAAGGGATATGACCAAAAACCCAGCTGTTACCCACATTCCATGGCCTAATGTATTACCGTATTGGGTGGCCAGGGGTTCTAAGGACTGTTATTGTCGGAGGTGGAGTGGATAACTGCCTCTGGTAGTGAAGTCCAGCTCCTGGCCTTCTCGTTGCAGAACTGTTTAAACTGACAGGAGAAGGGGCGAAGGCGAATATCTGGCGCCTGAAAACCAGACACTTAGGGTAGATGAGAGGCACGTTTGTTAGCTCATCTACCGCTGCTGGCGAGATTCTTCAGCTGCCGTGCGTGGAGCGGTGCTCCTCCCGGCCAATGAAGAAAGGTGCAAATGGGGTTGCCGCGCGGCACCACTGCGGAAATGGTGGTAGAAAGGATAAAGCGAAGCAACCAGTCAAATCACGTTATCTCTGGTCTTGAGGTCGGCCATATCCTAAGTGCACTCATATCGGGCGAAATGCCTGAACTGGCTTAACCCAGAGGTTAAGACACTGCTGACGAGACTCTTCGGATGCCGCGCGTGGAGTGAAGCTCCTCCCGGTCAAGGACGAAACTGAGGAAAAGAAGTAAGGGTTGCTGAGCGGCGCCGATGTGAAAGGTGAAGGAAAGGATAAAGTGAAGTTTAATCGGTATGTCCAGTAGTATCGCTGCGAGAGCTACACATACCACGGCGCATCTGCTCTAGAGGCCGACCACGTCCGAAATACACCTACACTGGTGAAATATGCCTAAACCGGCATACTTATATCTTATATCCTTCCCGTGCCGTTAAACGTCACATACGGCTCGCAAAGTAGTTCGCCAATTTTTCCTGTCATCGGCGAGTCTTTCAACCTCATCAAAGGATTTTATGCCTGTTAATTTGGCCTCTCTTAATAATGTCCTCTTCAGAGTTTCACGCGGTCTGCCTCTTTTTCTTCGGCCTGTTGTGTTCCACTTGATAGCTTGTTTTGGGATTCTCTGATCATTTCTTCTCATCAAGTGACCAACATATGTCCATCTACTTTTCCTGATCACCCATGAGACTGGTTGTTGTTCAGTCATCTGTCTTATCTCTGCATTGTTCTTGATGCCGAGTATTTTCCTTAGGCATTTGTTTTCAAATTCTATTTCTTTTCTATTTCTTTAGTTGTTTTCCAGCTTTCGCATGCATAAATAGGGTGGATATTACATTTGAATTGAATAGTCTTAACTTAGTTTTTGTGCTTATAACTTTTGAATTCCATATGTTCTCAAGATTCTTGAAGATTGATGCTGCTTTTACAATTCTTATCCTAACTTCCTTTCTAGTGTCACCATCCTAGTCTATGTAGCTGCCAAGGTATGTAAATTGATTGACTTCTTCAATATCTGTCCCTTCTATGTGTATTTTTCCATTTTGATTGAGAGGAATTTTCATTATTTTTGTTTTGTCCTTGTTAATTTCAAGTCCTATTTTGCTAGCCAGTGAAGACAGTCTATCTGTTTTTTCTTGAATGAAATTCACATAATTACTGATAAGAATTATGTCATCATCAAAATCAAGATATTCTAGTTGGGTCCCATGTACCCAGTCAATACCTGTGTTACCTGTGCAACATTTTTTCATTATGAAGTCTATTGTAATCCCAAAAAGTAAAGGAGACAGTATACATCCTTGTTTCACGCCTGTTTCAATCTGGAACCATTCACTCATCCCTTCTTCTGTCTTGACTGCACAACCATATCCATTGTATAAGTCCTTAATGATGTTGACAATTTTATATGGTATTCCATATAGACTTAAAATTCTCCATAATGAATCTCTGTGTATGCTATCAAATGCCTTTTTAAAATCTATGAAGTTCAGTATTAATGGTTTCTGCTTTTCAATATGTTCTTCAAGTATTATTCTTAGAGTAAAGATCTGATCGAGACAGCTTCTCCCCTTTCGAAATCCTGCTTATTCTTCTCTCATTGCAGTATCCACTATATCTTTGAGTCTGTTCAGAATGACCTTGCAAAATACTTTTGACACAACTGATATTAAGGTTACTCCTCTCCAGTTGTTACAGTCACTAAGCTTGCCCTTTTTCGGTATTTTAAAAACCGGCATACACCAGGGGTGAAACTTGATGGCTAGGCATGTCACGCCACCTCCGCTCTAGAGGTCGGTCACGCCTGATATACACCCATACTGGTGAAATATTCCTAAATCGGCTCACACCAGGGATGAAACTTGAAGGCTACGCATGTCACGGTACCTCTGCTGTAGAGGTCGGTCACGTCCCAAACACGCCAGTACTGGGATAATATGCCTGAACTGGTTCACCCCAGTGGTGGAAGTCACTAGTGGTGAGGATTCGTCCTCCTAGACAAAAGCTCCATCCTGGTCACAACTACGAAGGGTATTGGCCACAACCACAAAGTGCTGAAGTCGGAGACACTGGACCAGTGCAGTCTAGATAGGCAACCACCTCTCACCCGGCGGGGATGTTTGCGTATCCTAATCACGCTGAGGTTTTCCGGTGAGAAAGTCCAATGCTGGACTGGATGGGCAACCACCTCTCATCGTCGGTGATACACGGATATCTCAAAACACGTCGAGGTTTTCCAGTGAGAAATTTCAACTCTGGCCTGGGTGGGCTACCACCTCTCACCCAGCGGGGATGCACTGATATCCAAAACACGTGGAGGTATTCCTGTGAGAAAGTCCAACTCTAGACTAAACTGGTGCAACGAAAACCACAGTGTCACGCAGTCCCGCTTCTGAGACCCACCAAGAATACAGGCTCAAGCCGTGCGGTACTCTGAACCTCTTGTGGTCCTTCTCGGGGATCTCATGTGGTCCTTTCGGGGACCACACGGGAGACCACTGGATTTAACGAAGACCACATGCGTAAATTCATTAAGATCACATGGCGGTCTTGGTGGTAGAAGCGAACGAAGAAGAAGGGTGACCAGGCTCCAACATCTCATACGACTGATAACCCAGGTTACAGATCCTCAGAATAATGTATGCCAGCTGGCCTATTATATATACCACACAATTTACACAACATGGCATAGACATTACCAAATCAGCATTAATGTACATGAACGTTTTATTACTAAAAAAAAACGACATAGATCATGGTAGTCACAAGTATATCACATTACACAGAACATACAACACATTTCATAAGATATAATCAGGCATGATATCAACATAATGCAATACTCTTAACTAACATAATTAAAGAACCAGATAACCGAGCCTTGGCTATCATGGCCTTCCCCTCCCATCACAATAGACATTATACATCCCTAAGTTGTGCCAACGCACTTTTGAATACTGCAGCCAATGCTGCAAATCTACACCATATTCTCTCCATGAATTAATCTATGTTCTAGTGCATTTGCTTCAGCATGACGGCGACCTCTGCCTGGAACTCTCCTCCTCACATAAATTCCCACATGTGATAAAGCACTAATAATCTCACAGCCCCCCCCCCCTTTGTTGTACTCTCTCCACGGCCTCTCTTGATGCTACCGCACCTCTTGATGCAGCTGTTGATGCCAGGATACGTATCTCAGGATACATATTGAATCATCCACATGAAATAAGAGCATTATGGCATCCAACACGCGCCATTCAATAGAACGTTATTTATCGTGAATCACCGAGAGAATTCTCCATATGATCGTGCATTCCACATGCACATGCTGCACATTCTGCACATTACACAAATATATGAACACACAGATATCAGGACGGCTAGGGCTAAGTATTCCTTATAAAACACAAGCACAGACCAGACTGAACTTGCCCCGCCATTTGCCTGCTTTAACTCTTCGTATCTCCCCGCCCCGCATCCTCAGTAGGCCTTTCCTCGCCAGGGTCACGTGATCGAAGATGCTCTGCCCACGGCGCCGTACAACTGAATGAACTTCGCGTGATCGCTCACACACACCTTCATAAGCATTTATACGCCTTGATACTTTATGATTGAAAAATTATTCATTTTTTATTTATTTAATCACTCAGTTTAGCCTACCCATCTATATAAGATTGCTTGTTGATGACTGAATGAGGTTGTATCGGAAACTTCCCAAATTGGTTTTGAAAAAGTACAGACTTAAATTATTTAAATTTGGTCACCATCCCTTCCGAGTTAATCCCATTGCGAACGTACATAGGGATCACCGCGCCTCAGAACGCAGGAGTCCTTTTCTTGAAGACCATCATATACCGCTTGCGATTCCATTTGGGTTTTGGGAACAAGGTGAAGTCACAAGGTGCTAGGTCAGGCGAGTACGGAGTATGTGGCATGCTAGTAGCATTCTCACGAAACTGAAGGCACACATCAAGACGCCGCTGCTTTTGTTTGAATGCCAGAAGTCGAGGAGCAGACTTCGCAGCAACCTTGTAGCTGATTCCAGCTGTGTAAGATCTGATGAATTGTTCGTGACGATTCTTATGGATAATCACGCATATTTTTTGCACCCACATTTTCTGGCGTTTTACTGGGATTGGTAGCTCTAAACTGTTGTCATCTTAGAACTCGCCTGCCACTTATAAACCAGTGTTCGATATAAAGAATGTTCGTTAAAAGCCTGAAGAAGCATTTTGAGGGTCACAGTAACAGATTTACCGAACTTGACGCAAAATTTGATGCAGGCACGTTGCTCAAATTTGTCGTCCATCTTAACGATCGTAAGGTCACAAAACCATTTTTTTTTCAAAATTGAACACATGCAGACAGCACAGCGCCAGCTGGCAGACTGACTCATCAGTCAGAGAATGATGACCCTTCAGTCACAGTATCTCGTCCTGGGGATTTTCCGATACCACCTAGTGTGTGGATATTTTATCTTTAGAACATCAGTTGTAACAGTAAAATAATAAACCTATAGATAAGACCTCTGGAAACGATTGAATGTCTGTCGCTGATGGAATAGAGAGAGAGAGAGAGAGAGAGAGAGTGAATGAGTTCAGACAGCTCTCGAATATTTGTAGGAAATGATTAAGTTAACTTAACTGATCTGTTCAGTACTCGTCCTATCATGTAAAATGTGGAATAGTTTTCACAATGAACGTTCCTGCTGAACTGCATAAATAGTACAGTAATACGGCTGTCCACATACGTGCATTTTTATTAGGTAGGTTTTTTTTTCCTTTAAATTTTATTCATCTTTTCTGAAGGATTTTCATCTTGGTCATTTTGATTGCGATGTATTTTAATTTTTTTTTAAATTTGGAGCACTTTGTGATAGCCCAACATGCATTTGCATCTGTTTTTATTCTACATTCATTTTTATCATTTTAGTTAGATTCTGCATGAAAGTGACAGAAGCAAAAACTGCAAGGTTGTCTTGACATGATTCTGTTTCTGTCTCTCGTGATGAGCTTGATGCGTCCCTTCAATCTGACAGGGGATTTGGGACTTAATGTGGTCTCCGTGGGGGTGGAGTCTATTTAGAATTCTATTTCGCCCAGTTATGGCGCTAGGATTTTTTTTTTTACCTGTACAACTCTACCTGCCTTTCACCAAGCAGGAAACACTTTCCGAAATCCAGTTTTATCAGTAGTACATTCGGTACCATATACTTTTTTAAAATGTAGAATGAAACACACTATGCAAACTTCAGCGGGAATTAAATATTGGTTATAAATAATATTTGTTATTATCGTATTTCATGAGCTATTTAATCCCTACAAAACGCTGAACCAAAGTAAAAACTGCTTGGTTCTTCTCCACGCAGACTGAACATCATGAGTCTCTTGGCTCGGTTATCGTGGACTGCTTTTTCCCCCCCAGGTTTATGATAAAATAAATCGGTTACAGTAACTGGAAACCTACATAAGTCTCCCTATCTCTGTTTTTTAAAAAAAGTCGGTAATATATTGGTAATATTTGCCGATTAACGATTTGGCCCGATGTAGCTATCTCCTTGTACGACCAGGCTGTTCTTGGGAAATCGAAGAAGAAATAAGAGTAGACAGCGATTTATGAGGTAAAATATTTTCACAACGCAGAATAATGTTCGTGTGCCTAGTTTTAGGATTAGAATTTAGATATGGGAGTGAGGGCCTGCAGCGTTTGTTGCGCGCACGAAAAGAAGTTTCAGAAGCGGAAATCTGACTCAGCAGCAGAAAAAATCTGCCCTGAAATATTCAGGAGAGCTAATTAAATGTACACCTTTGAGTCAGATAAGCCGTCTTTTCTTGGAAGACTCTTTCTGTGGAATAATTGAGGGCATGAAGCGGAAGCAGTGCCGGCTGTAACTTGATATTAACCCAGGAGCAGTAACTTCATATAGTGTGTCCACGTGTTCTTCCCTGACCTCTTCCCCAGAATATATCTCACTTTCTCCGTCTCTGCGACGCCGCGCGCATGAATACTTTTAACATGTTTGTTGTAGGGATGAAGGCGGTGTTACTTATATAAGCAGAAGGTTAGTTATAAAGTTCTGGAATAACAGGCTCAGTCTGAGTCGTTGTTGCCGTTATATCTCCTGATGTATCTGCCTGAGTCCTTCATTTCTTTTTACACCGCTGTCGTCGTTATCATTACCGGCGTGTCTTTTCTTGTATCAGCTGTGAAGCTGCATTGATTTCTTTGCAGCTGATGCTGTAACGAAGATCCTGAAACATGCACTATGTTTGGAGACTTCGCTTGCTAGAAGAAAAAAAATAGAGAATCTAACATCTCTGCCGATTCACCACTGTAGAGGAAACAAAAATCGTTCGATAACTTCACTGCGGACAGCCGCGAAAGAGTAGGGCATGGTCTTGACCAAGCCTGGTGTGCTTGTTCTATAACTGCAGTCTCCGTGTAGTTGAGTCATCGTTGCTTGGAGAAAATTACGTGGACATTTGAAGTATCATTATGACATCTACAGAGTGTTTCAGTCAGTTATTGTCATTTTCATCTTAACGGTACATTGGCGGAGGCGAGTTTATTTATATGAAAGCGGTGCCAAAGTAACAAACAAGGATTAGAAGTTCACATATTGGTAGCTTTGTGAATGGTATGCTCGATATGAGGCCTTTGGGACTCTTCAACGGCTTGGGGACGTAAACACAAAGTTCTGTACAGTACGACCGAACACCTTTCACAACTCTAGTGTGGTCTGTTCTACTACACACAAGTCTGTACGACAGCGGGGGGGGGGGGGGGGGGGGGGGGCGGCTTCATTGTTTTGTCCACCTTCCGTACCTCGTCTGGTAACTCATAACTGTGTATGTAAACGTGTTCCAAACTAATTCTCAACCGGAACGATAAACAGTTAAAAGAAGAGTGGCCCAGCTGCAGGCAACGAATAACGAACAGTCATCATTCTCAACTCCCAGATTCTCTGCTGTTTGTTGATAGTTTATTTGAACATAATTTAGGAAAAGTTAGATGTTCGCAATAACACTAGCAACAGTATCTTTTATTTTGAAGGAAAAGAAAACGACATCCCGCAGTCCGTCCGTTTGTCGTCAGTTACTCATTTGCATGTCGCCCCTCTGGCGGTACGTCTCTAAGTCTCTCTTTTTTTTAATATCTCCAAGTGTACTCTCTCAGGATTTCAAAAAGGGAGAAGCTGTCTCGACCAGATCTTTACTCTAATACTTGAAGAGCATATTGAAAAGCAGAAACCATTAATCCTGAACTTCACAGACTTTAAAAATAGCATTTGATACCATACACAGAGATTCATTGTGGAGAATTTTAAGATTATATGGAATACCATCTAAAATTGTCAACATCATTAGAGATCTCTACAACGGATATGTTTGTGCAATCAAGAGAGAAGAAGGAATGAGCCAGTGGTTTCAGATTGAAACAGGCGTGAAACAAGGATGTATATTATCTCCTTTGCTTTTTGGAATTGTCATAGACTTTATAATGAAAAGATGCTGTAAAGGTAAAGCCGGCATTGATTTGGTACATGGGACCCAAGTAGAAGATTTTGATTTTGCAGATGACATAACTCTTATCAGTGACAGTGTGAAATCAATACAGGAAAAGACATATTCCCCGTCTTCCTTAGTAGCAAAGTAGATCTTGAAATTAACAAAGTCAAAACGAAAAATAATGAAACTTCTCATTAATCAAGAAGGAAAAATATACGTAGAAGGAACAGTTGTTGATGAACTAAACTAATTTGCATACCTTGGCAGCTACATACACCAGGAAGGAAGTTAGAATTCGAAATGCAAAAGCAGCATTGTCCTTCAAAAATCTTGAGAATGTATGGAATTGAAAAGTTATAAGCATAAAAACCAAGTTAAGATTATTCAATTCAAATGTAATATCCACCCTCATTTATGCATGCAAAGCTGCAAATCAACTAAAGAAATAGACAGGAAATTAGATTCTTTTGAAAACAAATGACTAAGGAAAATACTTGGTGTAAACTGGAACGAATTGAAGAACAACGCAGAGATAAGACAGATGAGGAAACAACAACCTGTCTCATGGGTGATCAGAAAAAAAGAAGATAGACATATGTAGGCCATGTGATGAGAAGAAACATTCAGAGAATACCAAAACAAACTATAAAGTGGAAAACAACAGGCCAAAAAAAAAAAAAGAGGTTGACCACATGAAACTCTAAAGAGGACACTGTTAAGAGAAGCCAGTTTAGTGGGCTGGGCATAATATCCATTAATGAAGTTGAAAGACTCGCCGAGAACAGGAAAATTTGGCAAACAACTATGCGAGCCCTATGTGACATTTAACAGCACGGGAAGGATGTAAGATGTACTCTCTGTCTTTGTCGATACTATCATCCCCTTTTCATTTTATGTTTATTTGACTAATTGGTGCACATTTGTGTAATTCCCGTTCAGTCGGCTTACCCTGTGTAACTTCTGTAGCCATACTGTCACACAGGGCGCTTACTTCAAACCGGTCTACGGAAGATGTTCTCTTCAAGCACAGTGGTCCCAGCAGGCTGGGGCTAGACCTCACACTGCTCCAGAGGTCCAGGAGCTCCTGCACTCCGAGTTCAAGCATGGACGAGTTCCAGCATCGCCGCGTCCATCGTTTCCCACAGCAATTCCAGTGCGGATTCTCTTGTCCACCATGGAGCCCAAATTTAAATTCGTGCGATTACTTTCCCCGGGGTTATCTGGAGGGCAAAGTGTCCAGCAGTGCTCCTCGAAATCTGACTGAACTGAAGAAGGATCACGGGCAGTTGTGCACAAACCACAAGAAGAATGGTCACCCGGACCGTACAGCACTTTGTATTACGTCTCCAAGCTACCCTTGTGTAAAACTGTTGGTGCAAGTTTACATTAAAGCCGGTGGGAGGAATATTCTCTCAGGATGGTTACAGACCAACAATCCTTGGCAATATACTACCGTACTCGAGGCCAATCTAGCTCCTCCATCATGACTGCCAACCAAGGTTCTCCCCTCCTTGGTGGGTTATGCTAATTTTACATAAATCCGGAGCATGTAATCAATACATAATACATTTACATGAAGTATAAATCACCAAGTCTGAAATTAAGGACACGGCATTTTAGTCTCATTATACGCCACAACAACACATACAACTGACACTGTCATCAACATGACATCAAGACATGTGTCATCATAATAAACGAACAGAATAGACGAACAAGACCAATGCAATGCAAAATACTTCGAGCAATCTTCAATAACGGAAAAGCATTGGATGAACAATGTCAATGCAATGCAGGGTAATTAATCATGATATCATATGATAATGACTGCTCATGTTGCATATTGAAAATCTATTGGGCATGAGGTCCTGGGCTCTCTTGGCCCGACATACAGCCTACACTACTAATATAATGTGCAATAGCACTTATTCCCCGCAGCTATCGCCGCCATGATACACCTCCTTATAACTGTGCCTCTGCAGCACACGATCAGTCTGCATGAAAAGCGTAATAAACGAATCATACATGTTGCCCATCCAATATACCGACACATCACAGATATCATACTCAGAATTTCCATATCATTGCGTAAATACAAGAACCCTACATCAGATTAATTCACAACTATATAATCTACACCACAAGAGATGGGCTCAGCAGAATATACTAAACACGCACAATATTATAAGCACAACGAAGACACTACATTGCAGGCCATGTTCCCCCTATCTAATCTGATGCAGCCCAACGTTTCAATATATATTCTATTCCCCCCCCCCCCCGCAAACCGACTACAAAATGACGTGGACGATGACGCTTCGGTCATGGTCGTACACCCCTCGATCCACACTTACGTGAAATTCTAATCCTTGTTTGTTACTTTGACACTTCCTTCGTATAAATTCGCTTTCGCCAATCTAGCATCAAGTTGACATTAACAACAATTGACGGAAACATATGTAGAATAATATATAAGAGACGTTTAATTAGTTTATTATTTAAAAGCACATATAATCTAAAATCTAAGACCAGTCTGCGCTCTGTGTAAAACTTTCACATGAGTAATATGGTTCTGTGGAAAAATATACTGAGAGAGAGAGAGAGAGAGAGAGAGAGAGGCTTGGAAATTAAAAACCACAAAAGAAGCAGATTTAATGTTGCGGTTCGTGAAGGACTTGAGTGTTTTGTATGAAAACATTTGTTTGGCCCAGCGTAAATATATATCGACCTGGTCCATCTATTGACATTGAATCGTGTAGCAACTACGTAAACAAGCTCGCCTTCCCCTTGCACTGGTTTCATGGGCTCAGGGAAAAGGAAATGGCCATGACTAAAATCTTCAGGAAGACTAATTCATTCATGACGTAACGCCTTTACCTAGCCACGTAGTCGGAGAACCACCAGTGCGTCATAACTCTCGCTGGCCGGTGGTAACGGTAAGACACCAAATTAGAATTGACGGGCTTCCTTCAGAGTATACTCTGCCGTATTTTCTACACTGAGTCAGAAGTCCGAAGGGCTGAAAGAGACCCCATTTTTGGAGTAAGGTTCGCAGCCGCTCTTTCTCCTCCCCCCCCCCCCCGCCCCTAATATTGACCCTACGCGTGCCGATCTCATGCATAGAGACGACAAAGAAGCAGTCTGGGGGTACGAAGAGCTCCATTCAAACGGTTTTTCCCATCTATGAATGCGAAGATTCCCGAGTCGGGGAAAGATAAATTTGAGAGAAGGAACGCTTGTGAGCTACGAATTGGGAAGTTGGAAGGGAAGGAATAGGATCAGATCGTCTTGGATGAGAGTGGACAGGGAAGAAATATACAGTGAATGTTCTGAGTTGTACGTCTGTTAATTATTATCACGTGACTAGGTAATCACACCGTCCTACAGGTCTCGATATTTCATGACATCAGCCATCTGTCGCTTATCTCTCTCTCTCTCTCTCTCTCTCTCTCTCTCCTCTCTCTCTCTCCACTCCCACCACCATAGAAAGGGACTTATTTTTTTCTTCTTTTGTTTTGTTTTTTTCTTCATCTTCTTTTGTCTCCCTGGAACTACATATCGGTGTTCTTTGCAGTGGATGTTGAGGCACAGCATCATGTCGGATTGGGAGGGTAAAGCGGCTATTTTCTCAGTCCCTGTGTGGAGAAAGGGGTGTGCAGCGCTTCTTTAGCAGGCTCCACCACCATGGGGACTATAGCGATCCCTGCCCTGTTAGTCAAGTACTGGGGGGATACCAACGGAAAAGTGGAACAGGGCCTTGGCCAGTTATCTTTCGGCAGATGTAAGACTAGCGTGTGAACTATGAGTCGGGTCTTCACAGAAAACAAGAGTCAGAGAATGAATGAATGATCTTTATTTTAAAAGGGTAAAGAATTGGGCGCGCAGGCCCGTCTTACATTCTGCCCTTTATCGCTCCATCTTTCATTCTTCCCACACACTCGATTTAATAATGTATACAAAATTATATGAATACACACACCCCTACGCACACACAGGCACACACGCACCGCACGCACACATACACATGCAAGATGAAACTATATGAAATATAAGTATACAGATTACATGAAAAAAATATCTAAGAATGCAAGATGAAAGTATTACATTTACAAATATAGGATAATGAACTTACATAAGAGATAACTGATTTAACAAGATAGCGCGCGCACACATATGTACATACACACACACGCGCGCGCAATACATTTTCAATGGAGTTCAGACATTCCACTCTCGCATATTTACTAAGATAATTTCTAACAAGATACAAGATCTAACAAATTATGTTTAGAATTATATTCTTTTAGAACAGAACTCGGTGGCTGGCGAGTCAGGGTATGAGAGGCTATTAGATATTCTATGAAGGCATATAGTTACAAGTCAGTAAATATTGAAAAGGGCTTGAGTTAAAGGATAAAGTATTACTAATGGATTTTAGATGGTAGGGGAGGGAGTTCCAGAGCTGTACCGTAGAATACGCAAGGCTATTCTTGTACAGATCTAGCCTGGGTTTAAGGAAGAAGACATTTTCTTAAACGTTGGCTATGTTTAATGCTGGACGTAAACAATGGCCATAAGTAAGGCAGAGCATTGTGCCACAAATTCTGTGAACACATTTGAGTTTGTTAAAAATAATTCTTTATTTGAGGGGTAGAATTTCAAGTTCTTTGTGCGATCTGCAGTCTGTTCTGAGAGAGAGAGAGAGAGAGGGGGGGGGGGGGAATGAGAGAGATAGAAAAGACCCTCCTTTCGACCAGTTTGGACATGTCTTCTTGTTTCCCATATTGTTTTTCATGCACTGTCCACAAGGATTGTCTCTTAGTACCTCTAGGCCTGCACTGGCTCATACTGCATGTGTGTGTTGGTTTGGTTTTATATACATTTTAATGTGCAGTATTTTACCAGCCTATACACGGTGCTGCATTATGTCAAGTTATGTTTGTCACATAATATGCAGGTGTGCGTGCGGTCGATCGGAACATTGGCACGTGCAGATGGGGGTACCCAAAGCAGAGCCTGGGAATTTAGAGAAGTGGCATCCCTACAAGCACACGGAGCAGAAAGTCACTGACGCCTACGGAACCATAGAATTCCAGGGAGGTCCTCATCCCAGCAAAGCCCAGTATATTAGATTGAGTAGTCTGGACACCAGGCAGGAGAATGTACTCACTCTCTTAATTAAGGTCAGTGAAGTCTGTTTCAGGACAGTATATTTAACTGTGAGTCCAGTAAGTGCTAGTTCAGATTAATGGAGATTTATCCAGACTTAATACTCGAGCTAATGTTATAATTCTAAACTGGTTCTTATTTATCAGCTTGTTTTCCATTTTTACAATTTGAAGAATAAATAATTGTTCACAGACTCTGAAAGGCAGTCCTTGGGGAAAGAGCCAGAACTTTCTAGTTCACTTAACAATCTTTGAAGGGCACAGTCTTATACTGATACTGAGCCCTGCATAGGTCTCAGAATATCTTGGGCTGCCATATATTGAGTAGAACATTTTCACCCAGCGTAGTATCCATGTTATACAACCAAGAATGTTGAATAAAGCATACAAGTTTTGCTGCAGTAGGTTTTCTTCATCTTTGTCACTTTTGGGGGGGAAGAAACACACAATAACATGCAGAGACACCATTCTTTGCATGTTCTGTTTTTCTCAGCTTTTCTTAGACTGTTATAAAGACCTTTTGCAGTTTAGAAAATTGAAAAAAAAATAGTTTTAACTTTCTGTGAACTAAAAGGTCTTACCTTGATTTGTATTTGAATATTTGGACTGTTAGCTGTTAGTTGAAAATAACTGAATGAATTGCACTAGAAGTTCAAATACACAATACACCAGTCCTTGCTTCATATTGCGATTTTAAGAAAATTAAAGGTTATAGAAATTTTATAATCAGGGACAGGACATTGAATCTGCTAAGAAGGGCTTTGAAAGCTTTAACTGTTGTAACTCTTTATATTATGATTTAAAGACAGACAGGGTCATGGAGGTCTCCCAGCTGTGACCAAGAAAATGTTTGAAATTGTTCAGTTTTAATTAGAATAAAATGTATTTTACAGTTTTTTAATAAAAAAAAGAAACGCTGCACTTTCACAGCACTGGGCACTGGACTTGCCAAAGCTGCTTATTACAGTTCATGGGGGCATACTGAACTTTGACCTCCAGCCAAAACTAAAACGTGTCTTTAGGAAGGGTCTTCTTAAAGCAGCTAGGACCACAGGTGCCTGGATTGTTACAAATGGCACCAACACTGGTAAGCAGTTCATCTCCACGTTTGGTTACTGGCACAGTACTGTATGTGAGATACAGAATAACCAGGTCATGTTTTATCCAGTTTCATTTAGTCATTGTGTTAACAGACAAATTGAAATTTTCATTCCCCAGAGGAATTCTAACTTTCTGCTGCCACAAATACTTTATAATTTTGTACATTCAGTATTTATGTGCATGATAAATTTATATGACATTGCTCAATCATTCATTTTCTGGTGCAGTGATTGTTTAACTTTCTTCAGACTGCAAGCTTCTTACCTCCAACAACATATTCCTAGCACCCCCAAGAACACATTCCTAGCACCCCCAACAACATATTCCTAGCACCCCCAAACAACACATTCCTAGCACCCCCAAACAACACATTCCTAGCACCCTCAAACAACACATTCCTAGCACCCCCAACAACACATTCCTAGCACCCTCAAACAACACATTCCTAGCGCCCCTAAACAACACATTCCTAACACCCCCAAAACTTTTGTTTTGTTCCTTTTTGCTCAGTTCTGATACTGTCTCCTGTGCATTTCTCCCCTCACCTCTTCACTTGATCTTCCCAATGTCCCCAGTGGAGTTGTACTGTCCACTTCCAATTGGAACCACTGATCTAGAATATTCTGTCTTGTTCCCTCTCTGTGTGTCATGATTTTTCTGCCAGGGTTTGATGGCTTTGCTGTCAAACACTTTTTTTTTTGGGAGGGGGGGGGGTGCAAGATATCAAAGTTGATTGATGAGCTATACTCTCTTGGCTAGACAGTAGCTCATCCTACCAGAGTTTATGGTTCAGGTCCAGGGTAATTCTCTTGTCATTTTTCTTTCTCTCATATCTGAAGTGCTTTGTCTAAGATTTTTCAAAGTCTGACCATACAACAATGTAGTCTGGTCACTTTACTTTGTGAAAAGACTCGTTGTTTCCTATTTTTTTTTTTTAAATTTTAAAATATTCTTTGTGGGTTTTTTCTGGGGCATATTTAGAAATATTATGATTGACAGTTTGGAAATATCTTTTATAGTCACCTATCTTGAAATTGACATGAATGGCTAAGGGCTGGTATATCAATTTTCTAATGGCCCATGATAAGTCAATTAGTTAATGCCTCTGTATTAAAAAGACATCAATAATCTAATGCTTATAAGCTTCATTGGATGCAAATGTTAATGACCAATTCATTCTCATTCACATGTGTGTTGGAATATTTTATATATGTCTTTTAAGTTTCTTATACTTTGTTGACTGCTCGTGTGAGTTAAATAGACAGATTTATCATAGTCAGATTTGAGACAATGCTGGGTCATTCTTTAATCTGTTCTTTGAAAGAACTACATCTTGCATCCTTCTCGTGCTGTCAGACATCACATTGGGCAGTGTGCCTTGCCATGAGTCACTGTTCTTGGCTGTCATCTGTCTCATCAAAAGATGCCTTCATCTTAGTCTTTCTTGTCAATGTTCTCTTTAGGTTCTCTCGAGGATGACCTCTTTTTCTTTTTCAAGTTGTTTCCCGTTTGATGGCTTACTTTGTGATTCCTTCATTTCTTCTTCTCATCACATGATCCACGTATTTCCGCCTTCTTTTCCTGATCACTTCTGAGACTGTTGCATGCTCATTGCTCGTTTCTGTTATCTCTGGTTTAGTTTAAATGTGTTACACTGTATGTATAGTATTTTTCTTAAACATTTGTTTTCAGATGTGTCCATTTCAGAATTAATTTTTTTTAAAAATTGATAGTTTCTAAGTTATGACAGATGTTTTGAAGAATTTGGGGTTTAATTGCTTAGACCATCCATTCTTCTCCCCAGATCTAGATTCATTTATTTTCTATTTCCCAACCATAAAATGTGTTTGAACGAGAGGAAATCTTTAATTTATTTGAAGGTAATAGCAGCAAAAGAGCAATATTTTAGCTTCTTTTTATATGGGGAGAGTTAAAGAAACTTGAGAAACAATGTGCCAAGTGTGTTGAACTCAGGGGTGAATTTGTGGAATAGCATGCAAGTTTTATGGCTCTTGGTCATTCCATTCTTGATCACACCAGCAACTTTTCAGCACCCCGTTGTACTTCCAGGAAGATACATTCTCTGTGTTTACATATATTTGCCTTGTTTTATTTTCAGTTTTGCTTTCATATATTGACTGCTCTGTCCCCACCTCTCTCACTCTCTTCCCCAAATTTCTATGAGTCTTAGGTAGCTTTTAACTTTGCTTTATTGTATTTTTCTGTATTCCATCAAATTAAGGACATAATTAGTGGTTTTATACATTTAAAAGAAAAATCAATTTGTACTTTCTCAGTTCTTTACAACTTTTATGTTTTTTCCCCCTCCTTTTATTTATATTAGCATTGTCCTATTTTCTCTTTTAATACTTGATATGTTTTAGTGTTTTCTGATATTATTTCTGTATGTGTCCTTCTGTTGTGTTTATCCTCATCAGCCATTGCCAGTTGAATTCATGTAACAAGAATGTATTGTCTTGTGCAGGAGTGACCAGGCATGTGGGAGATGCCATCAGTGATCGCACAACCAAAGCTCGCAATAAAGTTGTAGCCATAGGTATTGCACCATGGGGGATTGTAGAGAACAAAGAGGACCTTATAGGAAGAGATGTAAGCTGGTTAATGTATTTGTGCAGTGTGACATGAAAAGATCTTTGTGTCATCATTATCAAATAATTAGATAACTGGTAATACAACTAAAGCTGTGCAGAGACCAACAAAATACTATTCATTTGATGTAGAGTTTGAAGGTGTATTGTGCTGTTTTACAAAAAATAAAGAAGAAAACAAAGGTGGATAAATCAGTGGAATGGTTATGAAAAACAATAACCAAATATTTCACCAAAAATGCTTGTATTAAGGACTACGGAGAAGACAAAGCAAATAGAGAGAAATATAGACATTTTTCAATCAGACTGGGATCTAAGTTTTTTTCTATGTATTTATCAGTTCTGATCATTTGTTTCAGTATAAAGCCATTTTTTTTTAAAGATAAAATTTTCCATTGTTGATGTTCATTGTTCTTGTCTCCTATTACTGATATATCCCCCTTTCCTTCCTCATTTTTGTTGTTTTTAGTTTGGTAAAACTGCCATGCATTTTCATCTAACTCTGTTCTGTTAGAACAAATTTTACCACAGCTGTTATCACATATTTATTTGAAGGTGATTTTCATGTGATTGCACTTAGAATGAGCAGCAAATATAGTATTTCAAAACTATTGACAACTACACTAGCATTTTAGATAATCAGTTACACTTGCTTGCCTTACACCTGGCAGTGTAGAAAGTGTTGAGGAAAGAAGAAATGCATATAAAATAATAGTGCAGTACAAATTTGATGGTTCATCATCCCAAGTAAATAACTGTGCCCTCCAGAAATCTGCTTCCCCTCTGAGTTGTGCACAGCTGCTTAGTTGGTCCAGTAAATGCGCCTGACAGTGAATGTGATGACAGAAATGTGAATCATAGTACAATATGACTTTGTAATTAACAAGTCCAAGTTCTGGGCTGAGTAACATGGCTCTGTGCAGATTCTGTATACATTTAGCATTGGCATTTTATTTGTTTATATGTATGTGCTATTAAAGAAAGATAAAGTAGATTCTGTTTTTATGTATTTCCTTCCCAGATTGTAGTTCCGTACCACTGTGTCTCATCCACTAAAACCAACACATCAGTTCTCAACAGTGATCACTCCTACTTCCTTCTGGCAGACAATGGTACCATGGGAAAGTATGGGGGAGAAATACTTTTCCGTAAAAAATTTGAGAAGTACATTGCCCAGCAGAAAATTTGCATAGGTATATGTTTGCTAAATTTTTTCATGATATTCAAGTTTCACTGAGATCAAGACATGACTGTTACTTCAGCAGAAGAAATAGTCTTATTAGCATCATCATGAGATGCCATGTAGACATAGGCAGTCATGCTAGTCTATTTTTCATTGTGTTTGTAATTATATATATATACGAGGGGCGTTCAGAAAGTAGTGTACCCTGTACAACGTAGGAATAAGTAAATAATACTTAGTCACTACATCATGATAAACAACCAACCAAACATACGAGGGGTGTTCAGAAAGTAATGCACAACGTTTTTCTCAGGAGCTGTTTATTCAAACAGCATGAAATTTATACAGAGTATACATGGATGTGTCATGTAAACATCGGTATTATTCAGCATAATCCCCATCAACTTGTACGGCTTTACGCCAGTGCGAAACAAGTGCATGTATTCCTAGCCCACACCAGATTTTCTCTTGATTATGTAGCCATTTCTTCGCTGCATGAATCACTCCTTTGTCATCTTCAAATCTTACCCTTCGGAGTGCATCTTTAAGTGGACCAAACAGATAGAAATCAGAGGGTGCCAGATTGGAACTATAGATCTGCTGAATTCTTGTGCAGCCAAACTCTGCGAAAATGTTGATTGAGTTTTTTCAGTGTCTTACTGTAAGCTTGAGAATTGATTGTCTCCTTTTGGCATAACATCCACAACAATCACACCTTCACTGTCCAAAAAGACAATGATCATGACCTTTCCAGCTGAAGTTGTCGTCTTGAATTTCTTTCTTCATGGTGATTTTGAATGATGCCACTCCATTGACTGTCTTTTTGTCTCAGGTTCAAAATGATGTGCCCAGGTTTCGTCACCTGTTACGATCTTAGCCAAAAAGTTCTGTCCCTTAGCATTGAAACACTCCAACAATTCAGAAGAAATTTCTTTCGTTTGCAATTGATAGGTCATTTGTGAGACTTCGAGGAACCCATCTTGCGCAAACCTTATAAAATCCGAGAGCTTCTATAACTGCATTTGCACTACCATTGCTGAATGACAGCTTTAAAGCCAGTTGTTGAGTAGTGATATGCCTATCAGTAAGAATAATGCCCTCAGTGCATTTCAACATTTCTGCCTTGGTGGCTGTGGCAGGACGTCCACAGTGCAGCCAGTCATGCAACTCCTATCTCCACTTATTGATTCTTTGATTTTCTGAACCCAACAACCATCTGTACTCCTGTTGACTGCAAAACTTCCATACACATTACATAGACACTTGTGAACATTCACAGCAGTTTCCTTCTCTGCATCAAGAAATTCTGTCACAATTCGCTGCTTATACCGCAAGTTTCAACGGTTGGAGCAGCCATATTCTTTGTCCGGTTGCAATGCAATTTGGTTCACACAATTGGCACATGCCATATTTAAAGTGTGCAAAATTTCATGCTTCTATCTTCATTATTAGCTTAAAAAAATGATGTGGTGCATTACTTTCTGAATGCCCCTCAAAATGATGCGGTGCATTACTTTCTGAATGCCCCTCAAAATGATGTGGTACATTACTTTCTGAATGCCCCTCAAAACGATGTGGTGCATTACTTTCTGAATGCCCCTCGTATATATATTTTTTTTCTTTGTTGGTAGATATCATTTGATATGTCTGCTTTACTCTTGTTATGATTGTGTACACACAGCATTTTTGCTTAGAATTTTCCAGTAACTTTCAGATTCTGTAACTGCTGTCTTCTTGTGACATGTCAGAGAATTTTGATTGTCTTTTTATATGTGCATTTATTACTCTGAGTTCTGTAGCTTCTGATGACAGGCCAGTTCGCTATATCCCAGAGTAAAGTGTTTGGCTATGAGCCTCTTTGTTAAGCATGTTTTATTAAGTATTACTGTTTTAGCTGCATGACTGATGTACTTACATGTACATCATTTACTTTTCATCACTTCTGTATCTGTTCATGTTGTGTTAGGACAGGAAATAAATTGAGATTCTGTCTATCATGAGTATCCTGTCTCTACAGCCAATGATTTCCGTGGTCATGGAGTGCCTGTGATATGTGTTGTGCTGGAAGGTGGAGCTAATACTATTCGTTCTGTGCTGGAGTATGTGACAGACACACCCCCGGTGCCTGTTGTTGTTTGTGATGGCAGTGGGCGGGCAGCAGATTTGCTTGCTTTTACTCACAAATATACGATGGATGATGGGTTTGTTTCCTCAGACATACTGTTAGTTTCATGTTATTTCAAGTAAACATTTTATTTTTTCACCTACCAAACATCCTATTGAAAAACTAAAAATAAAATAGCTACAGCTGTATGGTATGGTTCTGTATCTGGGGTTCATAGTTTTCTGTCACAAATGTTAAAGGTGCATACATTTCAAGTAAAACATTGCAGCCATGATTTTTTTTTTACTCAGAATTTGTGTTGCATGGATGATGTTTGATAGGTTAAAGAGTAAGTGCTAACACACACAACACATTTTCAGGGAGATAATATTAGATTTGAAGGATCTTAATGACACTCAGATTATCAAGGATATATTAAGAATTTGTGTATTGGTAATCTTCATTAATTTCATTCTTCACCTATTTGTGTAGGCAATCATGACTTGTTTTTTTTAAAAGCTATTATTGCTTGTGACCAAATAAATTAACTTTCTTTTCCTGTGTTATTTTGGTTAACCCACTGGGCTGTTTGCTTACATTTTGTCCTTGTTAGTCCTTGCAATATTTTGTTTTATAAATACATAAGTACGTTTATGCACATTACACATTTTAATAAACATTTTAATGTTTATTTTAAACATTTTAGTAAGGAATTTTTAAAGAGTCTTCAGCTCCACAAAATATACTAAAACAGTGTAATGAAGTATTAGGCAAAGGTTTAAAGCACTACAAATGAAATATAATCAGACATATCTGTTTTTGAGTAAGATAGAAACCCGAGGAAGGAATATAGAACCTTGTTTTAAAAATGCAGCAAAATGTTTCTCATGAACGACATTTAAGTTTTTATTCTTGTAAATCCCACAGAACCATGGCCGAATCACTGCGAGACCAGCTTATCTTGACCATACAGAGAACATTCATGTACACGCAGGAACAGGCAGAGAAGCTCTTCATTGAGCTAATGCTGTGTGTTAAGAAGAAGGAATTAGTAAGTTTCATGATCTGCTAACGTCATTCACTTGCGTCATATGAAATATTTTCCTGTTCAGAACGTGGGGAAGGAAATTGGACAATAAGATTTGGTCAGTCTAACTTACTGGTGAAGCCACCAGAAAAGAGAATGGCTGCATTTGAAATGAAATGTTATAGAAGAGCACTTAGAATATCATGAGTAGAAAGAAAATCAAATAAAGTGAGAGGGACAACCTTCAGGAAAGAACACATCACATGATGACCAATACCAATGAGGTTTTATTATAAGCAGCCTGAATACTAATTTGTAATTACTTTCTGTTTGTGATTTTAACATTTCGTTCGTAGAGATCAAAATCTTTGTAAGTCTCAAAATCATGATCTACAGTAGTTTAGGTTTGTTTAGTTTGAGTGAATGTAATTTTTGTTTTACTTAGTTTCTCTTGCAACTTGCAGATCACTGTGTTCCGAATGGGTGACAGAGAGGAGTCTAAAGATATTGACCTGGCTATTCTGACAGCGTTACTGAAAGGTCAGTTGTGGTAAATGATCAGGCTCAGAGGAGAAGAAACCCTGAGTTAGAATAGGAGGTCCCCTGGGAACAGCTATGTTAAGAGCACACTTATCTTAACATAGTCTTTGTGAGAAAGGGAACATAGATCTGTTTGCTTAAAAACTCTGACCTACACTTATCTTAACATAGTCTTTGTGAGACAGGGAACATAGATCTGTTTGCTTAAAAACTCTGACCTACTTCTGTAGCCCAGAAATCTGTAGCAATCAACACTAATTGTAATTATTATTTTTATATAATGTAATGTCAGGTTGGTGGACGGATGTGGACATGGAGATCGCTAGTGGGGGTGAGGAAAATCTGGCGTGAAACCAATGAATCCAGGACATGACAAGCCTATGGGTCTTTACAACAATGGCTATCAGAATCATGTAAACAAAACAAAGCCAGCAGACTGTAGGTGGTGGGGAATGGATATCATTGAGGCACTCATCAGATTCCTCATCTCAAACTCAGAATGTCTCTGGAACTGTCTCAAAGCCGTCTGGCCAACCAGAGTTGCATGCTGGATCTGACATGGCGAAGGGGCTTAAGTACAGCCACCAGAGGCTGGAAAACAAAGTTTTGGCCAGGCCAGCCTACACCACTGTCTTCATGGCAGTCCGAACAAGACCACAGTCTGTCTGCCCTAGCAAGGAGAGGTGCTGAAGTCGGAGGTACCCAGCCAAAAGGCGCATCGCAAAAAATCAGGGTACCACGCATCATTCCCAGTGTGCGTACAAAGAAGAAGAAGAATAGGAGGGAGGGATGCTGTAGGAAGTGAGAGAAAAGAGTTTTTGTTTTAAGTATGAATTAACTTACCATGGTTGACTCCTAGCCCTTCCTGAGATAGAAATAAGCTCTGACAGATCTTAATTCACCTTGGTGTATCTGGATAGACAAACATTCATATTTAAGCACCTCCAGGCCACAACTACAGATAGCCCTCTTCTAGCTCCTGGGATTGTGTTCTGTGAAACACAGATCACATGCAGATTTTAGACCCATGCATTTTACTGATTCTCTTCTTCAAAGGTTTGGGTCGACAGGTTGACCAAAGTCTTGGCACCAGCCAGTGGCATGGCCCAGTTCTTTGTGGTGCTCCTAGCAGCCTGAAACAGATATCTCAGCCCAGGACTTTTACCAGGCTGTTATTTTCATAGTCTGTTGATAGGCTGAATAAAGTACACAAATTTGATTTGTTGAGAAATTTTCCTTACCAAAATATATTTATCCATCTGTTTAAAGATTTACTTAAAAACAAAGTGCACTCTTCTCTTCAGCATTAGTTTATCTTGTATTTTTTTTTCCCCAAGGCACAACTGCAAGTGCTATTGATCAGCTGAATCTGGCCTTGACTTGGGATAGAGTGGACATTGCCCGGAGTCACATCTTTGTGTATGGCCAGGAGTGGCCGGTATGTGTGTGCTGGCATTATTAAATTCATTGAGAAAAAAAAATGTGTTTCCAGTTTTGCTTGTAACTTTCTAAGTCTTGGGACAGCTAGTTCTTCATTCTTGGGTGATCATCACACATCTTCATCCTTAGGTAATCAGACGTATTCAACTTTGTATGATCACATATGTTCATCCTTGGGTCTCTCAAACTTGCCACTGGGTGTCATTCTCTCAGACTGATGTAATCTTTTCATAAGTTTGTTCCTCATATCATTTGTATTGCTTTCTCTTTGATTAAATTTTTCTTAGTTAAGATTTTTTTTTCTTTGTCTTCTCAGGAAAATATATTTGATACAAAACTGATTTGCCATTTTGTCCAATAAAGCTGTTGGCAGAAAACAGACCAAAGATTTTTATGCCAGTTATAAACGGTGGGTTTTGCGGCAGTTAAAAGACAGCTTACATATGAGCTACTAGAGGCTTGCTGCTGGTGTTAATTAGGGTAAGAGTTGCTGAGCATCATCTTCATCCTCCAGTTGCATTACTTCACCGTGGCCAGGGGATACGGATCATGGTGGTAGAGCCTCCAAAAATTCTTCTCTTAGATCCAGCCCAGGGATTAAAGTATCCCTGTAGACTATCCCTTTATCGGCCTGTGATCTGTTTTGTAGCATTATGCCACACATTTAAAACAATCATGGTCTGAGTAACATAATGGATCCCATATTCTCTTTATTGTTGTAACTTTTATTTGAGTAGTTGTCACTCCAATATTATTTTTTAGTCAGCATGTCATAATCTTCTCCACTTAGTAGGTTATGAAACAGTTAAGTTCACACGTTTTCCAGCTGATCATTACCCAGCTAAATTCACCAGTAAAACTTTATAAAATGATTTTTAAGTCTGCAGGTTAGTTAGTTATGTTCTAATAGTAATTGCTGTTCTAATAGAAGAATCTTAAAAATTTTAAGTTAGTAGTAAACTTAATAGTGGTAATTTAAAATCAGTTATGAAATCATTTGATGAAAACAGTTTTTTTAAAAAATACATGATCAAAAACTGTAACATTTCATTATAAGTGGACCCTGGGGTGGAGAGAGGATTGTCATACAGGTAATCAGAAAATGTAGAGATTTTATTCTAAAATATGTGCTTTTTTCTTAAATTATGTCACATGTTCATGGAACTAAAATTTTTTTTGTTGACAGGAAGGTGCTCTGGAGGTGGCCATGATGGATGCTCTGATAAATGACAGAGTTGACTTTGTCAAACTTCTTCTTGAGAATGGTGTCAGCATGCACACTTTTCTGACCATACAGCGGCTAGAAGATCTCTACAACACGGTTAGTTTTATGTGCAGAACGGCTCTCAGGTCCGTTGTTCCAGCCAGAACTTTCATTTTTTAAATGTATTTCCCTCTACACATTGGAATGCTGGTGTTATATAAGTTCATTTTGTTTTTGTCTCGGTCACCATGTTATATTCTCTTAATGTTACTCTCCATTAACCCCTTTAGTGTTCTCCCTGAGTTAACTCATACTAATTTGTTGCTGTTACGGCATTCTCTCCAAGCTAACTTGCCAGTCATGCAGTCACACTCTGTAGCATTATCCACAAGTTTTCTCACTCTGTCATGAACGGTGACTGACCTGGTTACCAGATAACATGGAAGACTGCTGGAACTTCACATTCAACAAGTGGATCAAGTTAAATACAGCCTTGCTGTTGCGTTATATGCCTCGCACTTTGAGAACAATAGCAGCTGCAGTAAAAGTGTTTCGGAGATGACGAGGACTTATTGCACAGTGGTACAGATGTTTCTATTTATATGGATGGCAGACAGTTTAGATTATTTGATTGAGAGTTATACTTATGGTAATTATGGTAACACTGAAACTGTTGAAATTACACCTGAATTTGTGTGATCTGAGACTGGTCAGTGGCAAAAATTCCAGGTCAACATTCAGATTCGCCCTTTCTTCAAGAATCGTAAAGTGACAATGCTTTAATCAATAAAGAAAAACTATTAATTTGGATGTCAGCATCACCATCATTCCATTATTTCTACTTCCACCCTCATTATCATCATCATAAGCCCATATCAAATTATAATTGTCATTACCATTAGCAAAATCATTATCATTTGTGACCACCATTAATCTCGACATCATTATACCACCATAACCATCATCATCACCACCACCTTCACCATCATCATTAGCCTATGTCAAGAAATGTTATTTTTATTTCTGGCATAATAAATATTTACTTTGTTTTTATTACCATTGTGCGTTCCACTCATTTTTTTATGTGAAAATAATATACCGCTGGTAGAGCGACCCAATTTATTTTAGGTAACATTAAAGGGGTTACGGTTTAAACTCCATTTCAGCATGGATGGCTTCATTGAAGTCTTTTTTTTTTTAAGACGACGAAAACAACAGGCCATGACCCGGTGGTACTGCAAACCGGGTCCACCCATAACGAGATTTGGACCTTACCCCCGGCATTCAATGTGCAGGGCATCTCGTTTGTTCCAAAATAACAAAGTGTTTTACAATTTCGATCTTAGCCAAAAGGCCAAGAAAAATTGAAGTCTTTTCATGCAGATAGAGGAGGTTATATTTCTTTCTGATCTTTCCTGTCTTGATGCTTTTATGCTCACAATCAGTGTTGTTTTGGTTTCTTTTTTGCATGGTCTTGCTCTGTGCCTTTGTTTATTTAATTTATTTTTTTTTGGGTTGTTAAAGAGCAACGTGTTTAATTCTTCAAAAGTGCTTGCTTATTTTTTTTAGATTTGGGAATTATTTTTTAGTACAGCACATTTCTTATTCTAAGAGGTAGCACCAGAATGCAAGTTCTAGCTTCAAGGTGGAAAGTCTAGATATTATGTCCCTTCTGTTTGAAATATTAATATAATATGTGGTCACATTAAAAATAGCTTCTTGTGTAAAATTAAATAAATTACATTTAGTACTGACCCTATTTATCTGTTGAAGTTTGTAGAATTTTCAATATTTTATTACTGTATATATGAGCTTATAAAATGTTCCAAGGTGCTTGTTTTCCTTTTTTTTTTTTTCTGGTCCAGTGAGTTTCCATTTTTTTTTCACAGTTTATCAAAGAATGTTTTTTAACCATTTTTTTTTCTTCCAAAACTTGCACAAGTTTTATCAGAGTTTGCAGAAACTTTATTGACTTGTTATATGTCTAAAAGTTACGGCAGTATTTGAAATTGTTTGGTATATGATAATAACAATGTTCTACTTTGTTGGTATGCAGAGACAAGGTCCGTCCAATACTCTAAGATATCTGGTTCGAGATGTGAAAAAGGTAAGTGATAAAGATGTAAAGTACTTTTTTTTTTCTTTTAGTTCTTCATTGTTGAGTTACATTTTACCCCTGTCCAGTCTGTTTCTCTCTCTCCCTCTGTCTGCCCCCCCCCCTCTCTCTCTTGATTATTGCGTTATTTATATTTGTGTGTGTTATTTGTTAGTGAAACTATAATATTGCCAGGGAAATTTTCAATTTTAGTTTAATAATTAATGTAATAATTTAATAATAATTTTATTTTAATTAAATTAAAAATCTAGGGAACTGTAGATCTGCACACACAGGCTAGCTTATTTAAAATTTAATTTAAAATTTTAGGAACAAAGAGAATGTAAAAATATTGATGAGCGACCAGTGTTCATATTGTAAAGAAGTAATTAAAGATTCAGTGCTGCAAACATGTATATGGAGAATGTAACATTTGTGAATGGATATTGAACATATACAGTGGAGATCGTAGAAGTTACATATCGTAAAGAAATTGGGAATATTTAAAATTACATGCAGTTTATAGTGATTTAGTCAGAAGAGTTCAAAAAGTTGAAGAGAGAATAAAATTGAATATGCATGTAGGGTAGTTCCAAGAATTCCAGAGATTGAAAACAGTTTTGTAATCAGGTACATAAGATTTGTGCAGCGCCCCACATTAAATCTGAGCATACTTTCCTTCCAACCAGCATGTTCCGTCCAACTATCGCTATACTCTACCAGACATAGGCTCAGTTCTCCAGCATTTGATGGGTGGAGGCTTCAGGGCTTACTACTGTCGCAAGCGTTTCAGACAGAGGTACCAAGCACTGAAGCAAACAGTAGGTCCTTTACATTATTAGTAGTGTGATAAATAATGAAATATTCTGTCTTTTGTTGTCCCAAATTATCTTTTGTTGTCACAAATTGTTAATATATTTTGTTGTCACAAAATGTTCATTGTATACAGAAAATCATAATCAGTGAGACACTTTAAGCTGCTACCCCATCAGTTTCTAGCTAGTGTTTTACTGTTCGTTTATGTAGAACTTACTGATAGACACTTGGTCTTTCGGTCAGTCTCAGAGTATGAGTGTGAAATCAAATCCTTCCTGTCACCTCCAGTTTGTCAGGGGTTCCCGGTGATGATACAGCATGCGTGCACTGTGCTGAGATCTTTTGTCACAGGATGAGAATGGAGAGCATATGGACTTATCCAGCATGCTGTGATGATAACTCTCTTTAACACTTCAACATTTTTTTTTTTATGTGGCCTTTTCTGTTCCTAGATGTAGAGTGTAATGTTGACTTCTGGGATCCCCTGACTTGAGGTCTTTTCCCTTCAGTTCTGTTCTTGTCTTAAGCTTAAATGACTGCCTAATTTAAAGTGTAATATATTGCTGGAGATAGACTTGATGCTGCCCTTGTGTAAAACAGTTATTCCCCATCATTCTTGTCGTTGTATGGCTTTGATGTGTTCTTTTGTTCTCTTTTATGTTGTTTGTACAGACACTGTCAGTTGTCTGAAGGTGAATTTTCCTACTTACCTTCTTGTTAGCAGATGAACACAAGACATCTCTCTGAAACCAGTGTATAATTTTATGTGGCTGCATAGTCAGTGGTAGGTTGGTTTTACACTTTAATATTAGTGATCTGTTTTATAAATGATCATAAATATTAACTGATAGTAAGTTAACATTTTCATTGGCCTACTCTTTGTAACATAAATGTCATTATGTCATCAGTCTGAGGAATGCTGAGGTTTTCTTCCAAAAAAAACCATGAAAAAGTTGTTTTGATATAGCTGGAGGATCAAGTTCTTTCTTTTTTTTTTCTCAGAGTTGTGGTTAATGGGTCACAGTTAACAAAATAGTGAGATATGACACTTCAGAAATTAAGTTTTTAACATGTTCAGTTGTATGTAGAGCTTGTACAGATTTGTTGCTTTATCAACAAGCTCAAACAGTTGCAGTAAACTTACAAAACTGTAGAATCATGTTACCTTTTTTTTTTTTTTTTGAGATGCATGTTTTGTCATTTGCCAAGTCCGTCTAGTGCCAGCAAAATTACGGTGAGGCCTTTCAAAAGTTGTAAAATAAGCTGGAATCATAAACTGACAAAACTTTCGCTGAGCTTATCCCAGGCTTAGTAGTATGACATTTATAAATGTCATGTAACTTATCCTTGGCCTAGCATGTGTAATAAGAGGATTAGTGATTAATATGAGGTTTGAAATTTAATTACAGTATTTATAACCCTTTTGTTTTGTAACATTGTCTATTCTGAATTCACATGTGACATCGTTTTAAAATGAAATTGAGTGTAAACATTGTAGTAATTGTTACAGTGTTGTTGTGTAACATTGTTTAAGACTGAAATTGCGTGTGACATTGTTTAAAAAAAATTTCATTTATAACATCATTCTATATTGACATTGCACCACTAACCATTGGCTGTTCTTTTGGTCTTGCCTAGACATCGTATACAGACTTTAAGGTAATATTCATCAGCTTTCAAAATTTCTACCTTTATTTCACAGTTATTCACTTCAGAGTGATATATTTTGAAGTCGCTGGAAATTTTTTTCTTAAGAACTTGAAAATTTAGTGGATTTAAAGATCAGTTTACATATATTCAGAAATGTTAACAAATTATGTGCCAGTGAAAGTAAGATGTAATTACTTCTCGGTTTAAATTTGTTTGATCTGGAATCAGTGTTTGCATTTAATCTTAATTTAGGAAATGTCAGAACTGATGTTTAATGTTGAAATGAAAAGCCATACGTGCATTTTAAGTCCAGAGTAAAAATAGGTAACCTCAGAAACTTGACAGAATAAAAGAAGAATGTGAGGAGTGTTTTGTAAAGCTACTCTTTGTTCTGAAAGTATAACTTGCCAGTTTATATAAGCTACTTTTTGTTCTAAAAGTATAATTTGCAAGTTTATGTAAGCAACTTTTTGTTCTGAAAGTAGAACTTGCCAGATTATATAAGCTACTCTTTATTCTGAAAGTAGAACTTGCCAGATTATATAAGCTACCTTTTGTTCTGAAAGTAGAACTTGCCAGTTTATATAAGCTACTTTTTGTTCTAAAAGTATACTTGCAAGTTTATATAAGCTACTTTTTGTTCTGTAAGTATAACTTGCCAATTTCTATACAGAAATACACAGGTTTTTTAAATTTAGCGGATTTTCAATTTGTCTAGGTAAATATATACATATGTCTTATATAATAAGTTATATATCTTTAAAAAGCCAGAGAACATCAGTATATTCATGCGCACACAAAACTTTGGTACCTGAAGGTTATAAACATTACATATGTATTTGTTGTAATAATTTTGTATGTTTGTTGGTCTGTGATTTATTATTTTTTTTTTGTTACTTTGACATAGTCATCGAAGCTATCAATGGTAAACATTCTGGGTGTTTAGCTGGTGAAACAGTTTGTTAATAGCATGATAATCTTTGTTAAGTTGTGCTGTAAATTATAATTTTACATATCTCTGGGCTACACATCTGTAAGGGTCAGAGTATTTTTTCTGTGAAGCATTTACAAGTCTTATTTCATTTCTTTTCCCTCCTCATTTTTTTCTGGATGGTGATTCATATATATAAAGTAAACATACATGCTAGCAGTCCACAGTGATAAAGCATGTTATATAGTGTACTATGGAAAAAAAATATGAATATTTTTTTTTGTTGTAGCAGATCAGACAAATAAGTCATTTTCTTTTGTATTTGGAAGTATAAAGACAGTTTTTTGTATATTTGGTAGTGTTGCCCATGACTTCCAGAATTTTACTGAAGTGCAGATTTTTACCAAAGATATCAGAAAGACATTTTACAATAACCGATCATAGAATCTGAAATATAGTAATATTATCAGACAGAATATTTTCCCTGGCAAATTAGCATATATCCAGTATATTTCATATAATCTGTAGCTAAAATGAACAACTGCAAAATTTCTTACAAAATACAAGAGCATTCAAGAAAACTGTAAAGTCACTGCCAGACAGATTTATATACCATGAAATTCATTGTCAGGAGTCAGCATGTAGGGTTTGTTTTATTGTGCATGTAGAACAGCTGCTGTCCATCTTGTATTGTGCAATTTTTCTTTCACTAGCATATAAGACTTAGAAATGTTTAGCGCATTGTGCTGTTCGATGAGGAAAGATGGGTTGTACATACCACTTTATGTACCTAAAAAAAAAAAAAGAACTCTGGTTTTTGGGATGCAGTTATTGACACAGATAGGTCAGTAGTTTGTTATACACTGATTATGCTTATCTCATGCATTGTGTCAAGGATACAAGGGTTTAAGTCAGTACAGAGCTGATGTTATCAGTCTCTGTACACTGTAGGATATACTGAGGAAGATATTCAAGCACCAGTGATATGTTCAGAGTGCAGAGACGATGATGCTAATACTGTCTGATTTAAAAAAAAGCTTAAGTCAGAATTTTAAAAAATAACATTTCAGTACAGCACATATTGCAAGTACGTATAAACACTCATGTTTCATGAGTATTAGAAGCGTTGAATGTGTTAGAAGTATTCATGTAGATGTAGTATCAGTGTTTTGTCTGAACCATTCACAGAAAGTTATATTTGTAGAAATATTTCAAGAAGAATTGTACTATTAGTAAACATCTGAAGGAGAAATGAGTTTAATAGTAAATAATTAAAGTAGTAGTTTGTAGCAAGCATTTAGAGAGAAATTGTGTTTGTAACAGACATTTATAACACTTTACCTAACTAAAACAAGACAAGTGACATGAGAGCTTTTAACTCAAGAATATATAAACTTAGTTCTTTCTCCTACATTTCTGAAGACCATTGTTATTACTCTTTGCTTTCTCCTCCAGTATGCTGACATTTTTTAAAAGCATATGTTTTTCCCTGTTACGATGGTTTGTTCTGAAGAGGTGCAGGGTTACCAGTTTTGTTCATATTTCACAAAGTTAAAGCCATCAGTCATACACACGCTTGAATTTACATTGGGATTGGTTTTTCAGCTTGAAAATGTAATAATTATATGTTAAATATGTTTGTTTGGAATTTGTTTTTTTTTTTTTACTATAAAACATAATAGGTACTGGTTTGATGTCATTTTTTAAAAAATTTAGCTTATTGGTTATGGGTAGAATTTTTAGTATGTTTGTGATTTTCAACTGCAGTATTAGAGAATGTGTTTAGTTAGTTAAATTTTATGATACATTCACTTGACTTTTTAAAATCTTTTCCTATTTTCTATTTTTAGATGAGTACAAAGATGGTCTAAATGTTGTGAATATATTAATATATAAATGAATGTAATGATAAGATGCTATGCTAATATATGATATATTTGTTTAGAGATAAGTTAATTTATAAGGACAGATAAATGTTGAATGTCATTCAAAATACATGGCAGAAGTAAATGGCACACATAAAAATACCTTTATAATGAAAAATATAAATTGATTGCTTCAAATGGTTATCTGAATTCTGTATTTCCAAAGGTTACTGTAATGAATGATTTCTCTGTTGTGATGTGTTCTTTCAGTATGTTCTATTAATGTAATTTAGAAACAGAGCAGGAGAATCAATGCAGGTTCCTTTGTGCTTTCCAGAGGCCACAGTAGAAAGACAAATGCAACCTCATAGAGAAAGTATGTGTTATTTCGTAGAGATATTCTCTGAATTTTAGACATACTTTACTCAGTGTGATCCCCCTGGTGATACATCACATATCCGTGCAATGATTGAGTTCCTCCTAAGTTTTATGTAGCATATTTGGAGTAACAGATGCAGTAACATCCATGATTCACTGCTTCAGAATGTTGAGATCCTGTGGAAGTAGGAGTACATAAATACTATCTTTAATGTACACCCCCCCCCCACAAGAAAAAAGTCATGAGGTGTCAGATCATTGGATCTAGGGAGCCATTGCAACAAATGAGAGTCATTTTTACCAGCTCTTCCAGTTCATTGATTGGGCAGGTTAGCATTCAAAAAGACATGCAAGTTGTGTTGCCAGTGAGGAGATGCACCATCCTGCTGGAAAATGAAGTTTTGGCTGTTTTCCTGAAGCTGATCCATCAGGTAATCAAGTAACATGCTGAGACAGAACGTAACAGTTATAGTGTCCTCCTCAAAGAAGAAAGGATCATAAACCTTCTCCTCAGAATGACACACAAAATGTTCACCTTTGGTGAATCCTGCTGATGTTCAGTGGCATGGTTGGGGTTTTCTGTGCCCCAAACAGAAGCATTATGTCTGTTCTGTTATCTTGCCACTCAAATGGAAAATTTATTTGTTGGTGAAAATTACTCCCTTGGTAAGTGAGTCATCCTCCTTGATCTTGCTTTGAAAGTTGATACAGAATTAATGTCTTGTCATTGTTTGTTAAAACATGCACTGTACAGATGCCTGCAAAAAGTGCTTCCGGAACACACCACAGTTTTATTCTGTATCTGCAACTCATGACTGCCGTGCTGAAATGGAACTCATGACTGCCTTACTGAAATGGTTTTTGTGTATTGCATTGCTACACCTTGTGGATTTCCTCCACCTTCTCATATGCTACATTTCGTAGGACACAGGCAGTTCATCTCATCAAAGTGGCAGTATGAGTGACAGGTCTTGGTTCTTTTCCAAAGTGTGGATAGAAACTGTGCTGCTGAAACACTGCTGATTTTCGTCAGTTCCAGTACACGGAATGATCTTTTTGCTCCAGATTCTGTCATCCTCTTTACAGAACTAACTGATGTGTTAAGAATAACATGTGGCACATGATTTAAAACTTTGAAAGTTTCTCTACAAATTTGTCTTCCTACAGTTAACACACACACACCTATTATTTCTCCATGTAGCTGCATCTGTCTTCTAACAGTGGCCTCCCAATAGTGTTAAGGAACTTTCAGAACTGCATGTGAGAAACTAGAGCTTTGTCAGAAACAGCTAAAGGAGATTACTAATATGTGAATTCCATATATGGCAGAAGAAACACAGTGCTTGGTAAGACTTCATGAGAGATAAAATAAACAAAAATGTTTTATTGTGCAACTAAGAGAAGACATAGAGGTAGAGATTATGTTGTAAGATGAAGTATGATGAGCTTTTAGCACAGGCATACGAAATAGGCATCTGGAAGTTAGAATAGGTGCAAAACTCGATCTCATGATTATGATGTATGAAGTGTTATATTTTGTTTGTGGGATAAATATGTTAGCAGTCAAGCAGCATGTGACCAGTGGTGCGATAACCACTATTTCACAGTGGACAGGTATGTCCGTTGTAAATGAAACTATATTGATCTCATTACTGATAACACTGGTGATCATACAAAAGTTCATAGTCTGTTAAATAACAGTCATTTTAAAATGTCAGTGCTTACTGTCACACTCTGTATGTAAAGAAACTCTCGACATCACATTTCTGCTTCAGATCTTTGAAGAACTTGTTAAATTATTGAGCTTTCCCTGATTGTTCGAGACTGTCATATTTTGAGTGAATTTATTGGCAGGCTTTTTTTTTTTTTTTTTGTTCATTGCGTGTGCTCTATTGTTAAACTTTTGTTTCAAAAGAAATGTTACAGTATTAAAGCGGAGTGCATCGTGGCTTATCTTGCTTTTGTTTAATGACGACAGCTTATCATTGGCTAAATATATCCTTATATTTATAGACAAACTTTCATTTATTCAGCAAAGTGTATCATTTTCCACAGGTGTATGTGAATATCAGCTGAATTATTTATGTATCTGTATGCTGTTTCACCAATAAGTCGACACATACTGCATTATTTATGTAGTCTTCTATTACCAAATTATAATATGAGCTATTTGTTTATCTTTCCCTGGAGATGAACCACAGCCTTCAGCAATACATTATTTTCCCCTCATTTATTACCATTATAGCAATTTTGTCCCTGTCTGTAACCTTCCACAATACTTTTTGTTACCAAAGAGCTGTTTGTGTAGTATACAATGTTGTACTTATTGTATTAATTAAGAAGCTAACATTTTGAGAAAGCCGGTAATGCCCCACCCAAAGAATGGATTTTGAAAATTATTAATTTCATAATCCTATTCAGTCGAAACCAGTACCAGGATTTGTTAAAAAAAAAAAAAATTCTTTCTTTTTTCAATGCCAGGTTGTCCATCTCACTTTGTTTCTGTTCAACTTTATTCAGTTAGC